>OX421970.1:116268934-116765275 GCA_949128135.1 Parasteatoda lunata
GCGTGCAAAACTTTTTAAATTCGACTGAAAAGTTCTTCTAGATACGCAAAAAATAAAGACAAACTTTGGAAAAGACTAACTTTTCTGGCCGAATTATTGGGAATATATTTGCGAAATTGCGACTGCTCCAATAGTGCTTGCCCAAATTATTAGACACACTATAAGATTCTTTGTAATATCTTATTTATGAGGTGATACTATACAGCTTTATCGTTTTTACACGGTTTGCACTAGTTTACGTTCTTGTATCATTTGATTAACTGTCACAATAAAGCCTTTAATAAACAACCCGAGTACTGTGAAAATGAAAATCTTTGTGCATTTTATTTTACCCATTAGCAAAATGGATCTTGATTTGAATTTGATGGCGTCCACACACTTTTCAACTGTGTTCAAGAGTAATAGTAAACAGTGCGCATGTGTCGTCATTGCATGCGTTGGTATGGCTATCGCTTTTCTTTTTAATTTTCACTAGCAGGCATTTTTAATGTATTTACATAATAATAATTTAAATTATTTTTACATTCTTTTTATTATTAACGTATAACTACTGGCTTGACTGTGATTTCAATATAAATATGAATGTTGAAGAAGGAAAAGTATTTTGTGACGTCTTGAAACACGTATACATAGGCAGGATTTGAAATACCAGTCCGATGACTAACATCAATGAAGACAATTTTTGCAACCCGTGATTTGAAATGTTGCGACGTTTAACAGAGTCAATCCAGAAAAAAAGGGGGAAAAAAGAAAAAAGAAAAAAAGCATTTGACCAATGGGTAACCACAGTGATAGTAATAAGGCGATCAGAACTTTAATTTTTCTGTTAATTTTATCAAAATCAAAACCAGTGCGCGTCTGTAAAATATTCTGTGTTTTTTTTAAAAATTTTCCTTTTTATCAATTCTAATCTTTTACAGGGTGTGAAGTGTTTTTATAAAATGCTTGAAGGTGCTTATTTCCGATTTTCGTTTTTTAAAAGCCCTTAAAGGTGCTTTCATTTATATTTATTTAAGAAAACAAGAAAGTTAATGTTAAACATTAGTAGGAATTTAGGCGTACAAGCAGTAGAGTATCAGTTGGAGTACTCTCAAATATTAGTACGCCATGGATAGGAATAAACGAGAATTCATCGCATTTTCCATCAATAAATCACCCCCAAACGATACCTGTTTTCACTCTGCAGATAGCAATGAGCAGTTATTAGGATTTTCCATTATGGGGAAAAACCTCTTCTCTCGAAAGAAATCTCAACCAACCATTTATGATCGTAAGGAAATGTTTGCAAAAGATGGGAGATTTTCTAGAATGTTCTTTTTAGAACGCCCACTACGATAGGATGTCCTTTCTAATGATCCCTTCTCTCGCATTTAATGGGGGACCATTGAAAAACGGATGCTCTTCTATAAAACAGTTTTTGTGGGCAGGATCTGCAAATAAGATCATGGTTCGTTCCCATTTATTTCAATCTTAAGTTTAATGGCTGCCTATCCTTAATATTCCAAGACCAGTGACTGTGCAACCTTAAATGACCAACCTTCTTCCGGCGGAACCCTGACTTTACAAGTTCATTAGCAGCTGTGAATACATTTAACCAAATATTATTAAATAAAATAAAACTACTATTAAACTACTTACTATTACTACTTGACGACTATTAAATAAAATTATAGGCAATTATTAAAAAAAAAAAATTTTTTTTTGTCTGGAGGTATGGAAAATTTTGTATGTATTAGACGAAACTTAAAAAATAACATTAACAGAAATAATTAAACATATATGAACCATGAAGGTTGTGTCCTAGTATATAATAATCCGAGCATTAAATCCAGTTGATATTAATAAAATAATTATTCAGTTGCATAATAAAAATAATTATTCAATGTGATCCACTTTTTATTTTACGTGTTGCACTCCTGAAATGGGCTGTACAAATTTGGGAAACAAGTTTAGAAGTCTTGATTCGGGATGCGTTTTAATTCAGTTCGGTTCTTTTTTTCCTTCTTTTTTTTTTTAAATAACATCCTTAAAATCTCGTTTCTTTAGTTTTGGATAAATCCTGCAGAATTTTTGTTTCTGCAGTTGAAAAAATTTGCAAAAGGAACGAAGGAAGACGTTAAACATACCGAAAGAGCATTTTAAAAGTTGTTTTCAAAACTTTTACAGCCGAGCGCTTACTTCTAGGTTACTTCGAAACATTTTGAATTGAATAAAGCAAAACAATATGAACAAAGCAATAATGTGAATAATTATTTTTGTTTCATTCACGTTGCCCATTTATTTATTTATTATTATTATTATTAAATTTTAGTTTTATTTGAGCTTAATTCTCGTTGTTCCATATATATATTCGAAAATTAGGTAAGGATTTCTTTATGAAACGTAGAACAAAGCAAAACAACGTGAATAAAGTCCGAATATATATTTTTGCTTCATTCTCCTAACTCATTTATTTTTTATCGTGCATTTCTGTAGCTTTATTTGTGCTTAACTCACGTCACATACATATTTCAAAATTCTTTATGATACGTAGAATAAAGCAAGCCAACGTGAATAAAGCATAAATATGTATTATTGCTTTATTAACGTTGCCCATTCCTATGTTTATAGTGTATTTCTGTAGCTTTATTTGCGCTTAATTCACGTTATTCCATAGATATTTCAAAATTCTTTATGATACCTAGAATAAGGCAAAACAACGTGAATAAAGCACAAATATATATTTTTGCTTCATTCTCGTTACCTATTTATTTTTTATCTGTAGCTTTATTTGTGCTTTATTTTCGTTGTTCCATAGATATTTCAAAATTCTTTATGATACCTAGAATAAGGCAAAACAAAGTGAATAAAGCACAAATATATATTTTTGCTTCATTCTCGTTACCTATTTATTTTTTATCTGTAGCTTTATTTGTGCCTTATTTTCGTTGTTCCATAGAAATTTCAAAATTCTTTATGATACCTAGAATAAGGCAAAACAACAAAGCACAAATTTATTTTTTTGCTTCATTCTCGTTACCTATTTATTTTTTATCTGTAGCTTTATTTGTGCTTTATTTTCGTTGTTCCATAGATATTTCAAAATTCTTTATGATACCTAGAATAAGGCAAAACAACGTGAATAAAGCACAAATATATATTTTTGCTTCATTCTCGTTACCTATTTATTTTTTATCTGTAGCTTTATTTGTGCTTTATTTTCGTTGTTCCATAGATATTTCACAATTCTTATACGTAGAATAAAGCAAAACAACGTGAATAAAACCCAATGTATTCACGCTGCCCATTTCTTTTTCATCGCGTATATCTGTATCTTTATTTATGCTTAATTCACATTGTTTTACATAATCCAATGTATCATAAAGAATACCGTATCTTTTTTTGGAATGTAATTCGCGTTATGTACTTCAAGTTACATTACAGGAGTTATTAGATTAGGGTACTTTAAAGAGGAAAAGGACTGCAAAGAAAACAACCTTAATAAATTATATGTGGGCTCACAGATTCGTTAGGTTTGGTTTTCTATATTTATTTAGTAGTCTTTTTGACATTAAAGCTGGAACTACGATTAAATGCCCTAAAAACAGACTATTACAACAGATGGCAGAATAGATGTCATTTCCGGTGTAATTCTGCCCTTCAAAATTGGGCAGAAGGAGGAGGAGGTCAGGGTGCTCAGGGACTCGCAAACGATAGGAAGGGGGTGCGGTAGTAGAAGGGAGGTCATAGTTCGTTCCTGCGGATCATCAACTCAGTAGCTCAACAATCGCTTATTTTTCTTCAGTTTTTCTTTGTTTTTATTTATTTATATTTTGACTGAGTACTTATTTTTTTTTAACGATTTTCTTTTTATTTTATTTTTTTATTCTGATATAATTTTGTATAGACGGCTATTACTTAAAGCTTAAAAACGGGGTGTGCAAACCAAAGCTGGGAAGAAAAAAAAAAAGAAACGAAAAAACGAGCTCGAAACGGAACTATTATTATTAAAAATGATACGATATTTCAACATTAAAGATATGGTATTTATTTTTATTTATTTATTGTTATTTTTTTTTGTCGTCTCTACACTGTTATAAATTTCTCAGAAAAAAATGGATGAATAACGATCTATTTAATTATTATTTTACCATATTTAAACAAAACAGTCAAACAACCATAAATAAGATGCTAATGAAACTATTAACAGAACGATTTTTCCCTTAAACGGTTAAATAACAAGAATTTTATTGCACCAACTAAGCTCACTTAAAGAAGCAACTTTGTTCCTTGCAACTACGTGCGTATTATAGCCGATAGCCCAAAGAGCTAATCTGTCAATCTCATAACTGACAGTACGGGGGTTCGAGTCCCAGCGTTAACACATTTATTGCCTTTAACACGCATGAAGAATTTCAAGTGTCCTAATCTCTCCAATGCCCATTATCTAACGAGAAGCCTAGCTCCTATGTCTAGTTAAATTTCTTTTTTACGCTTTTGAAACCATGGTAGCTGTTCATGGTTAAAAAGCCGTATAGTTTTGTATTCATGATTTTATAACCATACTAGTTGTAAACGGTTTCACAATGGTAAAAGGTGTAAAATATTCTTTAGCGTAAACTTTATTAACCATAAAGTTTACGGTAAAGAATATTTTCGGAAAGAATATATATCGGATGGAAAGACTGCTGTCGGTTATTTTACCATAATTTTAGAATGAAAATTCTAAGAGTGTAGTTAAGATGTAAATAATCCTAGAAACAAGAGTTTTTTTATTTTTTATTATTATTTTTTAATTTTCTATTTATATTTAAATTAAAAATTGTTTTTTATAAGCCAATAAACAAATTACGGTATACTCTCGATGTCTCAAAGTGGAAGGGACGCTAAAAAATTTTCGAGATGGCGAATTTTTGAGATAAGTTTAGAACTCAATATGTTCTAAAGAGTAGAAGAATATACTCTAAAATATTACTCTAAAATGTAGCGTCATGAAACATAATAACTACTAATTAATATTGTATGCAATGATAGTTGATTATGAGTCTAAATACAACAATGACAATTTTATTTCTAAAAGAAAGACAAAAATAATTATGCATTAAATAGAAAAGAATTGGTGTACAATAAACTTTTCTATTTCATAAAATATTCAACATAATAAGGTTTTGAGAAGAAACTTTTCGATGTAGGAATTTAAATTAACATTAGGTAGACAAATAATGCTAGGGAGAATAATAATTTTTTTACCATACCAAGGTTTTTGAGATATCAAAGTTCGAATTATCGAGAGTTTACTGTGTTTGTTTTAAAAAGTTATTAGAAATTATTTGTTTTAAATTAATATAAAAATGTTATCAAATTTTCTTAGGAGGATGAGGTAAGAAAAGTTTAAATATTTATTTTAATAATCTTGTTACAGAGGATGTCAACCGTTAATTTCCTCCTTAAATAAAAGAGAAAAAGAAAAGAAAATATGACAAATTTGACAATTGAGACTAAATCACTCGCTTTTGCAGCAATATGCCATTGATCCGAAGCACGTCAATACATTTTTCGGGGAGAAAAAAAAATCGAAAATTAAAGATAGTTTTTACTAAGCCATACATATTATGTGGTTTACACGTATTTTATGCCTCTTTTTACTGAGCCATACATATTATGTGATTCATACATACTTTAAGTATGCCTCTTTTATCTAAGATATTCCTGTTATGTGGTTCATACATACTTTCAGTATGCCTTTTTTTTGCTAAGACATTCTTGTTATGTGGTTCATACATACTTTAAGTATGCCTCTTTTGCTAAGACATTCTTGTTATGTGGTTCATACATACTTTAAGTATGCCTTTTTTTACTGAGTTATACATATTATGTGATTCATACATACATTAAGTATGCCTCTTTTATCTAAGACATTCCTGTTATGTGGTTCATACATACTTTCAGTATGCCTTTTTTTACTGAGTTATACATATTATGTGATTCATACATACATTAAGTATGCCTCTTTTATCTAAGATATTCCTGTTATGTGGTTCATACATACTTTCAGTATGCCTTTTTTTACTGAGTTATACATATTATGTGATTCATACATACATTAAGTATGCCTCTTTTATCTAAGACATTCCTGTTATGTGGTTCATACATACTTTCAGTATGCCTTTTTTTACTGAGTTATACATATTATGAGATTCATACATACATTAAGTATGCCTCTTTTATCTAAGATATTCCTGTTATGTGGTTCATACATACTTTCAGTATGCCTTTTTTTACTGAGTTATACATATTATGTGATTCATACATACATTAAGTATGCCTCTTTTATCTAAGATATTCCTGTTATGTGGTTCATACATACCTTCAGTATGCCTTTTTTTACTGAGTTATACATATTATGTGATTCATACATACATTAAGTATGCCTCTTTTATCTAAGACATTCCTGTTATGTGGTTCATACATACTTTCAGTATGCCTTTTTTTACTGAGTTATACATATTATGTGATTCATACATACATTAAGTATGCCTCTTTTATCTAAGACATTCCTGTTATGGGGTTCATACATACTTTCAGTATGCCTTTTTTTACTGAGTTATACATATTATGTGATTCATACATACATTAAGTATGCCTCTTTTATCTAAGATATTCCTGTTATGTGGTTCATACATACTTTCAGTATGCCTTTTTTTACTGAGTTATACATATTATGTGATTCATACATACATTAAGTATGCCTCTTTTATCTAAGATATTCCTGTTATGTGGTTCATACATACTTTCAGTATGCCTTTTTTTACTGAGTTATACATATTATGTGATTCATACATACATTAAGTATGCCTCTTTTATCTAAGATATTCCTGTTATGTGGTTCATACATACTTTCAGTATGCCTTTTTTTACTGAGTTATACATATTATGTGATTCATACATACATTAAGTATGCCTCTTTTATCTAAGATATTCCTTTTATGTGGTTCATACATACTTTCAGTATGCCTTTTTTTACTGAGTTATACATATTATGTGATTCATACATACATTAAGTATGCCTTTTTTATCTAAGATATTCCTGTTATGTGGTTCATGCATACTTTCAGTATGCCTTTTTTTACTGAGTTATACATATTATGTGATTCATACATACATTAAGTATGCCTCTTTTATCTAAGATATTCCTGTTATGTTGTTCATACATACTTTAAGTATGCCTTTTTTTACTGAGTTATACATATTATGTGATTCATACATACATAAAGTATGCCTCTTTTATCTAAGACATTCATGTTATGTGGTTCATACATACTTTAAGTATGCCTCATAAAACATATATTAAAAGCATAACATTGATCGCATGCATTGAATGTAATTTTAAGACATTTTTTTTTCTTCAAATTCTATTTAAGATTCGTTCAAAAAATTAAAAACAAATCCACTTTAGAAAGATAATGTGGAAAAAAAATCCCCCCCCGAACAAAATTATCTTTACAGAGATGTTTTTTTGCTGAATTAGAACTTTTTAATTTTCTTGGGAAAGTGCCTTTTTTGAAATTCATTGTAATTGTGGCAAGTACGATTCCGTGTAGGTAATTGGGCAGTTCGTGATCTCTGTTTCTTTTGACCACGAATTAAATCCCGCTTTAAAGCTCATTCATCGTTGAGTTTCTTAATTAACTTAAGAATTCCTGGAACAACAATGAATTGACTCTAAACAAATTATTCAATTTCGTCATTAGTTTCACTTCGATTCTTTCGGAAAAATAAAAACTCGAGTTCTAATTTGCTCCAAATTGCCTTTTGAAAAAAAAAAAAAAAAAAAAAAAAAAAAACATCGACTTGGACTTTAAATGTTATATCATGCGTGATTCCCACCCCCGAAAATAAACATTCTTTTTTAATCTATAAGAGAGGGTATTTATTGTTATTGTCGTGGAAGTCAATCGTAAATAATTACTCTTTTGGGAGAATAAAATACTCCATTGAACAAGTAGTTATTGGTAATTATTTTAATATTCGCTCAATGAAGGTAAACTTATAATTTGTTTTGCTATCATCATTCGAGTATGAAAAGAATCATAAGACTTGCGGGGGGGGGGGGGGGGTAATTTGTGTTATGAAGCTCAGTAAATACATGCAATTTTTGTTTTATTAGAAAGATTTAGCAAATTTACGTTAGCTTCCGTACGTAAGATTTTAAGTAATTGCGCATGTGCCAGTTCTGGTGAAATGTCCATGCGCCTGTGAAAAAGTATCAAACTTACGTAAGTTATTAATAATTTTGAGTGGCAGCGTAAAAAAGATTGTTGTTCTAAAGATTTTTAATAAAATGGTTGTTTTGATAGAACGCAGATACTTATTATAGAATTTTAAGTTATTTTTATAGCTTTGATAAATCGGGTGAATTTATCAGAAGCACGAAATACATGTGCTGGTGCAAAAATATCAAACTTACGTAAGTGATTTTGCAAAAGTCCGTAAGTTAAAAACGCTAGTGTAGTGGAATATCATTTTAACTTTGACTACAAAACCAAAACAAACATTTACAATGGATTATCTCTTTAAAGCAGTGATTCAAGATGCTTTGCTTCGACTTAAATCTGCTGTTCAGTGAGCAGAAAAATTAGGTAGATTATAAATTTTGATGATTTCAGCGATAAAGATTGCAGCTTACTATTATTCATTTTGTTTTAACTAAATTGTATAATTAAAATAAATATTACTTATAATTTTAAAACAGCTAAAATATAACTATAGCAATAAGACAACTAAAATGTTATACACAAAAACCAATAAAATTATTTATTTATTGACTGAACAGATCATTGTTAAGATCACACCATTTATTTCATCAATACATTTCTTAAAAATCGCTTTCCATATCCATGTTTTTAGTTCGAAGGTAGGCAACATTTAACAGCAATAACGGCAATATAACGTTAATCACGGCAATATAACGTACAAACAAATACGTAGCATCCCTGAAGCAGAATCGCAGCGACACGGCGACATTGTCGTAGAACGTTAGAGTTTTTGCAGAACGATCTTTCTTTTGAAAAGTAAAAAAAAAATTAATTAGTTCATTTTTCTTCAGAAATATACACGCAATATTCTGTAGAAAAGATAAAATATCGATAGAATCATAAATCGATGTCATGTTTCGATTGTATTTTCGGAAGTTATTGATATTCGATTTCAAATATCCCGATATATTTCAAACAATATGGTGAATTCGAATCGTGGATTTGAGTATTTACTTTTTAAGGCAATAATTCTATCGAATTTTTGGCAGTTATTGCTATTGATTTCTCTATAGTTTTTAAATCCGATATTTTTTATGCGAAATTATTTATAGCAACAACGAAATCTCGAAACGAAACACGCATTTGAGGACCCCGATTCGCGTGATTTCGACGTCAATCTCTTTTTCAATTACGCAATTACGACTACGGATTTCATGATTTTTAATTACATTTTTTAATCGTGATGATTATTTACAACTTGAGAAGAAGGAAATAATTTGTGCGTTGCCCCCCCCCCCCAAAAAAAAAAAATGCGCCCCATAATTAGAATAAAAAATTATTACATGTTCAATCATAAAAAATAAAAAAATTATATAGTTTCTTTTTTGTAAACACAGCGCTTTTGTTATTTTAAATTAGTAACATATATGTATGTTATTATTCAAAGTATATGTTAGAAAGATATTAGTGATAGAGAGTTCTGTCGCAGATAGCCCTAAAAAAAATTCTGCCACAGGGTTTAAAAGTTAATCTTATCAAAATAGAGAGTAAAGTATTTTTAAACACAATAACTTCAAATTAAATCCAAACAATTAAAAGTTCTAGTCAGAATCTTATTTTTTTAGTATTAAAACCACATTTAAATGCAAAACCTTAATCACATTAATCTTTTTTTTTTCTAAAAAAAAAATCTATTTCAAGTAAATACACTTAAAAGTCCATCTGGGAATATTAAAGGAGGGATGGTATATTAGAGAATGATAAAAAAAATACACACGCGACTACGGTTAAGGTCCACTTATCAACTAATGATCCGTTTTTGTGTATTCATTTATTTAATGTACTTAAAAAGGGCATTTTATTTAATCGGAAAAGAATAAATTTTATTTATAAGGAAGGAGATAAACTATACAGAATTATATTGTATGTTGTAAGATTTGAATTGACATTATGCGGCATGTTTTTTATTGAAGAAATTTTGAAGGAATTTTTTTTTCCATTTGCCGAAGAAAACATAATTAATCAAAATACTAAAAAAGATAACATTTGTGTTAAGCAAGAATTTTTTAATATAGCGGGAAAATTACATGATTACATTACTTTGAGCATGGATATAAAACAAAGTACCCTTTGTTACAAGAAGGCTTTTCAAAAACTCAATTTTCTCTCTCTCTCTCTCTCTTTGTATATACATGTTACTGTGAATGACCGAAATAGGTAGTTGTTGACTTCCACCGGTGAATGTCGACAATCACATAGTCGCTTTGCTAAATGTTCGAAATATATATACCAGGTCTAGTTAAGTGCTACTACCTGGTATACATTTGCCCGGTACTGCGAACACTGATGTTTCTCCTAATCTATCCTCAGCAGATATTAAAATATCAAATAAATATAATAATATCAACGAATAAATTAATATCAAATCGGATAAACAAATATTTCGCACATTCTCTCCAAAGCGACTATCTGATGGTCGGCATTCTTTGATTTCGTTCATTGACAGTTAGACACATTATAAAGAATAATTTTTATCTTAGGATAATTGTTCTTTATTTAGAAATATCGTATTAAATTATGTCAAAGTATGATGTGTCCTGAGGAAGACTTTTGGTTTTTCTCATTAATAGTTTTCTATTTTCTATTATTTTATTATTGTATTTTATTATATATATATAAATATATATATATATATATAAATATATATATATATATATATATATATATATATATATATATATATATATATATATATAGTATATATATATATATATATATATATATATATATATATATATATATATATATATATATATATATATATATATATATATATATATATATATATATATATATATATATATATATATATATATATATATATATATATATATATATATATATATGTTTAATTTGACAAATTTGTAGGAGTAAATAAATGAATTAAAGGATTTACTATAAATAATAAAGCATTGTGAGCTCCAAAATTTCTTAAGAGGATGCTATCATTGCGGGAGAACGCATTAAGATCTGTTTTTTCTTTACTAATGATTTAGAATTTAAAGGACAAACCAAAGTGTGTTCAGGTTATCCAAGAATTTTCAAATGCTGAAAATAATGTTTTCAAAATGCAATTGCAGGTTTTCGCAATGGGGAAGTAAATATAATTTGATTGTATTTTGATTTTTGAAAAAGAAAAAAAAAAATGTCCTCCTTTGAAACTTTGTGACTTATTCTAGGTTTACGTAATCTCACTTTTTTCTTAAATTACTAATGAAAGTAAAACTGAACTAGCCGTCCTCTTCAAGTAGCTACTGAAGGTCGGAAGCTGCCTATTTTTGTTACGCGTGGTTAAAAAAATAATGCCAGAAATTAAATGTCTATATGTACAATTAATAATCAATAATTTTATTAGAATTTTTCTGATCAGTTTCTAGGGGTAGATAAGAAAACATGTCAGGGTGATAATCCATCCTCTGACATCACATAATCAGTCGATAAGATAAGAAAAAGGGTTGCTAGACAAGATGGGGGCGTGACATCTCTATCTTAGTTTCTGGGCACACCCTTCAACACTTTTATTAATCTGCAATATTTTTTTTTTATTTCAAGTTGTGGGGATTTCTTTTTCACGCATATTTTTCTTCCTTCCCCCCTCTTATCGATTCACTGTATTTTTAACAGAAGAAAAAAAAAAATAAAATCAGATTTAGTAAAAGCGAACACGGCATTGTTACGAGAAGCACGCTATTACAAAAAATTTTCAAGTCACAGTCAAAATTGTTTTTTTTTTTTCTTTTTTTTTTTTTTTTAATTTATTTTATAACCGTCGTTGAACAGCCGGCCTAACTTTTGGATTTACGATTACTAATGTTCAACTCCGTAGCATTGTCATTTTTAACCCAATCCCGAAAACAAAGGAACTCCTGAATCAAGTATTGTGAGAAATTTGCCTTCTTGGAGGACTTTTTGATGCAACTTACCCGCATTTGCGTTACATGAAGAGGAAGACCACGAGAGCCTCCCACGGTTAGCCTGGCGACAAGGGGAGCCCATGATCAATTTACCACTGAGGATATTTCACGTCAGCACTGTGGGCGGTGCAAGCCGGGTGCGGGATTCGTATCGACCAGGCATCGCTGGGATTCGAACCGGTTCACCTCATTGGAAGGCGAACGCTCTATTCCCTGAGCCACCACGGCTCGCTATGATGAACTTTTACTGTAGCAAAATGATGTGAAATTTGCTCAATACAATATTTCAGGTTAAATATCGTATCTACAGTCCCTGGCCAAATTATTAGACGCACTCTAAGATTCTATGTAAAATCTTAATTATCAGGTGATACTATACAGCTTTATTGCTTTTACGCGGTTTGCACTTGTTTACGTTCGAGTATCATTGGGTTAAATTATACGATATATAATATAAATTCGACGATATACAATATTATATAAATACAGAATATTTATTATATCAGGTATTATATTAGTATATTATAATAATTAGACCCAATTACTGGTAGAACTATAGTGTTTTAATAAGTGCATGTTTTGCACGAGTTTGTATCCAATACTTTTATATTTAAACATAGATGTAATGGGTTTTTATGCAGTAGATTTTTCATATACTTCCTATTTGTATTTATTTCTAACGTATTGCATTACAATGTTAACCAATTAATACACGAACATAAACAAGTACAAACCGGTTTCAGTCGCGTAAAAACAATAATGCTGTATAGTATCACCTGATAATTAAGATTTTACACAGAATCTTACAGTGCGTCTAATAATTTGGCCAGGGACTGTATAGCCGCTAAAGTTTTATTATCTCCAACTTTGAGAATTGTCCAACAATTGTAATTAGCATTTTTAAAAACATATATCACACAGCACCAAAATAAACTTGGAACAGCACTGCGGTCATCAAATTCTGCTTTTTTTTAAAAAAAAAATTTAAAAAAACACGACTGCAATTTAATCTATTCTTAGCGTCATTCCTAGTTGTAAACTGATTAAAGAAACGTTAACCTGTAAAATTGCGTCAATGGAAAAGCCAAAGTATCCGAAAATAGATTAAAAATCAATTGTTGGGCAAATTTTATAATCTTCACCGTCGATGTCATCCTTCTCCTAGAGTGTTACAGACAAGACAGAAAAAAGGGCAGATATAAAAGGCATTGCCTGATTAATTAACGTAACAAACAATTAGCGGCGTACAAAGTAATTTTCACTAACACCCCCACCACCGCCACCCCACACTCCACTTCATTAACTACAAGTCTCTTATCTGTGCTAAAATTGCGTGATACAGTTCGTATCTACTGCAGTCCTGTATTAACCTTCGAGGAAGGTTTCAGGGACTTAATCTGTTCCTGGCACGCACGCTCTCTCACCCCTCCCCTTCACTTTGCAATTAAATCACGTTGTAGTCGAGGGGTGGGAGCCAACAGGGGCGCACACCATCTTGATTTATGGCCCCGGTTCGGCCCCGAAGAGAAATTTGCGGGGGCGGTTCTCGCTCTTCATTGTACAAACCTTGCAGCTTTGTGTTGGCGAGGGTTGCACTAATAGGAAAGCGCGCCAAGTGACGCCAGATCATCTACCGCAGGTTGAATTAACTAAGTTACTCTGATGTCCAAAAGTTAGATCCTCTTTTACCTACATGAGTAATTTTTAAGGTTAGATGAAAGTGAGTTTAGGTATAGAAAAACCTCGGAAATACAAATACTCGAGCTAAAAAAAAAAAAAAAAAAAAAAAAAAAAAAAAAAAAAAAAAAGAAAAAAAAAAGATTTATCAACATGCAAAAAAAATATGGCAGTATTTAGTCAGGATTGATTTCAGGGTTGGGACTGAATAAAAATCTGCCATTTCTAACAATTGAACGTTTCAGGCATTGAACGCGATTAAATATATCCTACAAATAAAACAAATTCAAATCATGAATATGAATTTTTTATTAATTTATGTAGTAGAGAATCGATTAACATAGGTTAATTCTTCTACGTATGAAAACTCATTATATGCGAAAAAAGAAATTTGCATCAATATTTTTATTGACACTTGTGGAAAAACGAAGCGACATTCTTAAATACAAAAAATTAAAAGACAAAAACTTTACTCTATACAGAAAGCAAACCAGTTTTTGTGTGTATAACAAGGTAATTTTAGAAGACAATAATTTCAAAATTACATACAAAAAATAAATAAATAAACAAATAAAACATACATTTCCGTACTTATCGATTAAAAGGACCATGTGTAGGTAACTGCTTTTCAGTGTATGGTAGCCTTTTTTTTAAACGGACACCGATATTGGTCCATTTAACCATTAAATACGAATATTGATATCACGATATGTTACCCAAAAATATCGATATTTAACAATATATCGTGATATTTTTCAAATTTAACTCATTTATGCTATTTTTTACATTTAAATCCTTAATTTTTAATTAAAAACTCTTAATTTTTATTATAACACGCTCTTGAAATATCAAAAAATTTTAAATAACGAGTTTCAATGATAACAAGGATTTTCTATCTTAATTTATAGAAAAAGAGGCAATTTATAGAAAAAAGGGCAAGAATATCGATATTTAATAATATATCGTGACATTTTTCAAACTTAACTCATTTATTCTATTTTTGCATTTAAATCCTCAATTTCGAATTGAAAACCCTTAAATTTTATTACAACAAGCTCTTTAAATACACAAATACCAATTTTTGTTTGTTTTAAAGAACGAGTTTCAAGAGTAATTAGGAATTTCCAGCTTAATTATAAAAAAAAGGGCAGTTTACGCGAAAAAAAAGGGGACATTTTAAGATAATGCCGAATCTGGCGATAACGCCAAATTTTCGCCAAATCTGGCGATCCGGTGAAGAGAGGAAAATAATCACACCTCGGAGGCGCATTTTAGCCGTTTTTCCTCCAATCCGAGCTCTATTACATAACCTCAAAATGGGATGAGGAGGAGAGCAAATGCTAATTTTATTTCCATCCAGAGATTTCTCTATCGGGAATACCACTGTCCCGAATGATTTAATATCTCAACTAATGTTTAATAACCGCCGCTTTTTATTCATTCGCTTTCCTTTTTTTTATACACTGAGCAACATTAACACCCGCCTTCAATGAAACACATCGCCAATTTTCGCCACTCTTATATCGCCGCTTTCAATCTTCCTTAATGGGGGGAAAAAGAAAAGATTTTCGAATGAAATTCTCCTCAAGCGGGGAAGAATGAATAAAAAAATAGAATTTCGAATATAAAAAAAGGGCGAAAACCGTAATTGGTGGTGGGGTACGTACATACCCCCCCTCCCCTCTTGCTTATCGGCTAGCTCGTAATGATTGGTAACTTAATTCATAATTAAGATATATTTCTGAATAAGTGCGCCAAATATTTTTTTTGAATAGCTTTAGGTGATGATACAGAAACTTTTAAATAGCGCTTAAGTAAATAGAATAAAAATTGTGCTTGGAATATTTATTGAATCTTGTCGATCTTAATTAGCGATAATTATATCGTCCATATTTTGGGAATGGAATTTGATAAATGGCTAACGATGGTTGAATTTTACCACTATTCTTCAGCATTCCCGAAGATCGACTCTTTCATACCATCTCTCATTATTGGGACTCTTAATTAAACAAAGAGTAAATAAGCACTCTTATTTTAACTAAGAGACAACAGGTACTCTTATAAGAGGACGCCATACCAGAGGAAAATTCTCTTTCACCTCCATTACTAATTTAAATGATAGAAATAGTGAGTTCGGACAAACTTAGAAAAAGTCATCAAGTTTTAAATATTGAAAAGAAATTTTTTTAAATATTAAAATAAATTATGAGAAGATAATTTAGAATTTCGAAATAGAAAAGTTCTCTTCCAATAATTTGTTTGCACTTTGATATTAGGAATTTTTATCTATTTTTTCTTTTTTTTTTTCAGCAATCGAAACTTTCTCAATGCCTGCCTGATTTTCCATGGTGCGTAGCGTTTTGAAAAAAGTGCTTTAAGGTACTAATTTTCGATTTTCGTTTTTTTAAAAGCCCTTAAAGGTGCTCTTTTTTACTGGGAGTTTTGAAAAAAGTGCTTCATTTCCCCATTTCGAAAATGAGAATTTTTTTCTTTTCAATGTCTATTTTCGCAACGCAAAAGCGTGATTTTCACATTGTTCTATTCAACGTTTTCACAATTCATTCAAGCACAATCTATTCATTCGGTCCGTGGCGTATGAAAGCGCCAATCATTTTATATGTTTTATAAAATACTTTGCAGGTGTGTCTACTGAGCTGGGCATTTTGAGATTCTTGCACTCTCTGAATTTTGCAAGATATTCTCAATATCAGGCTTCATTTTCCACCCTCTCATATCGTACCGAAAAATCTCTTGATCATTTTACAATGGCTAATATGATCAAGAAAAAGTGTTCTCTGTCAAAAACTAGTTGTTTTATCATGATCATGTGAAGTCTTTAATAAGTACTTTGCATTTTATTATTGTATATAGTGCTTAAAAATATTATTGAGTCATTAAAAGGTACTTATTTTTTGTTGAAAGACTTGGCTACGCACCCTGAACTCAAATTTTCTTTTTAAAAAAAATTGAATTTGGCATTTGGAGAAAGAGATCTTCGACGAAAATATTCTCCCATACTGTGGCATCCTCTTTTAACTTATAGAAATTTTATCAGTCAATAGGTACTCTTAATTTAACTGAAAGATGCTATAAGAGAATTTTTAATATTTTACTTTACGAAGTTTAAAACTCACTATCTTAAACAATGAGTTCATTCTCGTTCAAAAACCCACGCAACACCTTTGCCCTAGTTGGGTTCAAAATTGGCTCGATATGGGTCCTATAAGAAAATGCACCGACTGACCCATATTGGGATGTCTAGATTTTTTAATATGGGTCCTAGAATTGCCTACATATGACCTACATTGGTTAAATAATGGACATAAAATATCCGGTGAATCTGACAATTCTATATAGGACCGATATGTGTTGTAAAGTGGCTGTAAAATATCGGGTGAATCTGACAATTCTATTTAGGACCGATATGGATTGTAAAGTGGCTGTAAAATATCTGGTGAATCGGAAAATTCTATACATGACCGATATGGGTTGTAAAGTGGCTGTAAAATATCGGGTGAATCTGACAATTCTATATAGGATCGATATGGGTTGTAAAGTGGCTGTAAAATATCGGGTGAATCTGACAATTCTATATAGGACCGATATGTGTTGTAAAGTGGCTGTAAAATATCGGGTGAATCTGACAATTCTATATAGGACCGATACGGGTTGTAAAGTGGCTGTAAAATATCGGGTGAATCGGAAAATTCTATACAGGACCGATATGGATTGTAAAGTGGCTGTAAAATATCGGGTGAATCTGACAATTCTATTTAGGACCGATATGGGTTGTAAAGTGGCTGTAAAATATCGGGTGAATCTGACAATTCTATATAGGATCGATACGGGTTGTAAAGTGGCAGTAAAATATCGGGTGAATCTGACAATTCTATATAGGAACGATATGTGTTGTAAAGTGGCTGTAAAATATCGGGTGAATCTGACAATTCTATATAGGACCGATACGGGTTGTAAAGTGGCTGTAAAATATCGGGTGAATCGGAAAATTCTATACAGGACCGATATGGATTGTAAAGTGGCTGTAAAATATCGGGTGAATCTGACAATTCTATTTAGGACCGATATGGGTTGTAAAGTGGCTGTAAAATATCGGGTGAATCTGACAATTCTATATAGGACCGATATCTGTTGTAAAGTGGCTCTAAAATATCGGGTGAATCTGACAATTCTATTTAGGACCGATATGGGTTGTAAAGTGGCTGTAAAATATCGGGTGAATCGGAAAATTCTATACAGGACCGATATGGGTTGTAAAGTGGCTGTAAAATATCGGGTGAATCGGAAATTCTATATAGGACCGATATGGGTTGTAAAGTGGCTGTAAAATATCGGGTGAATCTGACAATTCTATATAGGATCGTTATGGGTTGTAAATTGGGTGTAAAATATCGGGTGAATCTGACAATTCTATATAGGACCGATATGTGTTGTAAAGTGGGTGTAAAATATCCGGTGAATCGGAAAATTCTATAAAGGATCGATATCTGAAAAATAATGGCTCTTTGAACTGAGCCAAGATTCATGAATATTGTCCCAATGAGGGGCCCAATTTATTTTGCTGAAAGGGAAGGTACTTATTTTAAACTTTTCTTCTACTTTTTTCAATGTAAAAAAATCATGTCAGTGAGTAGCATTTCACTTGTGAATTGTGATAGTTTAAATCAGCGTTATGTGCCCATACATTCTCCATATTAGAACATGGGGAAAATGGTTTTGCTATACGTGTGTGAATATACAGCAAAAATATGCTTTCACGCAGGAAATTTTTTTACATGCGAAATTATGCTTTTTACACGCAGGAAATTTTTTACATGCGAAATTATGCTTTTTACATGCAGGAAATTTTTTACATGCGAAATTATGCTTTTTGCTGGAAGGAAATGTTTTACATGCGAAATTAAGCTTTTTTACATGCCGAAAATTTTTGCCATGCGAAATTATGCTTTTTACATGCAGGAAATCGTATGCTTAAAAGGTGTGTTCACTAACTTTCTTTTGTTAATGTGGATGTTAATTAATAGTAACGCTTCTTAAGATTTTTAAAAATGCATTTTCAGTTTATAAAAATCATTAATTTGTGATGCTTTTCCTCAAACTTTTGAAATATTTTCGTCGATTTTTCACAAAAAAAAAACAACAAAAAAAAAAAAAAAGAATTTGACAGCGGATAGAGCGTCCAAACAGATAGAAAAATCTAATTTTACATGCTCAATAAATGAAATATTTTCATGTCACGTCATTATGCTCTCAAACTAAAACAGTGACTTAAAAAATTATTTGTGAAATATGACAAACAAATAATTGTGGCAGATAACGTTTTGGGTCATGCTTTTTTCAAAATTAATGCTTTCTAACAGAAAAATCTTCAAATACATCATTTGATGAAATTCATTAATTTGCTCCCTCTTATTACTAAATCCTTCTATTCAAAAAATACTTAAATAGATAAAAATAATTTTAACATTTGAAATTTTTTTTGTTCATTTATAAGCAAACACAAAAAAGAAGAAAAAATTGAAACTTTGAGATTGCATACGATTAAGCTTTAAATAAAATTCAAATTGAAATACAAAGAAATCAATCATATAAATTTAAATCAACGTTTGATCTGAAAGAAAAAGAATTTAAATCCATATTTTTATAAGCTTTGAACATTCAACATAAGAGGAAACAAATCGACAAATGTTAACCATTTTTTTTCTCGATTATAGATGATTTTTGAACTTAAGCGTTAGTTAATAATTTATTACTTCTATGACACAGTTACTGAAATTTTGAACACTTAAAATACATTGAATAAAACAATACTACTAATAAGTTAATCCGTTGTGTATCCCGCTTATTTTATCTAATAAAATTAAGTAAAATAAAAACAAAAATTAGGAAAAAGAAACGGTAGATAAGAAATAAATAAGACAAAATTGTATCGTTTATTTTTCTATTTATAACAGTTACAATGAGAAAATTATTAATCGATAAATTGTATCGATTACTTTTCTAATTGTATCGATTATTTTTCTAACTGTATCGATTATTTTTCCAATTGTAAATGATGTTCAAATACATTGTTTTTAATTCCTTCACTGCCGAACTTAACTGCCAGATGTGTGCGGTTGGAAAGCGAAAACGTTAAATGTTCTCCTTTTAATAAAATAAAGAAAAACATTTGAATAATTAAAATTACTAGTTTAGAAATCCTTCGAACAGCCACAGCTCATATGATTATAAAATACTAAAAAAAATATTCAACAGATTCAGAAATTTTCGATATATTAGCTTGGTTTATCTTTTGATGGCTTATCACTGCTATTCAAGAAGACCTTAAATTAAAACTGTTTTTACTGAACTGTTTTCACCAGATTCATTAATTTTCCCTCATTATTTACACGGTTTCAAGCTATTTAATAAAAAGCAGTGCTGCACATAGTTAACAATGTGAATTTCTTATTTGATTATTTATTTTCATGCGTGTAAACTTAAAATATTTGATGATCTGCATTGACGATAAAAACACTTAAAATGATGTGTCCATAGAATCGCCAATCGCACATCGGCAGTTGTCATTTTCGGTCAAAGAAGTCATTGTTCAACGCTGTTGGCGAAAATTGAGAGAGAGCGTCTCTTCTTTACGGAATCTTCTAATGCGTCTTTGGCGTGAGCCGCTCGCTTTTACCTTTTCTTTAGGAAAAATAAACCGAAATATGTATGCACACTCTCGACTGCATTTTCCTAAAAGGAAAACTACGCAGAACAATATATTTTGGCTTGCCTTTCCCAGCCTTTTTCATTTTTTTTCCAAATGACCGTGAAACAATTTGCATAAAAGATATTCTGGCGCATTTGCGGTCGATTTGTTTTACACTGAGTTTGCTTAAGTCTGAAGTTGTACTATGTTTCTTTTTTTTTTTTTTTTTTTTCCTCTCTACTTTTAGTTTCGAACGTTCCATTGTAATATCTTAGAGACTTTTAGAGCAATGTTTCTCAATCAATATTCGTGCTTTTTTCCCCCCAGCCTACCGTTGGAATATATATATATATATCTCACCAACCCCCGATAATTGCTACGCAATTACATTTTTGTTCGCTTCGTGAACAAAATTAAAGTCGTTTTCCTGGAGATTAGCGCTGGCATTTTCTGCACCAACATCACATAGAGAGAATATGGTAGGATTGTAAAATGTCAGAGGTGCTTATTATCAGCATTATAAACTTAAATAAAGCAATTTTAATACAAACAATATTATAAACTTATATAAAGCGAGGAAGCAATATTATTTAACACATTACCATAGGGCATTAACCGGAGATTAATCTCCGTATTCAAAGCACGCGTGGCAGAGCCTAACTCGGGTAAACTATATTTGAGGGTGCCCCTTGATTCTCGCCAAATTGTGATCGCGGCTGATCACCAAGTTGGGCGATGTTGAAACCCAATCGTTATTTTTAGTTTTAGGGTTATTTTTAAATGTTCAACGGTATATGTCATTTCAGAGGTTCGTTAGTTCTACGTTGGATACCAGCTCGTAAGGTTACTTTTGCTTCTGGTCAATAAGATCGAAGGTATGTGGGCTGTCATAAAAAAGGACTTTAGAAAAAAATGTCATCGCCTGTCAGGTACCACAGACGCCATTTCCGATTCGTATTTCGCCGCATTTATGTGGCGAATGGAGGTACACGGATTCTATTCATGATAAATTTAGATAGTATCTAACTGCTATTAGAGAATTTGGTGCACCTAAATCTGAGGATATTCAAGCTTAACGAAGAAGTTAGTTGTTGTTGTTTTTTTCCCTTTTCTTTCTGTGCCTCTGTATTTTATTGGGTTTATTAATTTTGCTCATATCGGATTCATTGCAATTTTATAAAGTTTTACCCGATGTTTTGTTTATTTTATTTTATAACCGTCGTTGTACAGCCGACCCAATTTCATGGGTTTATGACTACTGATGTTCAACTCCGTAGCCTTGTAATTTTGAACCAATCCAGAAGACAAGGAAACTCTTGAATCAGTACCCCCAGAGGTATTGATTTGTTATGGGAACATGGAGGACTTTGAGACTCGACAGATTTAACGTGCATCAGTCACCATTTACTACACGGGGAGTCTTCGGCCGGCGAAGATCGAACCCACGACCTCTTGGACATGGGCCCAGCGCCCTACCGACCAGGCTATCCCGGCCCTCCGATGTTTTGTTTTATTTTTATTTTATAACCGTCGTTGAACAGCCGACCCAATTTCATGGGTTTACGTCTACTAATGTTCAACTCCGTAGCCTTGTAATTTTGAACCAATCCAGAAGACAAGGAAACTCCTGAATCAGTACCCCCAGAAGTATTGATTTGTTATGGGAACATGGAGGACTTTGAGACTCGAGAGATTTAACGTGCATCAGTCAATTTTCCAATGTTTTATTGAAATATCATTATATTTTGGCAGCCATTCCTATTACCACGGTGTTCCGCGCAAACAGGAATGGCGCCAAACATAAGTCGCCAATTTCGCCAATGGGCACCCTCAAGTATATTTTTACCCCTAACTCAAATCATTGTTGATTTTATAGGATGTCGGACGCTCCTTATATGGTGCTTCACCCCCCCCCCCAGTAATTTAAATTTTAAACTGAAAACAATTAAAACCTAATTTAAAAAAAAAACTTTAAAATATGGCAAACAAATTAAAACATGTAATATTAATAAGTTGATGCTAAGTAATATTTCAAAAGCAAAAACCATTGCAATTAATTGCCCAATTAACTTCAATACTGTCAACTGACAAAATATTTCAGTTTCAATCAGACAAAAAGCAAATTATATAATAAAAATATATGTAACTGAAGTTCGACAAATTAATTTAAGCAATTTAATTTTTTTTGTCATATTGAATACTAATAAAAAAACAAATTTAAAATGAAATAATTATGTTATCAATGATCAATAAGCATTTTTGTCTGAATTGTTATAAAAAAAAAGATGAAAACAATAAAATTAAAAATTATTTACAATAGATCTCTGAATATTCACAAAACCTAGTTTCATTGATTTTTTTTTTCACATCATTTTGTGTACCAATGATTTGCACTTTATGCATTATTTAAGAAATATCTCAAACAAATATGAACTGTTAATTAATATTTCTGGTTGAACGATTTTTTGAAAGTAAGTAAAAAAAAAAAAAAAAAGAATAAAAGTAAGGAAAAACAATGATAAAATTAAAAATTATTTGCAAACCTCCTTATATACAACATATTTTTTATATCTATTTCCTTTCCATATTATTCATTTTCATTTAAACGTCTTGACTCTTCAACGTTCATTTCGCTGTCGCGTATTGATAGCACTACGACTATTTTCCCGGTAAGTTGGTGCTGCTAAATTATGTTCACCCCCATGTCGCTGTTGAGATCGCCTAAGATATTCACGGCGATCCATTTTTTATAAAAGATATAAGTATTTTAAAGTAAACTCTGTTAATTCAAACATTCAATGCAAAATAAAAATCACAACAAGATTTAGCTGGTAAGTTTAGTTGTAACATTTCTGCAGACAACATTATTAAAAACTATTACCTTTTCACACACATTCGTTCTCAATTTTGATTGGCTGTTTTGTGCGTTACTAACCAGAAGTCTTCTGTGATTGGCTATATGTTATCATTCCACTCTCTTCTTGCGATGAAAAGGTTATATCTTTTATTTTCCGGATTTTTATTAGTTTGTTTTTCCTTTTTTTTCGGAAATCTTTTTTAATCATTTTTATTATTATTTTTCTTTTTCCCCTTTTCATTGTTCTGTAATTTTACCATGTTTTCTCTACATTTTGAACTTATTTTATTAGTTCTATTTACTTGCAACTTATGCACAGTAAATAAAACTGATTGTTTTTCTTAATTTTCCTCGTTTTTTTTTTTTTTTTTTTTTTTTTTTTCCGCCCTTTTTTTCATTTATCTACTATGCTATATATATATACACTTTTTGTGCTGCCAATCAATCGTTATGGGAGTAATTGTTCTTCTCTCTTATTTTATTTTTTGGAAATTATATATATATATATATATATATACAGTCGGACCTCTATTTAACGAAGTCGCTAAATACCGATAAAAAAGTTCGTTATATAGAGACTTCTTTATATAGAAAATCACCAACTGAAATACTTAAACAACACAAAAGAAACTTTAAATTCATAAACACTAGACATAATTAAATTAGAAATTGATACACCCTTATCTTGTAAACTGATATCTACTAGTTATTTTATTAATCTCAGCTATAAAAGAAATCTGCATGGAAAGAAAGAATAGAGCAAAACATTATTCAATGTTACTCTGTTATGCTCCATACATTTTCCACTAAAAGAAAAGCTAAATTGATGTATAAAAGTATAGCAGCATTTATTATAAAAGTAACTTTAAATATACATTGCCATATGCGCTCTTAATTTTAATTACTACTGATAAAATGATGATTTTTCGTTTGAAATGCAAATAAAAACAGAAAGAGATTTTGCTGCTTACTCTAAAAGTTACGTGACTTCGAAAATCAATTCAATGTCATTTCCCCATAAAATGCGTTAACAACTTTGAAATATGTAGGGAGATAGGGAAACTGGATCTCAAAGAAAAGTTCTTTATATAGAATATATATATATATATATATATATATATATATATATATATATATAAGAAATATATATATATATATATATATATATATATATATATATATATATATATATATAAGAAATATATATATATATATATATATATATATATATATATATATATAAGAAATATATATATATATATATATATATATATATATATATATATATATATATATATATATAAGAAAGAAAAACAAATAAAATTAATAAGTTTTATTTGCGGTGCATTATCTGCAAGTATATAGAACTCATAAAATAAGTTAAAAATATGGAGAAAACATGGAAAAATTTCCAAAATATTTGCCATGTTTTCTCTATACTTTTAAATTTACAACAGAGATTACACTATAGTATTTACGTTATAAATTTCTTACAGTGTTCAAACAACAAAACAAAACTGAAAACAAGTTATATTTTTCTTTAAAAAAAAAGAAGAAAAAAAAACCTCAAAGCATATGTATATTGCAAATCGAAGAATCTCATTGTAAAAGATGAATTTTATATCACACTTGATTTAGAAAGAAAAAAAAAATTCTTTTGAAATTGAAAAAAAATTGGACTGTTGATTTTTTCCTTTTTTAAAAAAACAAAAAATAATACGACACGAATATGGAATTACATTTAACCAGTTTTATTTCGCTTTATTTTCATTCGCAATATTTTCTAATGAATATTTCTTTCAAAATTTTAAAGTAGTCAAAGTACGATACGCCTCTATATTATTAATACGAATTTCTGTTCAAATATTTTGTTTTTCAGTTGTTCATCACATAATTTATGTTTATCCTCAAAAATGATGTTTGTTGATGATAGTGACGATCATGTTTGTGCTACTTTAAATTGATATGCATATTTTAGTCGTCTCTTTTAAATTAGATTTAAAAATTTCTAGTCTCAAATTCTACTGACAATATTTTAAGTTTCTTTTTTTCAAATTGTTATTTATTTTCTTTCTCCCTTTTTTTTTCGGGGGGGGGGGGAAGAAAAACATGCTTAGGATTTATAACACTTTGTTTATTTTTCGTTACATTCCGTATTCTACGTTATATTTTAAGATAAAGTTATTTAAATCGGTGTCTGATTTTATTAACCGTTTCACAATTATTATTCTTTGGTGCAAATAACATTAATATACTATTATTAGCTACGGTTAAAGTGATTCGTTATATGATTTAGAACTTAGCGCTTCATGCACAAAGTGATGAATACAAATTTTTTTATTTAAAATAACATCCATTCGTTTGGTAAGCAAAAATATTAAATTACAGTTGTGAATCCACCAAATTTGTTATAACAATATACTTTTAATTCTAAATGTTATTTCCAAAAATGATTACTTAGAAAAATGATTTATGTTCACTAAAAGATCTCAATAGTATCATAAGGGGGAGGGGATAATTGGTTAAATTTAAGTTGGGAACTCATCAAGTTTGTAATAACAATATACTTTTAATTCTAAATGTTATTTCAAAAAATGATTACTTAGAAAAATGATTTATGTTCACTAATAGATCGAAATAGTATTATAAGGGGGAGGGAATATTTGGTTAAATTAAAGTTGTGAACTCATTAAATTTGTTATAACAATATACTTTTAATTCTAAATGTTATTTCAAAAAATGATTACTTAGAAAAATGATTTATGTTCACTAATAGATCGAAATAGTATTATAAGGGGGAGGGAATATTTGGTTAAATTAAAGTTGTGAACTCATTAAATTTGTTATAACAATATACTTTTAATTCTAAATGTTATTTCAAAAAATGATTACTTAGAAAAATGATTTATGTTCACTAATAGATCGAAATAGTATCATAAGAGAGGGAGAATATTAGAAGATGGGAAGTGGAGGGAAAAGTGTTCTTTTTAGTAGTAAATATATTTTTAGTTGAATAATTTCAACTGTTTCACGCGCTTGAAAGAAGTCTTGAAATTTATGTACTTTTAGAACTTAGTGGAAATTTTCTAAAAAAATTATGTCAGAAAACTTATTTAGGTCTGAAAGAATCCTTTAAGTTCATGTACTCTTAGAACTTAGAGGGGGAAAAATATTCAAACAATTGTATTGAGTAAAATATTTCGGATTTATCCTCTTTATTTTAGTGCGGTGATTTCATTCATAATTCATTAAAACAAAAATTGTAATAATGCCCAACCCACAATATAATATTTTATTTAATACTAATAAATGTCAGAAAACGAAATTATTTATATATTATATTAAAAAATGTGGGTTATTACAGTTTTTGTTTTAATGAGTTACGGATGAAATAACCGAACTAAAAACAGAGAGGATAAATCCGAAATATCTATCGCCAAGCGAGGCATTTGGCGGTAATAGAGAAAGCTTATAACCCTTTCTCAGAGCAAGCACACACTAAACAGCTGTGGATTCAGATCAGCATTCTCACGGGGGAGGCGAACTCGCAAGCGAAGTTTCCCCCCCAAAAACCCCTAGCTTAAAGATAAGAACAGTTCAAAACTGAGTCCAAAACATAACCCCGGAAAATCGAGATGATATTTAAGTTCCCGAAATTATGCAATCCAAACCCCCTACCTCACCCTCACCCCTCCTTTCGATCATTGAGTGGAAAATAAGAGGTTGTATTCTCATCTGGGTAGAGGGGGTAGGGGTGCAGACGATATCGGAAAGAATCCTGTAAAATTTCTCCCATTTATGAAGTGAAGACATTTGCATAGGGAAGAGAGAGTAAAGAAGCGGGGGGGGGGGTCAAAGCCACGCCTTCTTACTATCCCCCGCATTCCGAAAAGGATGGAAAAGTGGAAATTGCTTTTTGTTGCCAAAACAAACTTTAGTTTTATCGAATTTCCTTTCACGCTATATGTTCCTTTTTATTTATTTTAATTTTTGGTCCCCCCTTTTCCTTTAAAGAGTATGAAAGGGAGGTGGGGGGGGGGAAGAATTATATTCCCAGATTGAATTATTTTCAACCTCGGTGCCCGTTTTTAATACACATTCTTTTATTCTTTTATTTATTTTTTTTCTCTATGATTGCTCCATTTAAGTACGCGGTGTAAGTAATTTATTTATTTTCGGGCGGTTTTTATTCTACGTTTTATTATTTTGCAGTCGTTAAACTTGATTTTTTATTTTTTTAAATTTTTTTTGATTTCGAGTTTGTGGTGAATTAACGGAAAGGAAGATGAAGAGCAATATGAAATATTATTGAGAAAAAAGATGGAAATTCTTGTTGTGAAGGAGGGGAACTTGAGTAAAAAAACTTAGAAATTTCTTCCTCAAATTGTTTTTAGAACGAGCCATGCTGTTGGAATTTGTTTTTTCTTTCTTTATTATTATTAACGAATTTCTTTTTTTACCTTGACACGCAAAATGGCGCATTTTAGTTCATTTATTTTATCGTAAAGATGCGAGAAGAATGAACGATTTGTGCCAACGGTGTGAAATGAGTCATGTGTAAAAAGGTTAATTAAATACAACAATGAGCCATTTCACTTATTTTTAATCCATGAATTTTATTTTAAAACCGACGTTGAACAGCCCACCCAATTTTTGGGTTTACGACTACTTAAATTCAACTACGTAGCCTTGTCATTTTAAACCCAATCCAGAAGACAAAGGAACTACTGGATCACGTATTGGGAGAGACTTTTCGATGGAACTTACCCGCATTTGCGTTACACGGAGAGAAAAACCACGTAAACCTTCTACAGTTAGCCTCACAGCAAGGGGACTCTAACCCAGGAGGATAAATTACTGTGGTCGGTTCAAGCCGTGTGCGGAATTCGTATCGACCAGCCATTGCTGGGATTCGAATCCCGGGTTATCTCATTGGAAGGCGATATATTCTATTTTATTTTATTTTATAACCGTCGTTGGACAGCTGACCTAAGTTTGGGTTTACGACTACTAATGTTCAACTCCGCAGCCTTGTCATTTTAAACCGAATCCAGAAAACAAGGCAACTCCTGGATCAAGTATTGCGAGAAATTTGCCTTCATGAAGAATTTTTTTGATGAAACTCACCCACATTTGCTTAACATGGTGAGGAAAACCTCCCATGGTTAGCCTGACAGCAAGGAGACTCTAAGCCGTGGTCAGTGCAAGCGGAATTCGTATCGACCAGCCATAGCTGAGATTCGAATCCCTGAGTCATCGTGGCTCGAATCAATGAATAGTTGGGAAAATAACTTAAATCCATATGTATGCATAGTATTAGAATTTGTTGTGAGTTTCCGTATTATAAATGTTTTTTCGGTATTTTTTAATTGAATGGTGAATAATTGAACTTTTTAATAGAATGGTTGACTGGGAAATAATGAAACCGCAAACATAAATAATTAAAAAGGGGAAGAAAAAAATTCTATTTTCCTCTTAAAGAAAAAATCTGTAAAACAGGAAGCTTTAATAGCTTTCTAAGCATTCATTACTCACTACTGTTTAATATTTTACTATTTTTGTTGATGACTACAATCTTAATGTTCCGAGGAAGTGATTTCGAATATGATAATTAACTAGTACATTCGAGATTAGAATTTACGAAATCAGACACAAAAACGTACTTTCTCTGAATAAACATAATTCGATGGAATTGGATTTTTGGACCCAAAAAATTGGGGGGGGGGGTAGCATCAATCTGGAAAATAGGGTCGGATTAGTTTAGTCAAGACAGCAGTCTAAAGTTTATTAATGTTAACTTTTATTTTTTGTGTATTTCAATATATCTCGAAAACTTTTTAAGCAATTTAAACAATTTCTGCATTTAATTAAAAGATTCGCTTGAGACAAAAATGTTTCCATGTAAAAAATAACTTTCAGTAAGTATGCTTTATTTTTTTACTATTTTATTTAATAGTCGAAAAAAATTTCATATGGTATACAACTTTTTACATAATTTTAAATAATGCACCTATCAAAACACAAAATTTGAAAAAAAATCGATCGAAATTTTCTGAGATATTGAATTTTAAAACAAATGATTTTTTTAAAAATTCAATTATTTTTTTTATGAACTATAAGCCCGATTTCGCTCAGATTTTGTATAATTTTCCATGCAAAATAATATATTTTAAAATGATGTAAAAATTTGACTATTATTAAATAAAATAATGAAAAATACAAAATACTTACGGAAATTTATTTTTTGCATGAAATTATCTTTGGTTAAGCCAATTTTATAATTTAATGCAAAAAGTTTCCAATTTTTTTTAAAAAAGTTCTCAATCTATGGGGAAATACGTAAAAAGTAAGTTTAACATAAAAGGGTCCAAACTTTGGACTACTTTCCTGACCAAGCTATTCTGACCGTATTTCCCAGATTGTGGGCTACCCCCAGTATATTTTTGGGGTCAAAACTCCAAATCTGTCGTACAAAAAGGTATGTTTATTCAGAGAAAGTACGTTTTTGTGTCTGATTTCGTAACTTAAGTAATTCATGATGGTAACGATTCACGATGTTTGATATGCCAACACACTTCCATCATGAAATGATGTAAAATGATACTTTAATGCTATAATGGTTAACCATCAAAAGAAGTTTGATTCTCATGGACCAACAATCCATGATATTTTCAACTATACATTTCCATGATGGTTCAATGGGAATTCTTGTTGGTTCTCAGGAATAGACCATCAAAACAAGTTGCTATTTTTATGTTGGACCATCTCCTACACTGGGGTGATGGTTACTTTGGTTGGTTACCATCAAAAAATATAATGGTTCATGATGGAATTATTGATGGTTACCATCAATATTATGTTGGTTAATGGAAAACCATCAAAATTTTTTATTTGGGTCTCCTTTTAACAAGTAATAAAACTAAAATTTTTGGAAACATTAATGGATCCTTAAATTATAAAAAATGATTTTATTTTATTTTATAATCGTCGTTGATTATATTGTTTTTATAATCGTCGCCGACCTAACTTTTGGGTTTACAACTACTAATGTTCAACTCCGTAGCCGCCTTGTCATTTTGAATCCAATCCAGAAGACAAAGGAACTCCTGGATCAAGTATTAGGAAAAATTTGCTTTCGTCAAGGACTTTTCAATGTAACTAACTCGCATTTGAGTAACATGGTGAAGAAGACCACGAGAAACTCCCACGGTTAACCTGACGGCAAGGGGACTCTAACCCATGATCCGTCTACCACTGAAGATACTTCACGTCAGCATTGTGGTTACTGCAAGCCGGATGCGGAATTCAAGTCGGGTGCGGATGCGAACCAGGTTCACCTCATTGGAAGGGGAACGCTCTATCTCTTGAGCCATCACTGAGTATAAACAATGATTATAAATAACAGCTTATAAGCTACTGGGGGACTGAACCCAAAATTTGTGCAGTTTTGGAATTTCTATGATTTTCTTTTTTTTTAAATTTTAGTCTCTTCAAAATAATATTATATAAGATATTCTTGAAACAGAAAACTAGATAAATAACCAAAAGATAGAACATTTTATAACAGACACATTAATTTAAAATTAATTATTTTAAATTAAAATGAAATTTAACTAGTTCACTTTGAAAGATTAAATTTGTTTCATGTAAAATCTAATGATATTAGTTATCATAATACTTCATATACATATTTAAAAGTATTGAAAATATATTTTGGATTATATTGAGGTTTGTTGCATTATCTTCGAATAACAAAATAAAATTTTTGAATTTTTAAATTCATTTATTTTATTTTAGCGAATGGAGTGAAAAATGCCCATTTTTAATTTTTTTAAAATTTAAATAAACAAATAAATAAGTTAAAACATGAAAATCACGAAAAGATAACTTTTGGTGGCATTATTTAATTTAATCAAAGAACATATTTGAGCGTTAATATTTAAATCATCGAGTTTACTTTTAAAAATTTTTAAAAAAAATTTATAAATTTTGATATAAATTTCGAATACTTAATGCATATTTTTCTCAGGGATTTAGTTATATGCGCGGCAAAAATTTCATTTATTACAAATCAAAAATTGTTTTAAATTCGAACTTTCGTCACATATTCCCTCATCTTTAATTCATTCTATAAACTGAATTAGAAGCTGTGCGGGATGGCAGAATGTTGAAATAGATCTTTCGAAGTTAAGACAATTTATTCTATTCTGTGCACCATACCCCATCCGAGCCGAGTTGTAAATTATTAAATAAACTTTCCAAACGATACTACGCCAGAGTGGGATCTATTTTAAATTCTCCGAACTGCAGACGACCGACAAAAGAACGAGTTTTCGTAATTTAATGAAAACGATTTCGCGATGTCTCTTAAAACGGGGAAAATGACAAGGCGAGCTTGAAATTTCATTCAATGATTGTGAATTATTAAATGGCCCGACATTCCCCCCCCCCCTACTCCGAAGTGCTCTTTTAATAATCCTCGAACATTTCTCACCTATTCTGGTGGATTATTCAAATGGTTAGAACATTCAAACGAACAATCACAGAACATTAGAAGAAAATTATCGAAAAGACTGAATTTGTTCCGCATAAATTGAATGATATTCATTTTATTAAAGAATATTTTATTTCGTAATTTTTCTTCGGTGGTTTTCGTTCGATTTTGATCATGAAGCAAAGAAAATTTTATATACTTATTTTGGATAAACAAGTCCTTTTTATTCATTGTATATTTGACATGACTGATGCTTTATAAATAGGTTTATATGACGATAAAAAGTTTAAATGGGTTAAATCTATCAACTTTCAGTTGAAAACAAATGAATTCAATTTTTGGAATTATTTATGTCATATTTAAGAAATAGCGGTTTTGTTGGTAAGATATTCGAGAAAACGATTAGCTATAAAGTTTTGTGCTATAAAAATTTATGTTTTCTTCAAATATATTTTTAATAAATTAGAGAATTGAACATTTACTCTTATTTCTAAATTAGTATCCAGATTGTTTCCGAACTTAAGAAACAAGTAATGTAAAAAGAAATATTTTTAAAGTCAATTCCTACTTAGATCAGCAAAGAAATATTTTATTTTAGTTATTTTTTATTAAAGAATTAAAAATTTTCTCCTATAAAAAGAAAATTAATTAATTAAATTTAATTAATAGATTAATATTTTTAAAAAAATGTATTTGAACTTGAATGGATGAATAAAAAGTATTTTATTAACGATTGAAAATGTGAAGAAGATATAGGGAGAGTGTGAACTAATTCCAGGAATTGAAAAATTATTTAATTTTTCTTTAATGATCATTTTGTTAGGCTATATTTTAGTTAAATAATCGATAGGTGCTTATTCTTACAAAACTGGGGGGACTACTTTTACAGAAAGTTAAAATTGAAATGCTTACAAAATTTATTGGATATAACTGAATGAATCTGAGGAATTCGAAAAGCTTGAAGTTTAGGTCACAAAAAATTTGAATTTAAAGCAGAAAGAGAAATTATATTGCAGGGGTCTGTCCAGACATTTTGTAAAAGGTCCGGTTTTTGTAAAATTGTGAAAAAATTACTCGTAATTTATGAATAGAAAATAAGCGTAAGTCACATTCTTTTAACCAGGGTCCTGCTTTTATGAATTTGTGCAAATAGGGTCCATTTATTGCAAAAAATTTTTCAAGGAGTTTTTAAATTGTAAATAGATACAAAATTATGCTCAACACTGTAAAATTATAATAAAAAAATTAAATTTTCAAAAATAAACAACAATTGCTGCTTCAAACATAGAGATACAACATACAAATATTTGGTATTTAGCCTATACTGCTGAACGCAGTATATTCATTTAAGACGAATAAAGGAAGAAGCATCTGCCGAAGACAAAACTTAATTCGTTTACATCTGTCCTTCTTGCTTTCGCCCCTGGGAAGGGTTTATTCAATTAACAAAACAATAATGAAGATAAACAAATTTGTGAAGGGTCCGTTTAAAAGAAAAATCATTTTGTGAAGGGTCCGTTTTAAATTAAAATATTTTGTATAGGGTCCGTTTTTATGAAAAGATATTTTGTGAAGGGTCCGTTAACGGACCCGAATTTCTTCTAAACAGACCCCTGAATTAGAAAAAAAAAATGTTTCTTAAGATTCAAGTTAAATTTGGAAAAAAAATTAAATTTTAATTGAAAAAAAATTAAATTTCAAAAAAAAGAAGAAAAAAAGAGATACATTTAAATAGCAAACAGTCCCGCATTGGACTGATCGTAAAAATACAGTTTCCAATAGAACACTGAAATCAAGAATCAGTGGCTGTGGTCAGTAAGCAGGTGTTTGACCACTTTGATCAGCCTGCGAGAATGCGCGATATAGGCCCTCGTTGAACTGTTCTACCAGAAAGTGCTCGACTCGGGTTACCAAAGCAGGGGAGTCAGCCCGAGAAGTAAGTTGTAACAATTGTAATACACATATATGATCGTGCGTAACACTCGTTGGAGTCTGAAGGTATGAAACAGCGGTTGCAGAATAAAATAAAAAATGGGTCCCCTCTTACAGGACATGGAGAGAGATTTCATACATGAAATAAGGCAGTTTATCATTTCTTGTGGCAATTGGTCTGAATTGTCCTGTGGCAATTTCATACCTTCCTACTCCAAAGAGTGTTACGCACGATCATGAGTGTGTATTACAATGGTTGAATGGTTATTTGTTTTGTATTGTATCAATATAAATACACATCAAATTTCATTAAAATCGGTCCAGTAGTTGTAGAGATATTCGACCCAGTCTGCAAATTCTCTTAGTTTCTTACACCAGTGTGAATGCTCATTTTCAACTGGGCTTGACCACGGTTGGGTGATGAGCTTAGACTCATTTGCCACATCAAAAAAATTTTTTTCTACAAATTATCATAGAAATTTATAAAGAGATCAAAAACTTGAAATTAAAAAAAAAAAATTAAGAAAGCCAGGGAAGCGAGTTCTCTTTTGCAGAAGTGTCCCTGCGGGGGGAGAAGGAGGGATGGTGGCAGCCGGGTAATACCACCCCATTTATGAGATGGCTTAACCAATGGCACTTAAGGAAAATGAGGATGGCTTTAAGCAAGAGAGAGTCTCCTAATTAAGTTCTTATTCATTTAGTGGACACAATGGAATATTTTAAGAGATTGTCTCCAAGGCTGGAGTATTAAATTAATCGCCCACAGAGATTGAAGAGAGATTCCGAAATATTTCCGCCATTTTCATTTTTTACTTTTAAGGCTTTTCAACTTATTCTCGGTTGTTGAAATTCATGATTTTCCCACTAATGAGAAGGTATTTTGGGCGACATTATTATTCGGAACTTTATTCGACGCTATGTAGAATTTGCTAAATATTTATACACTTTTGGAAGAAAAGAAAAAGATTTTGTGAAACAGTCGCTGTTTCACAGAAATGTTCAGTCCCTGGCCAAATTATTAGATGTACTATAAGATTCTATACACTATAAGATAGGCATTTACAGGGTTTATATAAAAATATCCTCAGTGGCTGACGGATCATGAGTTAGAGTCCCCTTGCCTTCGGGCTAACCGTGGGTGATTTTCAACGTTTCCCTTTCCATGTAAAGCAAATGCGGGTTATTTCCATCAAAAAGTCCTCCACGAAGGGAAATTTGTCCCAATACTCGATCCAAAAGTTCCCCTGTCTTCTGGATTGGATTCAAAACTACAAAGCTACGTAGTTGAACATTAGTTGTCCAAAACTTGTGTCGGCTGTTCAACGACAGTTATAAAATAAGAATTGTAAAATACATGCCTTTTATACAAATTCAGCAATGACATGAATATAGAATGACGTCACTTATGTAAAAATATATATACCTGTTGCCAACACAAGAACGAAACTTATTTCTGATACTAATTGAAGAGGAGTAACATACCACTTCTGGTGGGATGTTAAAAAACAGACTAAAAGAGAAAACATTAAAGTTATCCGAAATAATGTGTGAACGAAATCGTATCAATGAAGCATTTGTCATTTTTTCTTGTTTGAAGAATATAATCTACCTTTTGGGACTTGTTTTCGAAAACATTCCCGTTTTATAAACACGCAACGACTGGGAGAGAAGGGATAATCTTTCAAGAAAATATCACCCGTTTTCTCAAACACTTGAGAAATCATTTTTTATGAGTATCATTAATAATAAAGTGAGAAATATTTGCTTAGAAACTTTTCCTCGAAATGGTAGATGGATTCGCAGTTGCATGTGTTTCTATCATTAAGTGAGGAATCTTTGCTTCTTTTTTTTCTTCGATACATCTTTTGTTAATGTAACTCCGTTCGAAAAAGTATTTTATCCCAAGAATATGGATAGGGGTTTTGATTTCAAAAGTGGTAATCTCTACTTTTCATCATTTTCAGAAAGAGAAAAAAAAAAATTACTTCTATATACATACGTTTCATTTACATATACATTTACATATGAAGATAAAAGTTAAGATTTCGTACGGAAAACTAATACCATTTCAATTAAATTGGTAATAGAAAATATTGAAATTGAATAAACATTTACTTCACAGACAAACAGGTACCTATTTTATATTTTATTTTATAGCCGTCGGTGAACAGCCGACCTAAATTTGGGTTTCCGAATGTATGTAGTCTCGTAATTTTGAACCTCATCCAAGAGACGAAGGAACTCCTGAAGCAAGCATTGGGAGAAATTTGCCTTTTTGGAGGACTTTTTTGATGGAACTAACCCGCATTTGCGCTACATAGAGAGGAAAACTACGAAAACCATTCACGTTTAGTCTAACGGCAAGGGGACTCTAACCCATGTTCCATCTACCACTGAGGATATTTTACGTCAACATCGTGGTCGGTGCAAGCCGGGTGCGGAATTCGTATCGACCAGCCATCGCTGAAATTCGAATCTGTTAAAAGCAAGCTCCATCACCCATAATTGGCATGGCAGTATGCGACATTACAGCACCATTTATTGTTGTAAAATTTCTTCAGCCGTTTTAAAAATGATCAAAATTAAATCTAAATAATTACTTCGTAACTAAGTTTTTATTTCAATAGAAATACGAAACTATTATAGATAAATGTTTAACGTATTTATTACTACTTAAATTATTATTTAAGGAAACCTAACAAAATGAATCCAAATAAATACTTTAAGTGCTGCTAATTTTTGAACACAACTTAAATAATTATTTAAGACAACCAAACAAAATTAATAGCAGCTATAGTGTTGCCAATACATAGAGAAACACTCGAGTTTACTGTGACATACAAGAGAAATATATAGTATACAGTTTACTCTCGTCTCGAACTTCCATTTCACGAAAACCTTTTCATGTCCACAAACTGTTTATTTGAATTTCCATGTCTCAAAACCTTGTTATGTCGAAATAAAGAAATTTTCTCACCAACATCACAATGATGTAAGTTTATTGTAAACAGATTCTTTTCTATTTAATACATAATTACTTTTGTCTTCTGAACTTTTTATCTCGAAAAGTCGCTATATCGAAAATTCTTTAGCGCCCTTCAACTTTGAGATTTCGAGAGTATACTTGTATGTAGATTAGGCGAATGATTTGTTCAAATTTGTCCAAAGAGAACCAAACTCATATTGGGCATGGTTTTTTTGAAACTATGAAAGTTAGATTTTTCTAGTCTTGAAAAAATTATATCGGTTTAATTTTTTTTTTTTTTTTTTCAATATTTCAAACGTTATCCAAATGTTACATTAGCCGATCTCATAAAAATGTGCAAAAATAGAGACTAGATTTTGATAATTTTCATCTAGGTGCGAAAATCTTGCTAAATCGGTGGCGTTTAGAAAGCTATATTAATTTATAAAATATGTAGATGATACGTCCGTTCTTAAGCCTAGATGATTCATGACAGCAATAATAGCAATATGAGCCGCGATGATGGCTTAGGGGATAGAGCGTTCGCCTTCCAATGTTGGGGAACCGGGTTCGAATCCCAGTCGATACGAATCCCGCATCCAGCTTGCACCGATCAGAGTGAGATAGGCTCAGTGGTAGATAGATCAGGGGTTAGAGTCCCCTTGCTGTCAGGCTATCCGTGGGATGTTCTCGTGGTTTTCCTCTCCCTGTAACGCAAATGCGGGTTAGTCACATCAAAAAGTTCTCCACGAAGGCAAAATTTCTCCCAATACTTTTTCCAGGAAGTTCTTTTGTCTTCTGGATTGGGTTCAAAATGACAAAGCTACGGAGTTGAACATGAGTAGTCGTAAACCCAAAACTGGGTCGACTGTTCAACGACTGTTATAAAATAATAGCACTATAGATTCTTGATACTATATAGTTTCAAAATATGGTTTTCCCTCAAAGTGTAAGACTATAGAACTGGAGATTTTTATATTCATTTTTTATAGCGAAAGTGTTCGAAAAACATTTTTAAAGAGAATACCGATATTGTAAGAAAGAAAACCACTTTCACTTCAATTTCAATCAAGCTCACCGTATCGCGAAAACCTTTTTACGATCCATTAAACATCGTAGCAGTCCAGATAATCGTAGCTCAGCGCGTTAAATGTCGCCTTTTCTTCGCAACACCACGTTGTTAAAAAATAAAATAAAAAAAAGAGTCTCTTTTTATTCACATCTTCGTAAAAAAGTTAATGAAAACGGCTTCCGGTCACTGTTTTTAAGAGCAACCATTTGGGTACTTAAATCAATTAACGCACCTTACCCCAACTTATGTGGGATAAGTTTATTACCTGGACGTAAACACGGGTTTATTACCTATAAACTCTCGAAGCGGTAAATGGAAATTTAAAACTCTTTTCTTTCGTCAGTTATTTTTTACAATGGATATTTTTTTTTTTTCAAAACCGAATGAGTAAGTCAAAGAACAAAATTATGTTAAACATGTTTCGCAATTTTTGTTATTTTTGATTAAAATGGTATTTCTTAATATCTTACTTTATATCAGACAATCAAGTTAATAAAGTCAAAATTTTTAATGGCACATATTAAAAATCCAAAAGCTAAATTAACATTCCCTTTAACTAAATCTGTTCAAGTTAAAACTTCGTTTTGACTAAATTTGCGTGAGTAAACATTCGTTTTTAACTAAATTCGTCTAAGTAACCTTTCACTTTAAATTTGGGTAACTAAACTTTCATTCGAACTGAATTTCTCTAAAGAATTGATTTCAACTAAAGTTGACCAATTAGAGATTCATTTTAAGTAAACTTGTCTAGATAAGCATTCTCTTAAACTAAATTTGTCTAACTATACCCTCAATTTAGTTGTCTAGTTATGATTGTCGATTTTTTTTCACGAAATGTTTCGTTAAAATTTTAAAAATTTTTTTTTTTTATAACGTTCATTCATTTTGTTTCATTCATCGTACCATATAACAATTATTATATGACAGCATGAATATTACAGTCAAACGCAGCTATAGGGAACACGGTTTATAGTGAACTCCCGAATATAGAGAATGAAATGTTCGGGGCATGCCTTGCTATACAGGTATAATATTATCTTTTGTAGATACAGTGAACTAAAAAAGTGAGGAGGTTGGATATTATGAACTTTTTTCTGTCTTCGACTGATTTTTTTTCTTCATTTTTTTAATAATTTTGAAATGTCTACTTAAAAATAAAAACTATATTGATTTTTAAAACCACCTATAGAGTGGAATGTGGCGATAAGCATTTTTTCGTGTTTGCTTCTTTTATCACACTTTTCCATCCCTAAACAAAAGGCCAACCCAGGCAGATGTATGGACAAATTTTTCCCTACATCAGCTAAAGATTACTATTTTTTTTTTTTTTTTTTGTACACAAGACGAAGAGTAATAAAAAATAAAAGCAAGTTAACATATTTTTTGTTACTACGTCATTTTATGTATTTCATTTAATGGGTCATTTATTTAAATAATGTATAGTAAAAAGAAGGAGTTCGGAACAATTTGTTAAAATTGTTTGCGGAATGGATATAGTGAACTCCCGGTTATAGTGAACCGAAATTTCGGTCCCTTGAAATTTCATTATACCGGGTTTTAACTATATTCGCAAAAAAAGCTTTATTTCGTACAAAGAGTCTTCGAAAAATAGCATTAAATATTCTCCCATATCATATTCTCCGATGACTATAGAAAATCTACCCTATTTTATAGCCATATGCCTATTTTTTTAAAACTACACTCTAGAAAGAAAAAAAAGTATAAAAGTTGTGATACATAATAAAGAACTAACTATTTCAAAAAAACAATTTAAGTTACCGTATTTCTTGCATTGAAAATTTCTTATTTCATTGAAGCTTCCAGAGAAGTTGTCTTAATAAGGAGGTTTTATTATTATTATCCATGCCGTTTGAAAATGTGTCTATTGACTCTGAATATAAAGAAAAAGAAAACTATTGTTAAAAGAAATGAAGATAAAACCTGCTAGATCTCATTTAAAAAACTGCCAACAATTTAGATGGCGATTCGGACGGAGATAAATTCAGAGGGAAACGACTGTATTTATTTTAGACCATCTCCCAATTGGTACTTTAGAGCGATGCATTCTTTTATGATTTCTTTCACAATGGAAAAGATCATAGATTCAACGACCCTATCGATAATAATAAAAGATTAGATATGCTTTAACGATATATCTAGCGCTGATTTGAATGAAATAGATTGTAAAGGGTACAATTAATATTTATAAATCTACATACATAATTTTTCTTTATATTTCTTTATAATGTATATTTTTCAAAAGAAGTATATGCCAGAGAGGAAAAAAAAATAGAGTGCCAGGGTTTGTAGCCAGATTTTTTTTTTATTTTGAAAAAAGCGCTTTTTACTAACACCGAATAAAAAAAGCACTTTTAAGAACTTTTAAAAAAACGTAAAGGATCTGTACAGTAATAAAAATTATTTTTTTTCTATCGTTTAAAGTTCTTAATTTATAAACATGAAATCAATAAAATTCAAAAACTTTACATAATCATGATAAAATAACTAGTTTCTGATAAATAGTGCAGGGAAAATTGTAAAAATCATGCATTTTTTTTTTTTTTTTTTTTTTTTTGTAATTTGGAAAGACAATTGACAAGAAAAAGAAAAAAAAATATTTTTAAAATATAGAAACTTAAGCACTTTTTACAAACACCGAATAAAAAAGCACCTTTAAGGACTTTTAAAAAATCGTAAATCAAAAATAAGCACCTTTAAGCACTTTTTTAAAAACGCTACGCAACGTGAGTAATATATGTTGCGGCTTTTTAATCAAAGATATCTAATTCCAAACTAAACAATTTTAGTTAAATCAAAATAATCAATTAAGAATAATTTAAAATTAATAATTTAAGGGAGAAGAGTTGGGCTTGAGTGGACATGGGGCTAACTAAAGTGTCTTGAATGACTTTTTTATTTATTTATCGAATATCCTCTGTCAGATATCGTAAATTATCAGCAGAGTACACTTCCAGTTGCTTAATCACATTGTTAATACTTTAGTAAAAATTAATAAAAGAAGGCTTTTTAAGGCGTAAAAGAAATTTACATATTCTCTCTGCACTCTTTTATTAACTTATTTTATTTTCAGAATTTCAACTGGAGATAATAATCCGTTACAAATCATACTGTTTTTTACTATTTGCGCATTTTTGTTGTTTTAATAATAGTTTCAGTAAATAATTTGAAGCATAAACAATATTAGCAACGAGAATTGAGCATAAACAAACATACGTCTTCGTGAGGCTAGTGTAGACACATGGGGGAGGAGCTGGAGCGGACAAGTGTTCAGATGAAGTCAGCAACTGCTTTCAGTTTTAAATCAATGATATCAGATATCATATATCAGATATCATAATATATAGATCAATGATATCAGGGGGCAATGATATCAGATAATTTGAGGATCGTTTGGTTTTCAGATGAAATCAGCAACTCACTTCATAAATCGCAGTGATATCAGATAATTTGAGGATCGTTTGGTTTCAGATGAAATTTAGTTATTCATATTTTTTTTTATATAAATAAAAAGGTTTCATTTGGTGAAATTGGTGAAAATATATTTATATATATGTATGTATAGAGAGAGGGGGGGGGGACAATAAACGTAAAACTTTAATTATAAATAGTTTCTGCAGTGAAAAACGTTTTGTTCCTTATGACAAACTAAAATTAAATTACTAGTGAGTTCGATTTTTCACAATTACGTAGGTTTAAAATGGCGGAAAAGCTTGGAACACATTTATCCACAACGGAAAAATTCTTTTTTTTTTAGTGACATCTAATTCATTGTTATGTGTAATGATTATGTTACCTTCAAATGTATGCATTCTGCTCCCTATCTCTCTAATAGTCATTAATATATAGAATATTATTCAATCACGGTGTTATGTATTTTACGAAAACGATTCTCCACGAAATAATTCTTAATCCATGAGAGTAATTTTTCTTCACATGTCATCATGCCTGAGTAGATGAGTAAGCCCTATTGCTATGATCTTATCGAATAGATTAATTTCGTGTTACGTTTTCCTTCTAGAATTAATTAAAAGATAGTAACCCAATCAAAAAGAAAAAATAGAATAAAATGTAATCATTTAAATGGATCATGATCCGATAGCCAGTAGGATATGTAAGCTATAAGTTGGTCTTTTATTTTATTTTCTCGTTTGCAAACGTCAAGATTGAAATGAAGAAAAGCCATTATGTTGCATAAAATGCCAATGGGCACTTCTACAACCAGCTATTAAATCTGAAGAAATGGCGTAATTAATTATCGTCGCTATGGTAATTATGTTCTTCTTGTTGAAAGGGGCAACCATTTTTCTGACGATAATTTATGGCATTTCTCCCTCTCTTGTATGAAGAGATGTAGGAAATGGATAAAAGTCATGGGGGGAGGGACAGTCATTAGAGCAGTTAACTCAAATAGAACCGTTTCAAAAGTGTTTCATTTGTTTCCAAAGCAGTTTTCGTGAAAAGATATCGTGTCGAAAAATTATTTTTGTGAGCTGAATACAAAGTGACGTCATCTTCTCCATACCAAAAACTAATTTAGGAGTTATTTGCAATAACAATTTCTTTTTCTTCATATGTTAAAGTATTTCAACATGATATAAAGGAAAATGTAAATTACGTAGAATATAAAACCAAACATTTAATTTGGTAAGGACTAAAAATAAATAAATAATTAAATAAATGAAAAATTTAAAAATTTGCCTTCAAATAAATTAAGGGAAAAACAAAAATAATAATTAATTAACATTTAAATGCTAAAAGAAGAAGAATATGTAATATACGTAAAAATACTAGAAAATGTAATAATATCAACAAAATAATACGAAGAATATGTAATAATACTAGATTGCCTAAATACACAGAATTAGAAAACTTAACTTTTATCCTTAATTGGGAACACTTGTTTCGCCGGAAATATTTAATTTGGTTCAAATAATTAAATCCAAAACTTATTTGGTTAAGGCAAAGAATTGTTTACGAATAAGTAAAATAATAAACAAAAATAACAATTTATTAAAGCATTTATTGATTAAAAAGCTTTATTTAGCATGCGTTTAAAACTAATAAACTTTAACATTGAGTTTTATTTTTCAATTAAAATTTTTTGTAATAATTTTTTATAAAGAATAATAATTTTTCATATAGTGCGAAGGCGCGATTAGAAATGTTCATGAATATAAAATTTTATTTATAAATAGGTTTGAGATGTGGATCCAAAATATAATGAATTTAATAAAATTCAGATGCTTAAACTTGTATGAATCGACAAACTGTCTGCCACTATTGCTTAGTTGCGGTCCTGAGTTTCTTGATATAACGGTTTGTTTATCAGTAACTCAAAAATGTTTAAGCTTTCTAGAAAAAAAAATGCCTGTGCAAAGTTGCGCCTTATTCTTACAAACTATCTTAATTAACTATCTTAAGCCATTACTTCAGGTAAGCACCACTTCCCACCTTTGCAATTATGTATTAAAGTATCTTAAATAACTATTTTAAGCCAATACTTCATGTAAGTACCACTTCCTACCTTCTTAATTATGCATTCAAGTATGAATTAAAGTATCTTTATTATCCATCTTAAGCCTTTACTTCATGTAAGCACCACTTCCCACCTTTGCAATTATGTATAAAATTATCTTAAGCTATTACTTCATGTAAGCACCACTTCCCACCTTCTTAATTATGTGGATTGAAGTATAGATTAAAGTTTCTTAATAATTCATCTTCAGTCATTACTTCATGTAAGCACCACTTCCCAACTTCTTAATTATGTATTAAAGATGACAGTTACATTTCGAATCCACAACTTATGAAACTTATGGTTTTAACTTATGAATATTTGAGTGCTATGTTAATATCAATTTTTAGAATATTCATTACAGATCATTAATTTTTATAATTCAATATTTACCCGATCCCTTAAATGGATATATGCAGAAGTTATTGCGTTTTGTCACATTCAAAGGTGAAAATAGCACTTGTAAGTAAGACATCTTTAATAGGAGTGAAGTAGGGTAGCAGGGGGTCGGGTCAAAGCTGATGCGTAAAGAAAATATATACAAGAGCGATTGACAGGGGCCTGGAGTGCCGAGTCGACTCGGTAGGGGGGATGGAGTCAGAATGAATTTTCTATAAGATCGCATCTACTTGAAAAAGATACTGTTTTTTGTGTTTTTCTTTTTTTGTTTGACAAGTATTACTTTCGTGGTCAAAGTTTATAATATCTCCATCGCCTTTGGCGCTATTCATACTCGAAAGCTCGGCAGGTTTAAAAGAAAAGCGCCAAAAATATTACGAAATGATAAGAGGCACTACTAAATTATTCCAAAAATGTTCCCAAAATTGAAAACAACAGGTGTCGTATGTGAAAGTAAAATAAAGTTATTCAAAACGAGAAATAAGGTACACTGGTTATTAAATAGAAAAAATTGTAAACCACACTTAACCTTAAAAGACGATAGAGTATAATACTTTGTGCAATGTATGAATAAAACAAAACAATGCGAATGAAGTATTAAGAAAAATATAGAAATGGACATAAAGTTTCGCTTCTATAAAACAAAAATCTTTCTCATCGTCTCATCATCGTTGCGTTTAGAAACTGAAGAAGATTCGTGTTTTATTGAATCCGAAACTATAGTATGTCCTATTTCTTCATTTTATGCTTTTTTCACGTTGTTTTGCGCTTTATTTGCACGCAACTGATTCAAGTTGTTCGAACTGATGAGTAATGCTTCATTTACGTCCCATAAAAGCTGCATAAAGTGGTTGATGAATATTGACAATCACATAGTCGTTTTGGTAAATAACCGAATTATATTAAGTACCACTGTCCGGTACTCAGTACACTGATGTTTCCCCTAATCTATCCTAAGCAGATATTAAAATATTGAATAAATATAATAATATCAACGAATAAATTAATTTCAAATAAAATAACAAATATTTCGGACATTCACTATTCAAAGCGGCTATGTGAATGTTGACATTCACCGCTGAAAGTCGACATTCTCTTGTTTTCGGTCATTCACGGTAACAAATGCACGAGAGTAAAATTTCCCATTCTGAGCAGAAACTATAAATATGAATGATGCGATTTCATATATTTTTTGTCACTATACATCTGGATCATAAACATTTCATGAATGTCATTAAAGTAATTCAAAAAATTTATTTTTAGAATAACGCTATGAAAATAACACCGATAGTAAAGTTTAGTTTAAAGATGAAGAGTTACTATTTTTGACAAACAAAGCGATAACTAACCAATGTTGTTTATTTAATTTTGAGGTTGGACAAAGATTTTACGGAGACAAAATTTATTGCTGATCCTTACCTTATGGAACAAAAAGCTTTTTCATTTCTTGTAGAATTTTTGAAGAGCCCCACATTTAAAACTCTGTTTTTAATATTTCTCTAGTGAATTTTTTGTTTTAAAAATCAATAAAAAAAATTTTTTTTTTAATTTTCGCCGGCCACTTAACAATCGTGGGCCTTTCCTCTTTTGCGTTCACCTTAGTTTACGGTTTTAAAATTAGATTAAAACAAATTTTAGAGATATGCACCCAGAGGACACGTGAATGAGAAACAGTTTAGACAAATATTTTAGAGTTTTCAATATTACGTGAATTCATGGCAAAGATGAAGAACCGTAGCTCACAGATTGCAGGCTTGTCAAAATTGAAAATTTGTGAGAGTAAAGCACGAATCAGCTTTCCAAAATGTTTTTCACGATTTTTATTAAACTTAAAATTAATTATTTAGCGGACTATTTAACGATCTTCCACTTTTGTGAATTTATCTTTTTAGAAATTTTTTTTTTCTTTTTTTTTCTTTGAGGAATCTACAGCATTTTGGAAATTTCCTCAATTTCTTCATAAAATAAGTTCCAAATAGCGAACTTTTCAATGAGATGCTCTTTCCCTATTCCCCAAAATATCTCAGAACATTTCAAACTTTTTAACGCATTTTATATATGATATTTAATTGATTTTAATTGATTGAAAGTAGTAAAATTCTTTTCCCTTTTTGTATGTATTTCGTACAGGAATCCAGCCAAAAACCAATTTACGAGAAAGCTTAACAGAAATTTCTAAAGCATGGAACTATTATGTCGCAGATCGTACTAGTCATAACAGTTTTGCCAAAACTGGATTCTTAGCGCATAGAATTGGGAAAGTGCGGAGGACGAGGAGGATATTCCTTTAGAAGAAAAAATGTGGCTACAGCTAAGAAAGAACCACGAAATTAACTATGATGTACTGATGAATCATTTTCTTTTTATTGATACTGAAGCTGCAACCACAGAAACATTAACTGAATCGGATATTTTGGACAGTGTGAAAAGTAAAAACAATACAAGAATAAATTGTGAGGAAAACGAAGAATATGAAGACGGAAATGATGAAGAAATCACCTAACCCTCATATGATGAAATCTTAAAATCATTTGAATCCATTCGATAGTCGATCATAATTTATAAAATTACGATGTTTCAATTGCTATTTTAATTATGTCTAGTGTTCATGAATTTGAAACCTGTTTTGTGTTGTTCAAGTATTTCAAATGGATATTTTCTATTTAACGAATTTTTCATATAACGAACTTTATATCGGGATTTAGTGACTTCGTTTAATAGAGGTCTTATTGTATTTTATAAACTTAAATGCTGCGGCATTTACTATTTGATGTAGATGAAAAAGATGTTCGATAAGAAGCTGATAAGAGGTGGAATAAAATAAGAGGCCTTATAAACAAGATTCTCTACCACCCGGGGTATTCCCTTTGAATAATTCTAATTCGAACAAGAATTGTCAGAAAAATAAACGGAACTGTCATCTCTTTCTTTTTCTAATAACCAGACATATGTCGCTCTTATAACATGCAGTCTCCATTTGAAATGTCAGATTTTATTGAGATACTATTCACCTCGAAAAAAGTTGGAGTTTTTTTTTAAATCTCTTTTTTTCAATTCCTACTATTATTTCACACTCTCCCTATATCTTGTTTAAATTTTCAATCGTTCATAAAATACTTTACATTTATCCATTCAAATTCAAATACATTTTTTTAAACATGTAGTGGATGACAATTGATGTTAATACAGTTTTTTTCAAATACTAATTCATAAATTAAATTTAACTCATTCATTTTAGTTTTATGTGGGAGAAAAAATTGTGATTATTTAATAAAAAGTAACTAAAATAAAAATTTTCCATGTTGATCTAAGTAGGAATTGACTTTAAAAGGTTTTTTTAACTGACTTGTTTTTATTTCTTGATGTAGCATAAAACGGTAAGAACGTCTTAATAAATACATTAAGTAAGTCTATCGTTCCATTGGGAAAAGGGGGGCGAATATTTATTAAGGTGTTTTGTTTTACTCAAGAAAGCATCAATCTACAGCTTTTTCAGACTTACATTATTACAGAATTACATTATTGCATTATTAACGTAGATATTATTTTAATGTACATACTTTTTACGAAACAATGTAAAAAATGAAATTGTAATTTAATTTTCTTTTTTCCCCCTTCAAATTATTTATATTAGTAGTTTATTATTAATAAATTATCTAAGAAAAAAAAAGATACTAAAATGTTTTGCGTGCACTATAAAATTCATAAAAATTATGTTACTACTTAAAACAACTTTTAATAGACAATTTTTTTGTAAAATCATTAAAGAAATTGAAATGTAAGGAATATTCTTTAAATATATAAAGATCAAACTAAATATCTAAATGCGTCACACATCTAAAATATGTTTGTCTCTATTCGTCGTCTTAAAGTAACTGTTTATAGGTGAAAATTAGAATTTCAATGACTCTTCATTACAAAAAATCTATATTAAAATAATTTAGTAAATAATTTTTCCTTCGTCATTCAGCGGAATGGAAAAAAAAAAAAAAAAAAAAAAAGAAAGGTTTGTACAGTGCGCAAAAAAAAATAATAATAATAATAATAATTATAATAATAATAATTCAAAAAAATAAATAAATAAATAAATAAAATAAAATAAAATAAAAAAAAACGATCCCTCTAAATAGCTTTTGATCTAATGATCAGAACTTAAAGTTCTAATTTACATTCTTAATGGTTCGAGGGGGTGACCTCAAATATGTTAATTAGTTAGTGCAGACGATATTCAATCGAAGATATTGAAGCGAATCACAAAGATGCTCACATAATAGTTGAACGGCCTCTGCATTCTATTGCGTCACTCAGTATCTTTGCTAGGGACTTTTAGTAACGCTTTTTACAGTGTTGCATCTAAGTAACTGTATCCTAGTTACTTAGTGATTATTTGTTACTTAGTGAGTCATACTTGCTATTTAATACAGTATACACTCGATATCTCGAAAACTTTGTTATGCCAAAAAATATTTTCCCCTTGTCATTACTTTTCCTCCTAATGTTAATTTGAATTCCTACGTCGAAGGGATTCTTCTCTATGTTGAATTTTTTATCGAATTAGAAAATGAATTTTTACAAAAAAAAATCACAATGTAAGTTTATAGTAAACTAATCTTTTCTATTTAATGCATAATTATTTACGCCTTACTCTTAAAAATGAAATTATCATCGTTGCATTTAGACTTATAGTCAACTATCATCATTACATACATATTTATTTGTAGTTATTCTTTTATTTCATGACCCTACTTTTTAGAGTAATATTTTAGAGAATATATTTTTTCTACTTTTTAGAACATTTCTACTATTTTTCCTGGCCAAATTATTAGACGTACTATAAGATTCTAAGTAAAATCTTAATTATGAGGTGATGCTATCAACAGCTTTATTGTTTTTAAGTGGCTGGAACTGGTTTGCACTTGTTTACGTTAGTGTATCAATTGATTAACATTGTAATGCAATACGTTAAAAATAAATAAAGTATATAAAACATCTCCCGAATAAAAATCCATTACATGTATGTTTAAATAAAAAAGTATTGCAGATAAACTCGTGCAAAGCGTGTCATTATTAAAACACTCCAGTGCGTCTAATCATTGGGTCTAATTAACAGAATATCTATATATATATTTCTCATACACGTCACCAAAAAAAAGCCTCATTACAACTTCCCGAATGGCAACGTTAGAAAATCGACCAATGATTGCATCTAAAAATGTCACATGCCAAATCTAGCTGAGGTGGCTCAACATATAGCGCTTTTAAAAACGGAAACAATAACCAGAGTGAGCATTATCAGGTTGTTCAATTCAGCTGCGGCAAAAATAAAAATAAACAACTTAAAAAATAAAAATGCTGTTGCCAGCCATAGAATTTTTTGAAAGTTAACTTAGCAACATAAATCAAAATTATGATACCTGAGCGCTTGACGTAACAAATCCTTCAATTCTATAAGTGTGGTATCGCCAAATGCCCAAATTAACAATTGCAATTTCAAATTGTACAGGTTTAGAATTTTCTACAGTGAAAAGTTTTCGGAACTTCAGTATTCAAAAAAGTACACAAAAGCTAGACGTTAAGAACGTATCCAATGAGCGAGCAAAGCGAGCATTGGAATGGGAAGCAATCCGAAATGAACTGCGAAAGCAGTTCCGGGGGTTGGTGAGCGCCAGCGAGAGGGGGCCGAAGCCTTCTAGTACTAATATAATACCTTATGTAATAAATATTGTATATTTATATAATATATCGTCTCATTTATCCAATCGTTGAATTTATATTATATATCATCTAATTTAACCCATTGATACACAAACGTAAACAAGTGCAAACAGCGTAAAAATAATAAAGCTGTATAGTATCAGCTGATAATTAAGATTTCACATAGAATCTTAAAGTGCGTCTAATAATTTGGCCATCAGGGACTGTATATATAGTTCGAAATTTGTTCTCGCTATCTCCAAATTATTTGAGATTCCCTTCATTTTTGAGATATCATTAGTATACTGTGGCTGTATTAGAAAAAAAGTATTCTCCCAACGAATTCTGACAGAAATGAGAGCTGTCCTTACCTGTACCCGTGATTCCACGAGGTCCAGCCTCATGGCAAGTGCTTCCCTCATGAATACGTCGGGATAGTGGGATGCTTCGAACGCTTTCTCTAATTCCTCTAACTGCCATCCGTTGAAGTTGGTTCTCGTCCGCCGTCTCTTCCCCTGACTGCCACTCGTAGAACTTGCATCACCTTCACAATCAGAATCACCTCCTGAAATAATAAGCAATATTCAGAGTGAGTGTAAGCAATAAGTCATGAATAACGTATGCTAAAAGAGGTTAAGCATTAAACATGGTGCGTAGCGTTCTTAAAGTGCTTATTTTCGTCTTTTAAAAGCCCTTAAAGGTACCACTCAGAGAGTGTTTTTAAAAAGTGCTTCATTTTCCCTTTTCGAAAATGAGATTTTTTCTTTAACGTGTCAATTTTCGCCACGTATTATGTAAAAGCGTGCTTTTCACATTGTTCTATTCAACGTTTTCACAATTCAATCGACCACAATCTATTTCGGCGCATTTGTCAGTTCGTAGCGTATTAAAGCGCCAATCATTTTACAGGTTTGATGAAATACTTGGAGAGTCCCCGTGTGCTGGGTTCGGTGAGATTATTGCACTCTCATCTGCATTTTGCAGGATATTTTCATATTCAGACCCTATGAAATCGACCGAAAAATCTCTTGATCATTTTTTAACGGCTAATATAATCAGGAAAAAGAGTTCTTTGTCAGAAAGTAGTTGTTTTATCATGATCATGTCTTTGAAATCCAGAGTCTTTGAAGATTATTTTCCATTTCGTTATTGTATAGAGTGCTTAAAAATATTTTTTGAGTGCTTAAAAAGTACTTAAAAGGTGCTTATTTTTTGTCGAAAGATTTGGCTATCCACCCTGTTAAAAGTTGATTAGAAGTTAAATAAAAGCCGTGGTGGGTCAGGGGATACAGCATTCACGTTCCAATGAGGTAAACCGGGTTCGAATCCTAGCGACAGCTGATCGACACGAATTCCCCATCCGGCTTGCACTGACCACAGTGCTGACGTGAAATATCATCAGTGGCTGACTGAACTTGGGTTAGAGTCCCCTTGCAGTCGGGCTAACCGTGGGGGATTTTCATCGTTTCCTCTCCGTGTAACGCAAATGAGGGTTAGTTTCATCAAAAAGTCCCCCACGTAGGCAAATTTCATCCGATACTTGATCCAGGAGTTCCCTTGTCTTCTGGATTGGGCTCAAAATTACACGGCTATGAAGTTGAACATTTTTAGTCGTAAACCCCAAATCGGATCGGCTGTTCAATGACGGTTATAAAATAAAATAAAATATAAGTAAAATAAGTTGAAAAGGCGAAATAATAACAGAATTTTTGATGATTCTCACTGTTTTTCTCTCTAAAAAAAGGAAAAGATATTTTATTTTATTTAAAATGGCAAAATGCAAATATTATCGATTCATGTTCAAATTTTGCATGTTTTTCATTTAAAATTTCAATCTTTAAAATAATGTAAAAATATCTAAACACAAGAAGTCGAAAATTTGCAAACATAATTAAATAAAATAATAAAAATTATTTTTTTATGGAATCATGTAAGGATGAACGAAATTATTTAAGTGTGCAAATAATGTTTGATTTGTTTTAAGAGTTCTCGAGACATGCGCAAAAAGTGAAATAAGCATTGAAGGAACTTTCGAATCTTCTCCTACAAAAATTATTGGGAACCTATTTTTCTGATTGTGCCTGGCATCCATATTTTAAGGATCAGTCGAAACGAGTAATATTAAAAAAATTTAAAGTCAACTCCTACTTAGGTTAACAACAAAAAAATCTTATTTTAGTTACGTTTTATTAAATAATTACAATTTTTCTCCCATATATTAACTAAAATTAATTAATTAAATTTAATGAATGAATTAATATTTGAAAAAAACTTATTAACATTAAGTATCATCCACTACAAGTTTTAAAAAAATGTATTTGAACTAGAATGGATGAATAAAAAGTATTTTATTAACGATTGAAAATTTGAACGAAATATATATAGGGAGAGTGTGAATAGTAGAAATTAGGTATGATTATTCAGATGTATGTCGGATTTCAAAATATCACATGCACTAAATAATTAATATATTAAAGACTAGGCCCACAAATCAGTGTCATTAAATCTATGTATGTATGTATACGTGATAATCTGATCATCAAATCAAAAGTTATTCTTTTTCGTGCACTGTTCATTGCGACAAGGGGGAAAAAAATTTCCCCTTAATATTGACCCATAATATTCAAACTGCACCACGTATTTTATTACCGGGTACTAGTGTACCCTACCAGAGGAAATAATTATAATCCTGATAGGGAGTCCACAATGTGGCCCTATAGGTTACTATGCATGTGTGAATAGCATTAAAATTAGTGAATTCGAAGTCAATATTCTGTTTGACAATAGGGTCCTATATTTCCCCTTAATATTGACCTATAATATTCAAATTGGATAACGTGTTATACTACCAAGTACTGGTGTACCCCACCGGAAAAAATAATTATAGGCTAATTAGGGGGTACACAATGTGGTCCTATAGGTTACTATGTATGTATATATATTAGTGTGTTTATTTTCGTTAAAATGAGGAAATTCGAAGTCAATATTCTGTATTACAACACGGTCCTATGTCTCACCTTAATATTGACCCATAATATTATAATTGCGTTAGAAAATAATGCCAGACGGTGTTAAGGGCAGTTCAAGAAGATTCATTTAATTAAAAAGTCTACACGTCATCAATAAATGATTAAAAAAAACGCTCAAAACAAATCCTTTCATCAAAGAATATGTTACACCAAGTTAAATCCTTGCGAAACTTTTCTTTTTTATAGATTCAACCACACTCAGTGTATCCCTCAAATCCTAATTTTTATTCCAGGAATACAATTCTCAGGAAAACTTCAATCAGAGATCGAATGTGAAAGGAGGCACACAAGAAACAGGAAAATAAGAAGAAAAAAAAAGAAAAAAAAACCCTGATAAAAATGTAAGAGGAAAATAAAATCCACCACCTATCAGGGAGGACTGTATTGTAAGAAAAGGACTCACAGGAAAAAGAAAAGAAATAAAATAAAAAAAGTATTTTTTTTCTTCTTCTTCTCCACCCATCCTTACAGTTAACCTTGTGTCTCATATGTATTCTACGTTTCCTTCTGTTCGAGCTTTGATTACTTCTATTTGGTTCCAGGTAATCATTTGCAGTTCCGGAAAAGAAATAGAATCCAGGGAGATGGGGCTTAGGGTCAGTTTGATTTTATCCTCCAGAAAGACGGAGATCCGTCGACTAAGATTGGGAGTGGATCGCCGCTTTTGGCGAACAAACCCTAGAAACAATTTTACCTTGGCACCAGTTACAGTCCCTAGCCATATTATTCGACGCACTGTAAGATTCTATGTAAAATCTTAATTATCAGGTGATACTATACAGCTGTATCGCATTTACGCGACTGATACCGGTTTGCACTTGTTTACGTTAGTGTATCAATTGGTTAAATTAGATGATATATATCATATAAATTCGACAAGATATATTAGATAAATATAGAATATTTATTATATCAGGTATTATATTAGTATATTATAATAATTAGACTAGATTATTAGACGCGCTGCAGTGTTTTAATAATTGCATGTTTTGCACGAGTTGATAGGCAATACTTTTATATTTAAACATACATGTAATCGGTTTTTATTCTGGAGTTTTTTTTTTATATACTTCCAATTTGTGTTTATTTTTAACGTATTGCATTACATGTTAACCAATTAATACACGAACATAAACAACTGCAATTCAGTTTCAGTCACGTAAAACCAATAAAGCTGTATAATATCATCTGATAATTAAGATTTCACATAGAATCTTATAGTGCGTCGAATAATTTGGCCAGGGACTGTAAGCTTGGTCTATATATAAGGCACTTCAGCTGTTAGTTTTATTTATTATTATTATTTCGGAAAAAGAGGTTTGAAAAATACTGCTAAAACGTTAGGACACCTTAAATAATAGTGCATTTCTACTGTTGCAGGTGATAAAAGTTCAATACTGTTTTAAATTTAACACAAATCACAAACGGAAAGAGAAACTGCCGTGACAAAAAACTCTTAAAAACATTGGCTGAATTGAAAATCGATATACCAAGTTTTAAATTCAGTTTAGCTCTAAAGTTAGCGTGATAAAAGACGTATTTTGCTATTACAACTATCATAGTTTTAAATCTATTTAGAAAATAAAAATGTGTGCTAAAAAATAATTAACTCAAAAAATGTATGCAGTTCTTTTAATTTATATCTTAAACTCACGTAATCCAAAACATAACAACATAAATGAGAGTATTTCAGTTTTAAAAAAACTACTTACTTTCAATACATTTTTTCTGACTCAGTAGCTTAATTTTAAGCATTTAATTTCAGCAAATATAGTTTAGTTTTGAAGTTTCGTGTTGGTGTAAATAGTTCAACGATATGTACATACTTCTAACTGTAAAAACAGCCAGTTTTTATTCATAAAAGCGAAATGAAGCTAATATTCAATTTTCGCATTATCATGTCACGGAATATACAGTCCCTGACCAAATTATTAGACGCATTGTAAGATTTTATGTTAAATCTTAATTATCAGGTGATACTACACAACTTTATTGTTTCTACGTGACTGAAACCGGTTTTCACTTGTTTACGTTCGTGTATTAATTAATTAAATTAGACCATATATAATGAAAATTCAAAGATTAGATAAATTAGACAATACATTATATAAATATAGAATATTTATTATAACAGTATTATATTAGTATAATATAATAATTAGACCAATTTATTAGACGCACTATAGCTTTTTAATAATTACGTGTTTTGCACGAGTTTATAGGCAATGACTTTATATCTGAACATACATGTAATGGGTTTTTGTTCAGGAGATTTTTTATATACTTCCTATTTGTATGTATTTTTAACGTATTGCATTACAATGTTAACCAATAGATACACCAACATAAACAAGTGCAAACAGTCGCGTAAAAACAATAAAGCTGTATAGTATCACCTGATAATTAAGAATTTATAAAGAATTTTATAGTGAGCCTAATAGTTTGACCACAGACTGTGCCGACTGAAAGCTTCATTAGATAATTTAGTATTGGAATTGATGTTTGGTTGATCGTACGTCGCTTAAATTTATGTACCAAAATTCGAATGAATTCATCGATCTTAATAAGTAGAAAATGTTTGGCGAAGTCGAAACGAATCTTTCATTGGCTGTATATCACCTTTTGGCGCCAATCGTATCTCGGGCAACCCCTTTTAAGCTAGAAGGGGAAGAAGACATTTCCGGAGAAATCTTGTCCATCTCACTCTATTTATCTCTTGATGCTTTCGATCTAATCTCAGGCGACGAAAAGAGATTCCTCCCTTTCAAATCGAAACAAAAATAATATCGTTCCCAAATATTTCTGGCATGTTGACCATACTCGAGTTGAAAAATCATTTTTCTTTTGTCGTTTTCTGTTAATTAAATGAAAATATTGCTTTTTAACGTTCTGATTGTTCCATAAGCATTATTTATGCGAGAACAATAATTGTTCTAGATTGCTAGTGCAAATATTAAATGTATAACTAAGAATCAAATGCAAGTATTCAGATAGTAATATCTTTTATGAGATTGTTTTAGCAATTACTTATATTTTTGTTGTTGTTTTTTGTTAATTAAATGAAAATATTGCTCTTAAGCGTTCTGATTGTTCCATAAGCATTATTTATGCGAGACCAACACTTGTTCTAGATTGCAAGTGCAAATATTAAATGTATAAGTAAGAATCAAATGCAAATATTAAATGTATAAGTAAGAATCAAATGCAAATATTCAGCTAGTAATATCTTCTATGAGATTATTTTAGTAATTACTTACGTAAAGAAATCCCGAAGAAAATTCGTGGTTATAATAAAGCAGATAGCAAGCTTGTTCAGCTATTGATATTTTAGAATTATTTCGCGTATTTATATTTTCAAATTCTGACATAAACATTTTGTGAGTCGTTCATTGCAAAATTATGTGTACGTAAAAAAAAAAAAAAAAAAAAAAAAAAAAGAAGTACAAGTCTTGAGCTAACGTTATTTTCTCTGGGTTTATTCGCCCATCGATATTGTTAAGTTATTCCGCCCATTAATTTTTAAATTATTTCGCCTATTGATAATTTTAATAAAGATCACAAGAAAGCTACACGTGTAGTCCATTTAGAAAGTAACTAATGTATGTATTTTGGAACAATAATCTTTTTTGCTAATATATGTGCAGGATTCTGTAAGTTTATTATGTGCCAGATTTTGCAAATTTATGTGTTTGATAGATGATAATATTATGTTTTAAAATTTATGTTTTAAAATTTATGTAAATAAATACAAGAACTCAGTCATTGTTTCCTTTGATGGGATTGTTTTGGAAATTATTGGAGTTGGAACACTTTTATAAGTGACTGAATGTGATACAATAAAGAAAGAAAAATTCGTATTAAAAATGAATCACGGCCTTATACCACTCATGGTGCGTAGTGTTTTAAAAAGTTCTTATAGGTGCTTATTTTCGTTTTTTAAAAGCCGTTAAAGGTGCTTTTCGCAATGGATGTTTTTAAAAGTGCTTAATTTTCCCTTTTCGAAAATGAATTTTTTTTTTTTTTTACCATGCCGATTTTCGCCACTTATAATGCAAAAGCGTGCTTTTCGCATTGTTCTATCAACAATTTCACAATCCATTTCGGCGTGTCGTCGGTCCATAGCGTATGAAAGCGCCAATCATTTTACATGTTTGGTGAAATACTTGCGAGTCCTCATGTGCGTCTACTGAGATTATTGTTCGGTGAGATTATTGTACTCTCATGTGCAACTCTATTGCATTTTGCAAGATATTCTCAATTTCGTTCTTCATTTTCCTCCCTCTGATATCGAACCGAAAAACCTCTTGATCATTTATAATGACTAATATAATCAAGAAAATAGTTCTTTGTCAGAAACCAGTTATTTTATCATGATCATGTAAAGGCTTTGAAAATTATTCTGCATTTCGTTAATGTATATAGTGCTTAAAAAGTACTTAAAAGGTGCTAATTTTTTGCTGAAAGATTTGGCTATTTTTGGCTGTCACGTCTACAATGGATGATGCATAGATGCATATTACGCTTAATTTTAAGCGAATTATTTCCTTAAAAAAAAAAAAAAAAGCTTCCGTAACACTAGTTTATAAACCATTTACATTATCCATTATTTGAGCATTTTTAGAAAAGCTAATTTAAATCTGAAGTAAATGCCTGAATATTAAAACAAATAACTTAACAGCTAATAGAAACTCCCCCCCCCCCACTTTTTTTTTGTAGTTGTTGACTATTGCAATTATTTTAATAAATTGAAAATTTGATCGACGCGCTTGCAGATTCGCGACATTGTTTTGAATATGCAGTTTTTCAACTAAAAAAGAAAAGAAAAAATCACGGAAAAAAGAAGTTAAATAGATCCATTCTCGTGTTTTCGATTACAAGAAAAGAACAGCACCCCCTAAATGAATATATAATGACACTGACATTTGCGACGGACGAATAAAAAAAGGGAGGAGTGAAGAAAAAAAAAGTGTTTAAAATATATACACTTCGTCTCTTCCTTAATTTGTTAGACATGAGAATTTTGATCACCATGTAATTTGTGTATTATAAACGGTGTATTTTTTTTTTTACTAAAAACTCTCAAACGTATGGGAAAAAAAAAACGCTTTTTTTTCCACCCCAAAGAAGAAGAAAAAAGAAAAGAAAAAAACTCGAGAAATAAAAGAAATGACACGTTTACGTTTGTCGTGAAAGTAAAACTTAAAATAAATAAAGACGGTGTCTTGCAACAAAAATGGTAAATAAAAAAAGGGTATATTTTTTCTTTTTCTTGCTTTGCTTCTCAAAATTGTGGAATAATATTTTTATGAATTTTTTCTTTAGCTAATTACATTTTTTTCAACGCATCGTTCGAAAAAGAATGGAACTTTTTCTCCCCCCCCCCCTACACACACAGTACATCTATTCCTAAATTAGGTTTCACCTAAAAAAAAAAAAACTTCATTTTCTATTTATTACGTGATTTAAATTCGTCTGCACGCTTAACGGAAGTGCAATTCGAATATCAGTTTTCTAATTAAGCGTAAATATTTATAATTAGAACCTTCTTCATTACAAGAAAGAAGATTAAAAAAATACCTTCCCCCAAAATAGAGCCGGTTCTGTCAAAGCTATTCGCTAATTATGAGGAATTCCTCATTTTGGTCATTTTTCGTCCGTATTATTCGTTTAATTTTTGACAAAAAGAAACTATTTAAAACTAGAACGATTTAAATTACTTTTCTTTAATGATCAGAAATAGTGCTTGGAAAAATTAGCAAGTCAGATGGAATAAAATGCATAATATTAATTGCAAAATACGTAATATAAATATTAAAAAGAAAAAAAAAAAGAAGAAAAAAAAGATATATATGTTACCGTGAGTGACCGAAATCAAGAGAATGTCGACTTTCACCGGTGAATGTCAACAATCACATAGTCGCTTTGGTGAATGTCCGAAATATTTGTTATATCCGATTTGATATAAATATAAACGTTGATATTATTACATTTATTCGATATTTTAATAAGTTGAATTAACTGAACAAATTCGGAAAAGAATTACAGACTGGTTCATGTAAACAGGATTAAATATCTCAAAATAATTCTTCATATTCAAATAAAGTCATATTTTTTTATTCAAAACCACTTTGAATATAGGATTAAATGAATTTCTCGAGCAAAAATTGGATCCTAAAAGTAGAGACTTCATTTCGAAAGTAGTTTGTAGGGAAAAAAAAGTTGTTTTAGTTATCGATAACTACATTTGTAACAAAGTATAGTTGTAGTTAACTACGGAAATAAATTGTGGTATGATTTTATGTCCAAATATGTTTGTTTTTTTCGTTTTTGTTAATTTCTCAAAACTTATAAATTTCATTTTAGATGCAAGTTTCGCCTACTACTTTAAAAAAAAAGTCAGACGAGAATATTTTTCAAAATATTCAGAGATTCAATTTAAAAAAGAAATATTTACATAGTGGCACCCCATTTTACGGTAGGTATTTAATTATTTCCGATTAGGTACTTATGATATCTATAATATGAAATATACCTATTGTGGTGATCATTTCTGTAAGAGCACTTCCTTAACAATGCCCTCAAGTTATTCGTCTGACTTAAAGTTAACTTTTATCTCTTAGTTTTATCACTTAAATAAAGTAACATTTTAAGAGCTCTGTTATGTGTTGTTTCTTTAGAGTGAAGTTTCATTAGATTTACACCTCCGTAAAAATGCTATTAGTACAATTCATTGCAATCAATACAATTACCATACTATTGGCTCAATCCATTCAACACTATTACCATACTATGAATTTCAATTATTTAATTCTATTGCCGTACTAATGGTTCAGCGTATTAATTACTATTAATTTAATTTGCTTTCATACTATTACCATAATATAAGTTAAAAGCACTTATTACAGTTAATTATTACAGTTAATTTGACGTATTTAAAATACTATTACCATATTATTGGTTCGACATATTTAATACTACTACCAACCATATTATTGGTATGACATATTTGATACTATTACAGAACTACTGTTCGGCTTTTTTTAATGAACTAAAATTGCAGCATACGTGAAAATCACTTATCTGAAAGAAATACGGTGAGGAAAATTAAACTTCCAACTAAAAAAATTCATGAGAAAGTACAGAAGAAGAAAAAATAATTGGCTTGAAGTATTTCGTACTATTACCATACTATGAGTTCAACACATTCAATACATTTATTACAGTTAATTCAATGTATTTAAAATACCATTACCTTATTATTAGTTAGGCATATTTATTACTATTGCAGAACTACAGTTCCGCGTATTTAATGAACTAAAATTGCAGCATGCATGAAAATCACTTATCTGAAAAAAATACGGTGAGGAAAATTAAACTTCCAACTAAAAACATTTTTGAGAAAGCACTGGAAAAAAAAAAATGAAATTTAAAAAACAAAAAAAAAAAAAAAAAAATCTACATTTTAAAAGAATTTCACCGATCAAGTGAGAGGGGGCGGGGGAGGGGTAATACCGCTCTTCAGATGCTACAATTATTCGTTACATTATTAGACAAAACAATATTTAAACTTCTCGTGACAATTATTTTATTTTATCTTATTTTTATTATATAACCGTCGTTGAACAGCCGACCCAATTTTTTGGTTTTACCACTGCCAATGCCCAACTCCGTAGCCTTGTCATTTTGAGCCCAATCCAGAAGACAAAGGAACTCCTGGATCAAGTATTAGGAGACATTTGCCTTCGTGGAGGACTTTTTGATGGAACTAACCCGCATTTGCGTTACATGGAGATGAAAACCACGAAAACCTCCCACAGTTAGCCTGACGGCAAGGGGACTCTAACCCATGACCCGTTTACCACTGAGGATATTTCACGTCAGCACTGTGGTCGCCGCAAGCCGGATGCGGAGTTCGTATCAACCAGCCGTCACTGGAATTCTATCCCCAAAGCCATGACGACACCTTAAAGACAATTATGCTAAGGATCTATTTTGATTATCCTAACACTGTTTATGGAACGAAAACAAGCATTCGAAATCGCTCAGGAGACACCTTTTTCACTGCCCTCTCATCCCACCTGGCGAAAAAAAAAGAAAAAATCATTTAGCTAAGACATTCGCGCAGTGAAATGGACAGAGGGCGAAAATGATTATTCCTAAATGATTTCTTAACATTTCTAGCAATCATTTATTTAAAGGTAGTCGAATGTGTGCCGCTTATATTACACTGTCGCGTTTGAATGAAAACGATTAACACACTCTGAAATCGGAAGGGGGGGGGGCGAATGTGAAACAGAAAGGTAAAAAAGTATGGGGGGAGAGAGTATAAAAAGTCTATTAACATTTGGATAATTGAAGAATTATTCAAAAAAGAAAAGAAGGAAAAAGAAATAAATCCCTCTGTTGAACGCGTTCGCGCAATTAAGAGTTATAAATTATTGCAAAGTTGTCATCACTGCATTTGCAATGTGAACTTCTCCAGACGAAATAATTGGGCGGAATGAGACATCGTTTGGGTATAAAAAATAGTACCTGCTAGGCATTAGAAGAAACATGTGAGCTCCAGCCCCCCCCCCCCCAGGGGATAGTTCTTTTCGAACGTTATTCGCTTTCCACTTCTATTTTTTCTTCTTCTTTTTTTTTTTCAATAGAACGTAACAGTTTTGATTTCTTTAATTTTTCTTATTTAGCTGCTAGTCACTGTGTAAGATTGTTAAAATCGGTACTTTGTAATCGTTAGATCGTTCAAATTCGAAACAACTTTAATCGATTGAATTTATATCGATGCGATGAATCTCATTTACTCATATACTAATCACACACACACACACACATATCGATACATATATATTATCGAGAAAATAAGGAAAAAGAAATAAAGACTTTTTGAAGGAGAAAAACAATGTTAAAAAATATTTTGAAAAAATATTTACAATTGTTTGAAATTTTCTTTCTTTTTTTTTTTTTTTTGATTAAAAAAAATGGCAAAGAAAAATAAGGAAGAGATGTAACCTTGTCATCAAATCAAACGATTATATATATATATATATATATATATATATATATCCAGAGAGAGAGGGAGCATAATGTTAATGAAATTTACTAAGTCTCTGAATCTATCTTACAAGGCAAGTGAATTATAACAACTTTCTTTAAACTTGTTAATTTGCTGCATGGAAAAAAAATGGTATGCCACTCTTTTGGGCATGCTACTATATTGATACAAATATAGTTACTTTTATATTTTAACTATCGGGTATTTAATGAATACCCGTTCTTCGTACTAGTGAGAAAAAATATAGCCTATATACCAGTACGGCACAACACTACTGAATCAACTACAAATCCACGAATTTTTATTCATTATTTTATTTTGCTCTTTCAGGTGGCTTTACATTAGATTAAGCAAAACATGTTTTTAGTAGTTCACTCCATCAAAATAAAGATAAACTGTATTTAATATCATTTAGCATGATGCAGATACTAGAGGTCAATTGATGAAAATCAATTTTTACCATAACCAAGCAATTTTCTCCTGTACTTATTTTTTTTTTTTTTTTTTTTTTTTTGAGGGGCCTACCGTGGAAAGTTCGACTTTGCGCCAGGCTTTCGGGGCTGCAGAGCCCTCTGCAGAGGATCAAAATTGCGATATGCATGAATTCGGAATCATACTCAAGGATGTTTCCCTGACAGTCGCCAATAGCCAATTGTACAGCTCTACTGCGACGTAAATAAAGTACCTACTTATCATAAATTAATCCCAAATATATTTAAATTTAAACATTAATAAAAATGTAAAACGTTAGTGAAATTCCGAATTTGGTTATATCCAAATTATCTTGGCAACTTCCTATGGTGCGTGTCAAAATTGGTTAGCAACATCCAGCATTTTTATCAACATTAAAACGATAGCCTCTTAATTTTAGTTAGTTATTTTGCCTCATTTGTTCTAGCATTTTAATCCTAAAACAAACGTCCTCGACAATTTATCTTATTAACAAATTATCGAAACAAATTGCATGAAAATCTATTAAATCCGGAAAAAGAAAAAAAAAAAAAAAAAGAAAAGAAAAAAAAGAAATCTGATAATCAAAAATAGAAAAAGGGAAGGAATAACCCTCCCCCCTCATATTTTCCCTCGTTTATTGCAAACGACCGTGTAAGCCCCACGATAGGTTTGTTCTTTTCCGTTTGCATTTTTCATGATCCCCCTAATCAAGAAAATCGGGTAAGGGGAAGAAAGAACAATGAACGTCACGCGACAAATGGACAACGTTAAAACAAATAAAGCGACACGATTAAATCAGAGGAAATATTCCTTTCTCCGGAATGAAATATGAAATTGAAGTTTTTTGTCATTAAAAAGGCATTTCCTTTCGTTGAAAATCCCTTTTTCTGTCTTACTGATAGAATTATCGAACGAGTAATGATTCTAGATGAAATATTCGTTCGATATGTTTAATGATTTTCGTACATCTGTTGGGAGACATTATTCATGAATGTTTCCTTTCACCTAATTTCACTTTTCTTATCATTTCGAGTAAAACTTTATTGGGACAGTAACGGGATACCTGAAAGTGACGTAGTGTGGGTATCTCGATCCTGATTGGTTGTTGATACGTGGCATTTGCTTACGCTAGCAACATTTTATTTCGAGTCAGCAAAGCCCGCCAAGTATCAATACTATTCTAGTTCCATCAATGACACATTCTAGATTCTTTCTCAACGATTTCAATTATTTCACTCTATATAGCACAGGGTCGCGATGGCTCAGGGGATAGATCGTTCGCCTTCCAATGAGGCAAAGCCGGTTCGAATCCCAGTCGATACGAATTCCGCATCCGGCTTGCACCGACCACAGTGCTGACATAAAATATCTTCAGTGGTAGACGGATCATGGGTTAGAGTCCCCTTGCCGTCAGGCTAATCGTGGGAGGTTCTCGTGATCTTCCTCTCGATGTAACGCAAATATGGCTTAGCTCCATCAAAAAGTCCTCCGCGTAGGCAAATTTCTCCCAAGACTCGATCCAGGAGTTCTCTTGTCTTCTGGATTGGGTTCAAAATTACAAGGATACGGAGTTGAACATTAGTAGTTGTAAACCCATAAAATTGGGTAGGCTGTTCAACGACGGTTATAAAATAAAAATAATATATATATAACACAAAGGCAGGCAAGAAGCCACATAGAACATAAGCAAACTAATTATGCTTAGAAGTTGCCAGGTACGCTAAACAAAAATATATCACGGTTACAATTAAATTTAAAAAAATAATAATAAATCTAAAGTTAAGTAAAAGAAGTAGAGGAGATAGAATTATATTTCAACTTATTCAATGCGCGATACGATTCTGTATTTAATTGACTTATCGTTAATGTATACATTCTGACTTATGTAGAGAAACTTAGCTCAACTTTAAAACGCCATTTTGTTGATAAAGATTAACTGTACTGACGTCATAAGTCACGTGTGTGAGTATATGGGAGTTCTTCTTCTTGAAGTGCAAGTACCCAATTAAGCTGCATTAGAGAAGTGACCATTGAAATGTACAATTTGAAACTTGTTTCACCTAAGTTGCCACCTTTAAGCTGTATTGTTTAAAACCAGTCAAATTTAACGAAGCATTCAAAAACCTAACTTTGAAAACTAGTCTCCGGAGAAAAAAAAATAGTGATAAGACCCACTACAGATAAGATCTTTCTTTAACAATCACTTTTTTGAAAAAGAACTTCGTTTGTTAAATCGGTGAGCGTGAAGATGTTATCAAGGTATGGAAATTTAATAATATTTTTTTTTAATCATAATGCTTTTGGACTTTCTTTTTCCATTATGATAGCGTGTAACTTGGGCCGGCCAGGTGGCCGAGCGGATAGCGCGCCTGACTGCGAAGCCATTGGCTGCGGGTTCGAATCCCGCTTTGGGCATGGATGTTTCTCACTCTCTTTGTGCTGTCCTCTGTTGTGTGTGTGTGTGATGTGTGAATGTGGCCCTATAAACGGGTTTGTGGCAGTGTGGCGTGGGCAATGTTGCTCGCCTCCGTGACTTTGATTCACAGGTGCCCACTGGGTAACGTGAAATGAGCAACAATTCTAGCATCTTTATAGGCAAAGATTCAAATTCAGTGCCTGCCATTGAAATGAACAAAAATGATGGCGTGTATGCTTATTTTACACAATCATAAGCTTTTAATTTAAACAGGAAAATATTTTACACGTCAGAACTCATGGCATTAACACTATTATAACGAATTTCACAAACCAACTGAAAGAAGATGGTATTCTCATGATAGTTATGGGCACAGCATACAGTCCAAATTATTAAACGCACTCTAAGATTCTATGTAAAATCTTAATTATCAGGTGATACAGCTTTATATTGTTTGCATTTGTTTACGCTCGTGTATCCATTGGTTAAATGAGACGATATATTACACAAATTCGACGATTGGATAAATTATACGATATATTATATAAATATAGAATATTTATTATATCAGGTATTATATTAGACCCAATTATTAGACGCACCGTTGTTTTTTAATAATTACTTGTTTTGCAAGAGTTTATAGGCAACACTTTTATGTTTAGACATACATGTAATGGGTTTTTATTCAGGAGATTTTTTATATCCTTCCTATTTTTAATAAAAGAGAATGCAACAGTTATCATGCTTATCGTCAATTTGGTGAGGATAAATTTCATTTATGAGGATTTTAGCCAACTCTTCCGATTTTGTCCGTAGACATTCAAATTTTGAATTAGTTCACAATTATCTAATTGGTAACGCAAATGTTCCGCTTTTTCGTACAAATTTCACATTGTTTCCTATTCTACAATTTGCTTTAGAGAGAAATGTGCATAAATAATATTTAAGGGGAAAAAATTTTGTAATAAAAGTAAAAACTGGGTTAAAAAAACAATTGAGATCCGCTGCAGTTATAGTGGAAAAAACGGATACCACCCTAAACTTCAAAGAACGTAAAACTAAATATGAGGGGAAAATAAAATCATTAGAATTTTTTTTTCTACCTGAAACTTTGTAGACAACACAAAATTACTAGAATTTTCTTTTTTTGCAAAGTATTTTCAATTTTTTCCGGACTTGGAGAGTTTTGAATCAATAAATCCTTCCAATTTCCAATCCTATATCATTCCACTAATAGATTTGATCACATTTTGAAATATTTCTTTAGTGTCTTGTTTAACATAATCACAAAATTTTGCTTCTTACCAGCGTTCCTTATTACCAAAACCTGCCAGGTGGCCAAAAATTGTTCAAGTTTTCCCCTCCTTATGCCCTCGCTAATGTTCCAGACTTCCTTAACAGGAACCGCAAGAAGGAATAGTTATTTTACGTTTTACTGGCCAGTATTTTGCATTAGGCGGCCATTAGGCTTAAGAATGAAAGAAACGAAGTAGGCTTGACAGGAAAACAATCAAGGAGTGGGGCTAAGTAAACAAAATAAGCCCAAAGTGATGGTTTCAATCTTTGCAACATTATAATTTAGAGGAAAGTGCGCACGCGTCAAGCTACACACTAGCCAGGCGTCTCTAATAATTGGATTTCTTACCTTTTCAAAAAGAAACCGAAAGCAAAGCGTCCACTTCGTGACCCATCATTAAAGGAGGTGTAGAACTCACGAACTCTCTCTGATGGTGATGTCCTCAATCAATGATTATCAGGTACTTATCTTTCCACCCATGAAAATTGCTGAACTTCTCCCCCTCACATGTTAAAGAATCTATTAAAGATGGAATACTCAAAAGATTTATAATAACCACAGGAAGCAAACATTCGATTCGAAAAAACTGCAAAACAAATGGGCGTATTGGGTGTCAAACTAAGGGATAGATTAAAATCTAGACTAAAATCTAGAATAAAATTCCAGAAAATGTTAGTTAATTCTATAAACAGAATCATTAAGTTTATGGAAATAATTGTAAATTCTAAAAAATGCCAGTATCTAGCGAGTTATTTCTAAAAAATTTGTTAGTAAAATTTTAGAAAAGATAGCTGAAATTTTAAAATACTTTGAAATCTCAGAAAATGCTTGTTAATTCTAAGAAAGGTTAATAAATTTCTAGTAACATAAAAAAAAAAAAGTAATATTAAAAAAATAAAAAATAAATAAAAAAAAATATTTAGTCAATTCCTTAGCTTAGGTCAACAAAGAAAATTTTTATTTTAGTTACATGTTATTAAATAATTAAAATTTTTTCTCCCATATAAAACTAATATATATATATAATAATAATAATAATAATAATAAGTTGAGTCAAAACAACAACTTAGATTTTTCTTTTAATTGACATGATGATTTATTTAAAACTTATCACACTTAAAAAAATTTCAATACCAAAAATTTTACTTAATTTCCAAGTCCAAATTATTAAGTCCAAACTAACTTTCCAATTTACTAAGTCCAAACCGTAAAAGAAACATAATTGACAGTAAATTCTATATTTTTTAACAGTTCTATCTTCATGCTTAGAATTCTTGAAAAATCTTAAAATTTAACTCATAATATTTTTTGAAAGATGATTCATTTTTCATCCATTGTCTTATAACAAACGCAACATCGTTTGAAGCAAAGAAATGTTTGCCATACCAAATTATCGTTTGCAGAAAGAGATGGCGGGAGATGTTTGCGTGATGTTCCAAAAGAAGATCGCCGGAAGCCACGAGGGAAAAGACCGATAATGAATAGGAAGGATATCTACCATGTTAAATGATACGTTGTTCTTCATAAAAAGAAAGTTCGAACAGATTTCGTTTTTCAGAAAAATTCTTTTCCTGATTCGTTTAGAAAGTTGAAATGAATACTTGTTGTCCGTCGAACAAATAAGTAGGGTTCTTTAAACATATCCTACTGCTCGGAAGAAAGTTTCAAGTTTCAAAAGAATATAAGGTATACTTTGAGCTTAGTGGAATAAAATTAAAGTAAAAGAACATGAATAAAGCGCAACATATAGTTGTGCTTTTGATACATTTATATAGGCTCTATTCACATCGATTTCATGTAGAGTTTAAAGAGTTCTCAGATGCAAGTACAATTTTGGAATTACGCGGAAACAAAACATTCAATCAATATAACTTTTGTTTAGCAAAAAACTATTGGACGAATTGCATATTTTATTTTATAACCGTCGACGAACAGCCGATCCAATTTTTTGGTTAACGATTACTAATGTTCAACTCCTTAGCCTTGTAATTTTGAACCTACTCCAAGAGACAAGGGAACTTTAGGATCAAATATTGGGAGAAATTTACCTTCGTGGAGGACTTTTTTATGGAACTAACCCGCAATTGTGTTACATAAAGAGGAAAACTACGAGAATCTCCCATGGTTAGCCTGACAGCAAGGGGACTCTAACCCATAATCCATCTACCACTGAGGATGTTTTACGTTCGCACTGTGTTAGCCGGATGCGGAATTTAGAATCGACCAACCATCGCTGGGATTCGAACCCGGTTTACCTCATTAGAAGGTGAACAATCTATCCTCTAAGCCACTACGGCTCACATGGCTTACATATTTATTAATAAAATGATTAAGAATTTCTACAAAACAGTTCATTTGTAGGTTTCACACCCGTAAGGCGACAATTGCCGCTATTCTTTAGACAAATGTTGCTGTAATCATACGCATGGATCATAAAGTTTTGTCAGCTTGAAATATGTTTGGAATTTACAAAATAGTTACGAAATATTTTTTTTTCTTTTTTCTTCATCGAGTTCCATGCAATTAAAAAAATTGGTTGCATTAATTTTATTATTCTACTTATAGGAGGAAGTTCAAATGCGTAAATTCAAATGGAATAACAGATAATGTCTGGTACAAAAAGTTTTATAATCACTAATTTGTATTCTTAAGCTAATGAGGCAAGCGTTATAAAGCTTCTCTAGTTTTTTTTTATTCAATTGTGTAGATTTTAGTTATTTAAAAGAAATACTTCGCCTCTAAAGTTTGAAAAAGTTATTCTTAAGAATAAAATCTACTGTCGACTTCAGCTCCTTTCAACATAATCAAGAATCTTTAGTCCAAAGTTAATCAGAAATTTAGAACGCAAAAATAATCACAAATTTGTATTCTTAAGATAATATGGCAACCGTTAAAAGATTTCCATGTTTTGTACACTTTATTTATTTAAAAAGAACGCTTCTCCGTTAAATTTTGAAAAAAAAAAGTTATTCTTTAGAATAAAATCTACTTTCGATTTAAGCTCCAGCAATGTAAATACATCAATAAACTAAGGAAATAGAAAAGAAATATTTCCAGTTTGAAATTTGAAAATTGGTTCCAGAAAAGGAAAAGCCCGACAGTCGAAGTAATGCAACATCAAAATTCTTCCTTTAAATTTTTTTTCCTTCTTTTTTTCATTCCAAAATTTCAACGTAGAGGCTACCTCCAAATGTCTTATAAAATATTCCATTTTAGAGGAAGAAAAAAAGACACAACGATTTTACAAGCTTTAAATATGAAAAACCCTGCTCCGATGTATGTATTTCCTACAAAACACACGATCTTTTGGCGAAGGTATTGCAAATTCGTGTAAATCGAATTTATGCATACGTTCTGAATGGGGTGTGGTCACAGATAGGATGGAACATTTTTTTTTTTTTTCACTCTCAAGTTTATGTGCAAAGAAAAATGATTCCGTCTTCAGGATTTATTCGTCGGGACAGAATATTCTAAGCTTTTGATGGGCGTTAGGATGGATACATTTAAATATTCGGTTTCAGCGAATGAAATAAGAAATAGATTACTTTTGAATTTTTCATCGCGATAAAAAGGACACAATGAAAATTGTGAGAAAGAAGTAAGCAAATAAATTTTCGATCAAGAAAAAGTTATTATAGAAAATAAGAAAGATTGATTTATTGTGAAAAAAAAAAAATGCTTCTGAACCTTCTACAACACGTATGTTGAGTATTTCTAATCAAATTGTCACTGCACCAACAGAATCAGTTAAGAAATGATAAAAAGAAAAGTAGTTGAAACAAGTATGAAACCCGCTATTTTGCATTTCATCTGCTTTGACTATTATTCATTGAATATAATTGCTATATCATGGTACGTAGCGTTTTTAACCGCTTCCTTGATCATCCCGGATTAACTCGGGTATGTATATATTGCAAATATTGTCGTGTTTGCAATATATACATACCCGAGTTTAGCTTGGTGAGAAGGGTACCAGCTGAGGCGCTGTCCTAGTCAACTGAAGAGTCAAAATTACGTGGCATTCCTACCATCGCTTTTAAAAGATAGTTCCCTAAAAATGAGGTAATGCTGCTACTAGTTTTGTCATATGTCGTCATCAGTTTGTTTAATTTAGTTACTCACGTTCTTGTTCTTTCATAGCTAGTTACTAGTTCTATGCCTCTAAGCTCCTGGCGGCTTCTGTATTACTGATTTTCTCCTACTTAGTTAAACATGTACTTTAAGGGTGCTAGTCTATCTAATTTCTCGTCCATGCGCTTAAGTTCTCTGTTTTTTTTTTTTTTTATTATTTTTTTTTAATTTTTTTTATTACAAATTTTATTCCTATCTCATCACCAGTTTTATTTCACTTTATAACCATCGTTGAACAGCTGACCCAAATTTTTTTGGGTTTGCGACTACTAATGTTCAACTCCGTAACCTCGTAATTTTGAACCCAATCCATAAGACAACAGACTTCCTGGATCAAGTATTGGGAGAAATTTGCCTTCGTGGAGGACTTTCTGATGGAACTAACCCGCAATTACGTTACAAGTAGAGGAAGACCGCGAGAACCTCCCACGGTTAGTCTGACGGCAAAGGGACTCTAACCCATGATCCGTCTACCACTGAGGATATTTCACGTCGGCCCTGTGGTCGGTACAAGGCGTATCGTATCGATCGCCTTGTATCGTAGGCTTGTATCGTATTGAATTCGTATCGATCAGCCATCGCTGGGATTTGAACTCGGTTCACGTCTTTGGAAGGCGAACGCTCTATCCCCTAAGCCATGGCGGCTCTAATCACCAGTTTGTATAACTCAGTTCTCGTTCGTTATCTTATTTTGTATCACTATTTGGAATCAATTTTCTGCTATCTGATCAGTTTAATTTAATATGCGTGTTCTCTCCAAGCAAATCATTCAACTTAGTTCTGGGCTTCATCTTCCCTTCTTATTAGATAACTAAACTAGTCAAGCATTTATTTTAAATCATGCTTTATGATCAAACAATTACAGTTTAAATTGTAATTTTTCTGAGTGAACACAACAACTTTCATTTTAAAATATATATATCAAGTTACTTCAAAAGGACACTTTTATTTTTACTCCGATTTCTGAATTTATTTTGATGCCATGCATTTTTGAATCCGGTGAACTTAAAAATGATTTTAAATGATACATCCCAGAAAGTAAGAACCTTTTTTCAAATAAAGCAAAAATATTGCAGTTTAAAACCTTTCATCCTAAAAGGATTCAAAATTATTTTTTCAAAGCTTTATAAAAAGTATTGTCACCCAGATCCATAATGACGTTTTAGCTGACGTCACACTAGCGATAGGATCAAATTGCATCGTCCATTAAAATTTCAAGACGAGGTGGATTTTAACCGAGCATAAAAAGACGTTGCGAAAAGAAACCTTATAATTACCTAGATTTAAGATTATTTTCACCTTCAGACTAGCTTTATTAAAGGATTTTTTCACGTTTGAAAACCCTAAGTCAACCTCGATTTAAGGTTTTTATATAGAAAGTTTTTTTCCAAGGTTTCGGATTAGGGTAATGTGTGTAGAATAGAGCAGATTGTCACAGATCTCGTTTTAAGGTTAGAAGGTTTACACTTAAGCGGCATTACAAACCTTTTTAGGTTTACATTGAAAGGTTTTTGTTGAGTGAAAATAAACCTTATTTTTGCTATCTGGGATATTTTGTAAGCTCAGTTTTGTCTAAGTAAAATTCGTTTAGAACTCTTTTCAAATTAATAAAATTCGACGTTTCGAGATTATTGCTGGAAAAAAAAATGAAAAAAAGTGGAGCTGACAAAAACGTCACTTTTCATAATATTGAGGGATGTCGGCACATCCTGTAACGATTTTCCTTTAAAAAAAAAAAAAAAAAAAAAAAGTACCCCATATGTTTGTTTTTTTTTCCTTCTTTTTTTTTGCGAACAGGATCTTTGTCGAACCACGATAAAGATATAAATACGCTCATAAAATAAAACAGGACAAAAACTAAATAAAGGCATATTTACCCGGGAACATATTCACAAACAATTCATCCCGCGTTGAATTATTCATGAGATGCGATAACGAAATCGCTGACAAAAAGCGCTCTTTTTATAAAAAATAAATAAATAAATAAAAACAAGAATTGCATAGTTTAAGTTGAAAAGAAAGTGGGGGATTTTTGAGGAATGAAATATATATATATATATATATATATATATATATATATATATATATATATATATATGGGGGGAAAGGATATCCAAACATGCCTTACTTTAGACCCCCACCTTACCACCCGCTCTGATTGGCCAATGTTGGAATTCTAAATCTCTTCCCTCCATCCAATCGATGGAGGGGGTTAAGGGGTCTTTTATACGCTCCTCTCTCCTTCGCTTTCATTTATTTATTCAAATGATGACAAAAGCGTTTCCAGGCAGAAGATGGGAATGCGAAAAGAGGGAAAGGGCATTTATCGAAAGAGGGGGGGGGGATTTGAGGGGGATAGGGGGAATTGAAGAGATTATTAGAGCGGTTGAATTGACAAATGAGCCCGTAATACGGATGACATGATATTATATATTTCAATAAATGCCGTTCCCGATTTCGTTTTGTGAAATGATTTCGAATAACGAGAAAGTGTCATTTCGAATGAAATGAAATCATTTCTGTAGTGATGCCATTTTTATTTTTTTTTAAATCTAGGAATTTCATTTTTTTCTGTTTTTGTAAACTCATTTCTACAAGATGTAAGACAAATAATAAATGCACGAAAAATACTAAATTTACAGAAAACAATATTACAGTCCCTGACCAAATTTTTAGACGCACTATAAGTTTCTATGTAAAATCTTAATTATCAGATGATGCTGTATTGTTTTTACGCGGCTGAAACTGGTCTACGTTCGCTTATCAATCGGTTAACATTGTATTGCATTACGTGAAAACTAAATAAAAATAGGAAGTGCATAAAAAATCTCCCGAATAAAAACCCATTGCATGTATGTTAAAATGTAAAAGCATTGCATACAAACTCGCGCAAAACATGTCATTATTAAAAAACTACAGTGCGTCTAATCATTTGGTCTAATTATTATAATATACTAATATAATACCTAACATAATAAATACTTCATATTTATATACTATATCGTCTAATTCATCCAATAGTCATACTTACACTATATATGGTCTAATTAAACCAATTGATACACGATACACGAACGTAAACAAGTACAAACAGTCACGTAAAAACAATAAAGCTGTATAGTATCACCTGATAATTAAGATTTTACATACAATCTTATAATGCGTCTAATAATTTGGTCAGGGACTGCAATTTAATAGATAAGATTGTAACAGGCCATGATCAGGGCAAATGCATATTTACCATCTCTCTCTTTTTTTTTTAACATTCTGCAACAAAAAATTACATTAACTCTTTATTATTATTATTGTTATTACTATCATAAGACAGTTTCCTCAGCAACAAAAACATCTAGTTTAAAGGAAAAACCATGCTTAATTTTTACTATAAGAAAGTATTTAGCTAGTGTTTAGTATTCAGTTAGCCAATATTTTTTTTTAGTGACATAAATACATAGTACCATAATAGTAATACATAGAAAAATTAAATTGTAACCATCAAGCATTTCTTTATTTGCAGTTTTTAACGACTGAATATAATATTTGCATGCATTTTTCCCCACGACTGAAATTTATTTTAAAAATAACGAAAATCTTGCTAGTTGCTAAAAAAAGAAACGGAAGCGTGCGTTTTGTTAAAAAGAAAATTCTTTAAGGTTTCTATGATTCGCATTAAATACTAAACCAGCTTAAACCCCTCATCAAAGGATGAAATTTATTAATTAAATATTTTTTTAAAAAAATGTGTTTTACTCGCTTTAAAAATTCCAATTAGAAGTTGAGATCTGCAAATTATTATCTCTCATCTTTATTTTCGACTCTGAACTTGATGCTAGCCACGAATGATTGCAATTTTAGATATATTTCAAGATTTCAGTTATTTCTTAAATTTAGTTTAAGTTTAGAATCATATTTTTAATGACTTACATGTTTATAATAGTATTAGCACTAGGAATTAAGCATCAATAAATAAATATTGCACTTAAAATTTCAATTCGAAACTAAAATATAGCTCCAACAATCAGGTTTGTCAAAGGAAATTATTACAAATTTGCTCCAAAAGTAATATAAAATAAATTTGCCCCAAAAAATTTTAATTTATAAAAAAGTATTTGTAAAAAATAAATAAATTTGTTCGAAAAGTACATGTTTTTTTTAATAATAATCCTTTTTTTTCTTCATCTATTTTGTATATAGGTTTAGACATTATTGTTTTCTCTTTCGCTTCTTTCTATAGACATAGTTATTATTTTTTCTATTTTTCCCCAGTTTAGTAAATATTTTTCCTTCCGATGCTTTTTTAGTCAATTGTTATTATTTTTTGCATATTTTTCTATAAGCTTCACTCATCCTCAATTTTTTATATTTTACTACTCATTTTCCATAAACTAGATTAATGTTATGCATTTTTCGTGATTACACAAAATTAACCCAAACGACTTTAAAAAAATTCAGCTCGTTAATATGTAATAAATCTTGCTGTAACATTGAAGTAGACTCTCAATTCAATTATAAAATTTTAAATTTTACATCGCAATACAAAGGGACATTATTTAAACAATATAATTATGGTCAAAAGCTGCAACATAAATGTATAAAGTAACAGCTGTGGTTCCTTGTAACATCTGAAATCTGATTTTCTTTCACTTTTTATCATTTTTTCACTATTAGTTCTTGTTCAAATTTTCAATCGTTCATAAAATACTTTTTATTCATCCACTCAAGTTCAAATACATTTTTTAAAACTTGTACTGAATGACACTTGATGTTAATGCAGTTTTTTTCAAATAATTCATTCATTAAATTTAATGAATAAATTTTAGTCTTATATAGGAGAAAATTTTTTTATTATTTAATAAAAAGTAACTAAAATAAAATTGTTATTTTTTTTTTCACCTACGTAAGGATTGACTTTAATTTATTTTTTTATATTACTTTGTATAACTGCTTTGGGAAAAGATTTAGAAAGAGCAAGGTAATCTTCTTGATTGAAATTTAATAACAGCAAAAGGAAATCTAATGTGCCTTAATGGTGGAGGTCACACACAAGGAATAGCACTAATATGTAACGTCTTTTCACCAAAAATAACACTGTAACTACCTATTACATGATCATTAATTTTAGATCATTAAATGTTCCAATCAATTCTAATGATGGACGACATTAGGGCATACAGAAAAGCTTCCGTTTGGCAGTCACTGATATATATATATATATATATATATATATATATATATATATATATATATATATATATATATATATATATATATATATATTAAAAAGGCGAAAAACGAAACAAAAAAAAATTAAAAGATATGGTCTTCATCAGCTCACACGATTATATTCGCAAAAATGAGTGCTACCTAATATTGTATCAATGTAGCCAAAAAAAAAAAAAAAAAATATCAATACAATAGTGTGAGTAGCACTTAGAAAATTGAAACAAAATCGAACACATTAAGTAAAACATATATCACATAAAAAGCAGAAAATGATGTGAATCCAGGTACCTTCTCATGGCTGAGATTAAAGGTCTTTAGTTTCTGAAGAAATAAACTGGAATAGATCTAAACTCAGCATTTTTGTGGAAAATTACATCATATCTAAAATGATACGCACTAGTAGCATTTTAATGAATTTACTGCTTTTTTATATAGTGATAATAATTCACGATGACTTTGATTTACATTTTTTTCCCTTTTGTCTGCAGTTATTAATATATCACCACTAATTAAAGGAATATTTCTTGATTAATTTTCACAAATCACGTAATTATTATTATTTGCAAATTATCATTTTTTATAACAAGTATTATTCTACCATTGCAAATTTTTCCACAATACAAATTACTATATCTACTCTACTGTTACAAATTAATGCTGCATCATTGTCATTTATTAATCCCACAACACTAATTATTATATAAACTGTTACAAATTAATGTTACATCATTGTCATATATTAATTCCGCAACACTTATTATTATATAAACTGTTACAAATTAGTGTTCCATCATTGTCATTTATTAATTCTACATCTCTAATTATTATATCAACTGTTACAAACTAATGTTACATCATTGCAAATTGTCATTTCTTCGGTACACATTATATATTGAATGAATTTTGATTCTAAACATTTATATTGAAGCACGTTTAATTACGCGGACGAACACAAAATTAGATGTTAACATTTTAAATACATTTTTTTTCCCTTTTGTCTTTCTACAAAAATGTATGCTAAATCAATTTTATGAACTTAAATTTTCAGGAATGAAAGAAGAAAAAAAAACTGCTTCTGAAAGTTTTTTTTTAAAACAAATAATTTTATAACAGGTTTAAATAATGAAATACTTTCAGGCGACTTAAAAAACAATGAGTTTTTTCTTCGTATTGACATGCTTTTAAAAAGCAATTAGAACTAACAGAAACTATTAAGAATGCCGTCAAACTAATTGACTGCGCCATTTTGCTCAAACAGTTTAAGTGGCATCGAACATTATCAATTGAAGAACATTTTAAAAAATAAAATAGGTTTAAAAAGAAGAAAAGTGAAAGTGTTATTTAAACAATTAAATACTGAAGTGAAACAACAATTAGGTTCAAGTGGTTAAAAATGCTAAATAGCGGAACTCTAATAAAAAGAAATGGCGACGAGCAATGTTCTTGCTGAATTCTTCCTTATTTAAATTATTTATGAAGTGAGGGAGAAAACATTTAGGTGTTTTTAGAAATCTCATCTCACATTCAGATAAAATAAATTTGCATAACAAAAAAAAAAAAAAAATAACAAAAAAAAAAGAACTTTCTTCCCTAAATATTCATTTCCAAACTCACGATTCTATAATTCTATAACTTTTTTGCAAGTATTTTCTCGTGTTCTTTTTCCTTTTATTTAAATCAACATTTCTTCTGCTCGTTATTGGTGACGCATTTTGACTTAATAGCTATTCTGAAAGACTTTTAAATATTTAAAACAACGAATTTGCTGTTGCATTTTCTTGATTTTGCAATTCTTAAGATCAAGAGTGTATTAACGTAGTACAAAAGGCCAAGAAATTTATTCGAATGATAATGTTTTGGCGATGAAACCGTTTAAAGAAAAGGAAATTTGATTATTTAAACTTCAAGAGTTTCTTGAAAAACTTATGCTTAAGTTCAAATATTGAGGCAAAATATTTATAATTTCAAATGTCAATTTCTTTTGTGCATTTATCGTTTTATATTAAACATAAAACGTTTCCTAAGCAAAAAAATATTTATAGATTCTGTTATAAAAACTGTGAGAGAGATTTACGAATATAATTCTAAGAATAAAAAATGTAATACAAATATGCAGCAGAAAATTTATGTCCACATTTTATTTATAATTTAAGTTTTTGTTACGTCTGCAAAATTAACGTTCCAATTTTAAAGTATTTTGATACTATTGTGCGGCAATGAAAAAAATATATATATATACTTATTTAAGTTTCAACATTTTAGTCGTTTAACAGTAAAAAGTCACAAATACACATTCTTTTAATATCTGCAAGTGTAAAAAAAATAATTTATAACTTTTTGATTTTTACACTTTCGTTCGTTAATAAAAAAATATTAAAAAAAACTGTTGCAAGGTAATAACTGCATTATAAAGAATTTGCTAAATAAAATAAGGAAAACTGAATTAAAACGTAAATGGTACATATTTTCCTCCTGGTATTGTGAAACGATCGTATTTTATGTTGTTTTTTTTTTTTTTTTTTCATTAAAATGAGTTACTAATATTCTTTCTTTTTTTTTTTTTTTAATTTAGGCTTTTTATGTTAAACTTGATAATAAAATATCACGAGATTCTGTGTTACATTATATTTTCAAATATCTTTGTATCAAACAATTGCATTAAAAACGTGTTATTCAAATTTCAGAGAATATTTTTATGATATTATTTTTAAGAAATTTAAATTATTCTTGCCTCAAAACACCTTTCGATTTTTTTTTTTGTTGTTCTAATAACATCTTTTTCATACGTTTTTAAATAAATCACAATAACTTGTTACAATCTTACTAACAAATCTAAGTTGAACCGATGTTATCTATGTACTAGTCGTCTTTGGCGACCAGCTTGGTCACCGTTCAAAATTATCTTGTACAATAAATAAACATTAATGGTAATCAAGCCGAAATCAGCTTAATTGTATTTAAATATTCAAATTCTTCAACCCTTCTTGCAATCCTGTCTCTTAAGCAAGTTTTAAATAATATATTAATCAAGATTTTTCACCATCTATTTGTTGCCCGTGCTGAAGTGCTTCGATCTCAATTTTACATATTTTCAAGAGATTGTCCACGATATTGTCTCATCATCAGTTCACACGATTATATCCGCAAAAAGAAGTGCTTTCTAATATTGTATCAATATGGCCAAAGTAAAATATATCAATACATGGGGAGCACTGAAATATTTTTTTTTTGAAACAAAATAGAATAGAGCACCTTAAGTAATAAATTTTACATAAAAAACAAAATAAAATGATTATATATATATATATATATATATATACTGCTGAGGATAGATTCGGAGAAACATCAGTGTTCGGGGTACTAGTTGATACTAGTTAAATGCATACAGGGGAGTGGCACTGAACCTTAAAAAACAATGATGTACTTTGAATACTTTAATTATACTTTTAATGCATTTAACAGCTGTTTGGCCCAACGTCTCGACAGTACAAATTTGGGATAGACATCTTATGAAATTTTCATTTAAAGGATAGGCACTTAGAGAATTTGTGTTTAAAAAATTTGTCAAAAAATTATAATTACTATTAATGCTTGGAAACAAAAATTTCTAATAATATTTAAACGTTTGGACAACTAAGTTTATTTATGTATGTTTAAATTTACTTGTGACCGTAAACTTTCTCATTCAAATCTTATTTCAATAATTTTGATTAAAATATTGCATAAAAACTCAACTTCAAAACAATATACTATCACAAAGAATCGATTCATTCATGCAGCAAATACAATCGTTCAGAAGTAACTATAAATGTAATCTAACGTAATATGCTGCAGAGTGTCAAACTATTTCACTATCTACTGAATAAATAAACTGTTTTCATCAAGTGTCGTTAGAGGGCGCTGTAAGCGGTTGGGCCAAAAGAAACTTAAGGAACGCGTCGTGATGACGGGCGAGTGGATTGTCTTTAAGTATTATAGTTCACGAGCTTAGTAAGCTTTAATTAGATATTTCTTTTTTTCACAAGATTCGTCTGCTTTAATTTTTTTTCTTTAATTTTTACCATTCTGTAATGAAGCTGTCCCAACATTAAAGCAATGAAGAAAAAAAACACATTTTTCAATATTGCATGCAGACAACTCAACGTAGAGGTATGGAAAATATCCCGAAATGATAAATAAAAGAAAAAAAGAAAAAATATTAGCTATCTGTAACAAAAACGTCATGCCAATCGATGAAGCCATTCAATAGATACAAGGGAAAGTTTACTCTGTAATAATAATTTTCAACAATAAAATTATCGTCCTTTTGATATTGAGCTGGAATTAAATGTCTGTAAAAGAATAAATAATAAAAAAAAAATAATAATAAATATGAATAATTACGAAAGGAAGAAAACTGATTGTATTATTGCAATCACTGGTTACCCATTGGTCAAATGTTTCTTTTTCTTCCCTAATAGACTTTCATAAACAAAAATTGCCATTGGTTGCAAAAACTGCATAAAATAATTTGTCCGCTTAGCGTTGTTCTTTGGTTTTTAATTCCAGTCAATATACATTCCTTAAGGAGTCACAAAATTTATTTCCTTCTTTATTATTCATATTTATATTGTAGCGCCCTCTATGTTCCCTCTTTAATTTAATTTCCAACCTCTTGTATCTATATTTGTTTTGTGGTGAATGGCATCATGTTTTTGTTGCTGTTCCAATAAGTGTATAAAATAAATTGATAGTGTTATTCTCTTATTCCTGTGTCATTTATTTTACTATTTGTATTCTTGTTAAGGATTGAAAAATATTGAAGGGAAAATTATTCAGCATAAATCAGCCCCCTCATTGGTGACCCGGACGTGATTTGAACACGCAGTAACGCCCACTTCGATCTGGTAACGCCTACTTCGTTGGATGGTCCACATTGAACAGTTGACTTGCTACTTGTGACTGCGACATTATCCACCTCTTCACGCTGTTGTTACTCAGTCTCGTGTCGATTAAAAAACACAAAGTCTGCCTCCATACACTCGACTGCTAATGGCAACACAGGAGCGACTACGACTGTGAAGTTAATACACCTCTCACATTCAGCACTCAAAAAAACCCGGTGAACTTAATACAGCGCCCTTGGTCTTTCTCAAAATACAACAACTAGTGGTATCCGTTCATCGAATTCTATCCCTGATAAAATTCTGGTGGGGGAGTATTGTGGCGTAACTACCACTACGATTATTAAGCATCAATTCACTGGTATATAAGCCCTGATAACTTGATTCAAACACGAGGTACCTTTTGATAGAAGAAGGTAGGCATAGTCGATAACTCCGCCCCCCCCCCCACAATATCATATAAAAATCCCCTCCAAAATAGTAATTATAAATAAGTAAATCACAAAATGAATATTAAAATAATTTTAATTAACATTACATGAAAACATTAAAAATATTCGCTGGAGAAATTAAAAGCAAAAACTCAGAGGTGAAAACAATCAACTCCAAGAAATTCCAAATTATCATCTGCTTTTTTATTTATTTGATCTTTCTGTGTCGATTTTTTATTAATGCTTATGTTATCCTGATTTTTTATGACGTGTGCAATTATATTTTTGAGATTATGGTTTTGAAGTTGCTCAGTTCATTTCAAAGTTTTAACTTAAGACAATATTTAAAAAAGAATTCTAAAACAATTATCAAACAGCTGCCGTCGCCCTAGCAACGCATGCGCATTATTTACTATCACTCTTGAACACAGTCTAAAAATGTGATAACGTCCAAACAAAGTGCGCAGACCCAAAACAAAACTCATTTTGCCAATGGATAAAATAAAAATAAAAACTTTAAAAATTTTGTAAACTCTTGCAAAAACTCGATCAAAATAGGTGTTCTCCTGTTGTTAGCAAATATACATCCAGACAACAACAGTCTTTCGCTTTTATATACAGAGAGTAGAAAATAATTTTTTCGTATTTTAAAGGGGGGAGAAACAAGAAAAAATAAATAATGTTTTTAAGATCTTCACTATAAAGTAATTTCTTAAAGAAAAAGCATTTCCCATGTCATATTATAAAATCTTAGCGGGGAGATTAAAAGCAACCATGTGGAAATTTAACGAACCATACGTAACATTACAATTATTTATTCCCCATTAAAAATGCAACATTTCCACATTTTCATATCCACGCTTCGAAAGTTTCAGAATTAACTCTTATAAAAAAAATAAATAATAAAAAATATTTTTAAAAAAATGGTTTTTTTTTCTTTCTTAGAATTAATCTTTCAGCTGAACTTTTACTGAAATTTAGAATCCAGCGAGAATCTCGTATTTACATAATATATACAGTCTCTGGCCAAATTATTAAACTCACTATAAGATTCTATGTAAAATCTAAACTATCAGGTGATACTATACAGCCGGGGTGGTCAAGCTCCTTGATAGTCGAGTCATTTTTCAAAATTTGAAACTTTTCACGAGCCGCAATTAAATATGTATTTAAAAGGTAGGCAAAAAAGGTATGAAAAAAAAATTTTTTTTTACAGAAATTTTTTTTATTGAAAACATATAAATAAAAGTACAAAATATGTGCATTGAATTTAAATATTAAAAATTAAACACATTTATTTTGCTTTTTTTGATAATTCTTTAAAATTTGGTGAATAATTGGTGACAGCACTTCTCCAGTAATTCTTTGAGATGCTGGTTAGTTAATACTGATCGATTTGGATTTCACGAATTTTAAGGTGGAATAAAATGATTCACATAAGTACGTTGTATTGAAATAATTCGACAAGCAGCCATTTTTAATTCAGGATTCTTCAATTCTGGTGCAATTTTCCAAAATTCAGTAATCTACGTCGACTCATATTTTAATTGTAGAGCTTGATCTTCTTGAATCTCTATTAATTCTAATTCTCCAGATGCTTTTTGGGTCCTAATTATATATGAAATGGAAAACTCATCTTGAATTATATTAATTTTAAATGGATTCAGAAAAAAATCAAGAGTCGAGTTAAAATATTTCAAGTCTTAAAATCTATTTTGGAATTCCGTCGATATTCCTTCTAGCTTTTTTATACACTCGTTGAGTCTTGTTTATTTATAAGGGAAGAAAGTTTTTCAATTCGAGGAAAATGACAAAATGCTTTATTTTTAATGCCCTTTTGAAAAGTAATTTAGTTGGAAAACTAAATATACACTGTGAGAGATCAGATATTATTTTATCTCTCCACTGCAATTGTAAATTCACTGTTTGCAAATGTTTCATGACATAAGTTAAAAACATTAAGTTTTGTTACCACTCGTCATCGTCTAATTCTGAATAGGTTATTTCCTTTTCTTTTAGAAAGGCAATTATCGGATCAAATAAATCTACAAAACAATTTAACACGTTGTAGCTAGATAACTATTCAATTCAAGAGAAATTAATGTCATTTGGAAGTTCTTCGTCCTTTAATTCTTTAAGAAAATTTTTGAAAAGTGGATGATTTTTGGCATTGGTGCGAATGTAATTTACAATGTGTAACACTGTTTTCATAACATCAGGATATTTTAAATATTTTGTAACGAGATGTTCTCGGTGAATTAAGCAGTGAATCGGTATGAATAGTGGAATTTGAGAATCATCTCTTAAATTCCCAATAAGACCGATATTTTTTTACCCAGCATTGTTGGAGCTCCATCAGTTGCAATGCTTACAAGTTTATTAAGAAGCACATCAAAAGTTTTCATTATGGAATCTAATGCATTTTTAATATCGACACTGCAGGTTGACTCTTGAAGTGCTTCTAAATCTAATAATGCGGATATCTGTCGATTCGTCAAGGAACGAAAATAATTTTTAAAAAATATAATAGCACAAAAATGAAAAGGGAACTAGGGTACATTTATCGAGAGCCACAAATAATCCTTCAAAGAGCCGCAGGTTGGCCACCCCTGCTATACAGCTTTATTGTTTTGACGCGACTGCAATCGATTTGCATTTGTTTACGCTCGATTATCAATGGGTTAAATTAGACAATCTATAATATGAATTCGACGATTGGATAAATGAGACGATATATTATGTAAATATAGAATATTTATTATATCAGGTAATATATTAGTTTATTATAATAATTAGACCCAATCATTAGATGCACTATAGTTTATTGGTAATTGCATGTTATGAACGAATTTATATGCAATACTTTTATATTTAAACATAAATGTAATGGATTTTAATAGAGGAGATTTTTTTTATATAATTTCCATTTGTATTTACTTTTAACGTAATGCATTACAATATTAACCAATTAATACACGTACATATACAAGTGTAAGCCGTTTTCAGTCTGGTAAAAACACTTAAATTGTAGAGTATCACCTGATAATCAAGATTTTAGATAGAATCCTACAGTGCGTCTAATAATTTGGGCAGGAACTGTAAGCAATCATGGTTAAAAAGTGGTTAAAAATAAATAAATAAATAACTGGGCTCTTGAAAATGGGTGGATTACTATGGTGGATACTGACCCGTTATATAATATTATTATAACGGGTGTAGCAAAATTAACGCAAGGTTTGAATTAAAAAGAAAACACAGTTTTTAGTCTCTTTTCATTGAATCATAAAGTACATGGGATAGGGTTATTTATGGAAATGTTCTCCACGGCTTTGCTGGCACATACGCACTCTTTTGTCGAAATTTATGCATAATTGTAGCTGAATTTCGTTGATGCAGCGTTTAATTTCCTCTTGCAATGCACGGGTGGTTGTTGACTTCGAATGACCCCATAAGAATAAATGTTAAATAACACGATCTAGGGGGCCAATTCTAATCACCGAAAAGAGAATGTCTTATGCAATAATTAAATTGTTTTATTGGCTGTATGGAATGTGTCTTGAACGCTTCATTTTTACTAACCCTAAACTTTCAGTAGAAAAATTTTTCTTTTTTCAGGGTTACCAACAATTTACTGCAAAAATGGCGGCAAATTCAAATCTTGCGTTAATTTTGGGACACCCTTTATTACAATATAATATTTATTATTATCTATTTTAGTCACAAATATACACAAATTTTGGTACATTTAATTCCTTTTTGCCAAAAAATCGTGCGTAGTATCGAAGATTGAGTAAATTTATCTATAATAAAATCTATTTGGAATAAAGTATTGCCTTTTTTTGCTATTTGTGTATTTTTTTAATGACCAAACATTATTGAAAACAACGAAAAAAAATTTTTTTCTATTATTTTTGATCTTTTAAGCTTAATATTATTAAGAATTACTTAGAATTTAAGCTAATATTATTTAAAATAGCATATATAAGTTCTAATCTTGTTAAGATAACAATCGTGTTAACTTAATGTTCTAAAAAATATTTAAATCAACCTGTAATATGAATATAAATAATATAAGTTAACTAAACATTATTAAAATTGATTTGCTTGTTAACATAATATCGTTAAAAATAATCCTTAATTAAATTTTTTGATTATGAAACAATAGAAGTTTTACGTGTAAGAGTTACTAAGTTTGTTATCCAAAATTTTGTCATTGGCTTATAACTACCAATTCATATAAATTAAACTGCTGACGTATCTGTTTTATCAAATAATTCATTAATAACATCAGTGATGTATGCTTGCTTGCAGCTCTTATTAATGAAAAAAAAAAGTGTTTCTGCTTGCTGCTTATTATTTAATTATTATTTTTTCGTTATGAAAGATAAACTCAATGATTAATTTGCATGGTTCAGGGGATTGCTTTAAATAGATTGCTTAAATTTAGAATTGCTTTTTAATAAGTTCTATCCATAATGTTTTTCAAAACCTTTTCTAGTAATAAACGCTTAAAAAAAAGCTACTTTTCTTTTTTTTTTCCTACTACTTTGAAAGAAATTAAAAGTTTGAAGTAGAACTCAATTTGAATGACGCTATTATTTCATAATCTGAAATGAAATTAATTGCTTAACTTGGATCGCCAACAGAAATACTTTAAAAAATGTTACTTTTCTATTTTTTCTACAACTTTAAAAGAACTTAAAAGTTTGAAATAGAACTCAATTTAAACGATTGCATTATTTCATAATCTGAAATGAAATTAATTGCTCAACTCGGATCGCCAACAGAAATACTTTAAGCCAATAATAAAATATTATTCGTGTTTAGGAAATGAGTAGCCATTTTTAAAATTCCGCCGTTCTTAATCTTGGCTCCTTTTAAAGGCGCGGGAAAGAGAAAATAATTCATCAAAATCTTTAGTCGATGGCATTTTCCCGGATCACTTTTAATAGGAATGAAGGCTTTTAATTTGACGCGGCGATGACTCGATTCTGCTGCAAAAGAGCACCACTCAATTTGTTCTAAGCCTCTTCAGGAAATCACTATCATCTCATTTGCATTTATGAATAAAAGCTCGCCAAATGAGAGAGGTTACCACACTGCGGCTAACCTCGGCGACGTGTTCGCAGTAATTGGCTTCATTAGCATAATTAATTGAGACTAATTAGCGACCATGTTTATCGGCGATAACTACATACTCCCCGCAGAAAAGGAGGAGATTATTTTTTGATGGCTTTCCACAAAATTTCTTTTTCATATTAAATGCCGATGCGCCATTTTTTTTTTTATAAAAAAACATCTTTTTCCCTTTTTTTTTCTTTTCTGTTAGGCTTAATGGGGAAGAAAGTATTTTTTCTTCTTTCTTTTTTTTTTATTTTTAATAAAGAGTCTTTTTGTAGGCTTTTAATATAGTCAGTTTTTTTTTTTTTTCTTTTTTTTTTTTTTTTTTTTTTATCAAACGAGCACAAATTAATCAGCTTAAATGTTATGCTTTGTGGTTTATCTGACGAAAAATTTAAGAAAAAAAAAAAAAAAAAAGAAAAAAAAATAGCCATTTTTAACTTTTTTTTTTTAGATTTTTTTTTCTTTTATTTACAATATATGGAACAAGTGAAACAATTCTTTTTTACGATAATTACTGGCATAAGATATTAAAATTTAAGGAGGAAAAAAAAAACGAATACTATCTGAACAAAAATCTTTCACCTCATTAAAAGTAAAATAATAGATAAATAATAAATGAAATTAAAAAGAACTACAATAAACACTAGTTTATTATGATTATTCACGAAAGCCAAATGATAATATCAAAAATGTTACAATTTGTGGTTCAAACAAAAAAAGAAAGAATTTTATTTTAATTTAAAGCAACTACCTTAACCACTAACATTTGAAGTATAACTACAAATACTACTATAACTACAACTACTTTATTACAACTGTGGTGAATTACAACTACTTTTTTTTTAAATGCAGCAATTACAAACCACTTTCGGAAAGTAGCTACTTTTAGAAGACAAACTTAACTGGATAATTTAATTTTCACCAATATTCAAAATAATGTTAACTACTAACTAGAAATAACTACTCCTACTACTAGAAATAACTACTCCCCCACCAGAATTTTATCAGGGATAGAATTCGATGATTCCGGGTCACCAATGTGGGGAAAGACTTTTAGACAATGCCAGCTTTCATCTATCAAAAGGTACCTCGAGATTGAATCAAGTTAGCTTGTCTTATATACTAGTGAATTGATGTTTAACAATTGTAGTGGTAGTTACACCACAATAACTAAACAATGATTTAACTATTTCATATTTATTAAAACTACTATTTTAACTAAACTAAAAAACATTAACTATAGATGAATATAAAACGCACCATAGAACTAATTTTTGATTGATTAGAACTGAAATTCTTCATATAATAAAAACAATTGTTAAATCATATGAAGAAAAAAATGCGGGTCGTAACAATGTGGCAATAAGAAAAAAATTAAAATCTAGCTTACAGCTTACATATACTCAAGTACTAAATAAATAAAATCTACAACTTTTAAGAGTGAGAGCGTCCATAAAAGTAACCAACAAATAATGGAAAGAAATGGTAAAGTGTTATATTCACAGATGTATTTCAATTAAAATTTCTACCTGAATTGCAAGTCAATTTTTGCGTATTAAGTGATCTCTTAACAGAAAGTAAAGTAAATCTTAGGTTAGCAAATGACAGCGCTTCTTCCAACTTTGATTTCCGGTCCTCAAAAATGAAGTTCACGGAGGAAGAAGCATGGCGAGGAATACTCAAGATATTCATTGTGATTCATGTATTGCAGCTGAAATAATGATTTTCTTTTTTTCGGGGTGTACGCCACTCCTTTATTGTTTAATTATTGGGAGATCGCGTGTGCTATGATTTGACCGGAACAATGAAAAAAGATGTTATTAGTGAAGATGACTTTGAATATTGGGAGGAAACAAAATCTTGCCCTAAAAACGTGACACCTAAGAACAGATAACAACAAATGATTGGCACTCATAGAAATATTCCTTGGTCAATAAAATTATATAACTCGGTATTATTTTAACGTTTTTATTACTAGTTTTTACTTTAGACGTCAGCTAGCGTTGACAAGACTCTGTGTGTATCCATAGTTTCTAATATAGAATGCTCTATATTAGAAAGAAATTCCTCAATTCTACCCTTAAATATATAAATGCACTATAAATGACGAAAATTATAACAAGTAATAAAAATAGGGTGAGTTTGAACTAATAGTAGGAATTGAAAAAAAAGAAAAAGGGCGTGGTATCAGACAACTATAAAAGTATACATTTAGTGACGTGGACCACGCGTGCTACTGCGTTATGTTCTTTATTGAATTTACCTGATACAGCTAATATCAAATAATTAAATCTTTAAAAGTACGCAGTAAACTATTTTGTTTATCAATTAGAGCTATAAGCTAGAAATTATCACTGATGTCACCTTTAAAAAGGGGGGAAAACTGAATCGCTTATAGTAAAATTTAAAACAATGACTAACGCTTAACCCATCAGAAAATTCCTTTTCGTTTTTCGCTCATCCCTATTTAATTCATGAATTGATATTTGAAAAACACTGTATTAACATCAAGTGTCATCCACTAAAAGTTTAAAAAAAACGTATTTGAACTTGAGTGGATGAATAAAAAGTATTTTATGAACGATTGAAAATGTGAACACGATATAGGGAGAGTGTGAACTAATAGTAGGAATTGAAAAATGGAACACCCAGAACCCCTGTCTTCTTTTTTCCTTCCATTGAAGCGCGTACAGATGAATGTCGGAACATAGAAAATTTTCTTCGTCTCTGCCTAGTTTTTCCATTTTTCATGTTGAAATTATCATTTTCCTTTTAAGCTTTTTATGGTGAGGATTACGTTTCGGTTGAAAAGAAAAAAGTTGTAAGTGTTGCTATTTGTAAAAAAACTGTTACTGTAACCATACCCGGTGGAGCTGTGTCATAATTTTTAACACTTCTGCAGATTATTTATAGAATATATATATATATATATATATATATATATATATATATATATATATATATATATATATATCTTGTTGTGAATTATGAATAAATATTTCCTGTTTTAAATAACTAGTTTAAATTTAGGAGAAATTTAAGTAAATTATCGCTTAAAAATGCGTTTTCTCTTTAAAACCAAATAATTTCAAATGACGATCGAATGAAGACATTCGTAGCGGAAATGAACACAATCCATTCTTATTTAAATCCGTGGAGGGAACGAATTGGAAAGAGATATTAAAGTTGTGACGGCTTTTGCACATTAAGTTTCCTATCAAAAGCCATTTAACCGAATGTCATCGCCGGTCAATTGCGCGTTCATCTTTTAGTCATATTGGCGACAAATTATTCCCTCGAAAACTTTCCAAGATTTGTTCAAAACTTGGTGAACGCCTTCATCAGAAATTCTAAACTTGTGACCCGTAGGAGGGTAATAAGTCACACTTCATAGTCACCATTCTGGACATTTCGAAACAGTTCTAACCGCTTTCTCTTAATTTATAGATAAATGTCTCCGTTCCTGCCTTTTATATTCATTTCGTATGTCTAATTAAGACTCTAATGGGTGAATGTCCAAGCCTAACAAATAGAATGACGATTATTCTTAAGTGGAAGTAATTCTGTCTGTGTGTCTTGGCTTTCTATCAGAACTTTTATCCATTTATATATCGATTTTAATGTTTCTAAAAATACTGGAATTTGTTCTTACACTATTCGATGTCTAGTTTTCGTTAATTTTATTACAAAAAATGTTACATAGTGAGTAGAGTTTTTAAAAAATGCTTAAAGGTGCTTATTTTCGATTTTCAAAAGCCCTTAAAGGTGCTTTTTTTCATTGGGTGTTTTTAAAAAGGGCTCGCATTTTCCCTTTTCAAAAATGAGATTTTTTTTTTTTCTTTGCCATATCGATTTTCGCCACGCATTATGCAAAATCGTGCTTTTCACATTGTTCTATTCAACGTTTTCACAATTCATTCAACAATCTATTTCGGCGTACCATCGGTCCATAGCGTATGAAAGCGCCAATCAGTTTACATGTTTCATGAAATACTTGGGAGTCGGCATGTGCGACTACTGAGCTGGGTTCGGCGAAATTATTGCGTTCTCGTGTGCAACTCTGCTGCATTTTGCAAGATATTTTCATTTTCAAGCTTCATTTTACACCCTCTGATATCGAATCAAAAAATCTCTTCTTCATTTTATAATGGCTAATATGATCAAGAAAAGAGTTCTTTGTCAGAAACTAGCTATTTTATCATGATCATGTAAAGTCTTTGTAAATTATTTTGCATTTCGCTAATGCATGTAGTGCTTAAAAATATTTTTAAAAAGCACTTGAAGGATGCTTAATTTTTGTTGAAAGATTTGGGTACGCACCCTGTAATAGATTTTTTCATTTTATTTTGCGTTGCTGTAGCCACCAAATATTAACGAATGAGTTTTTGAGAAGCCGTTCGAGTCATAAGAATTGGATAAATCAAATAAAAATCAATTCTGAAACAGACAAAAAGTATATAATTTTTTAATTTTTAATTTCTACGTATTAGTCAGAACTAAATAACCAAAAACTTAAATTCACTTAAGCCGCAATGGCTAAGTGGCACTGAACTGTCACTTTAAAAAAAACTGGAGTTTTATCCTCAGTGGAGACTTAAAGCCCTCCCAGCTTCTGATCAATGGGTACCAGCTTAGGGCTGAGATAGCCTTATTGGTAGGGTACTGGGACCATGTCCAAGAGTTCGTGGGTTTGATTCCTTCCGGTCGAAGATTCTAAGTAAACTAAATGGTGACTGATACATGTTAAATCTGTCGAGTCACAAAGTCCATGTCCCCATAACAATTCACATCTCTGGGGGTACTGATCCAGCAGTTTCCTTGTCTTCCGGATTGGTTCAAAATTATAAGGCTACGGAGTTGAACTTTAGTAGTCGTAAACCCAAAATTGGGTCGGCTGTTCAACGACGGATATAAAATAAAAATAACATGGGTACCAGCTTGTCTAAGGTGGCTGTGTGCACTACTGGCCGCAATTATGCCATTGATATGACCCCCTGGCCTACAATACATAGTCAAGAATGCTTTACTTTTTACAATCATTTAACTTTTTTTTTTTTAATCGGAAATCTTTTTAAAGAAATTGTCAGCCTTACCAATACCAGGAACTAAATTGCTTTCTCAAAATGTATACACTTTAAAACCCTATTTGTTATTTGAGATAGGGAAATTGAGTTTCTGTATTCTTATTATTATTTTTATGCTTAAATTCATATAATTCATGTAAACTTTAAAGGAATATTTCGTATATTCACTTGTAAGCTTAAAATCATTGATTAAAGTTTTTTACATCGATATTTTATTTTATTTTTCCAACAATTTATGTTTGAAAAAACAAAAGCTGAAGCAATCATCCATTAGAATAGAATAATTTTTTTTTTTTTTTTTTTGCATTTTATATGAGTTGCAATTTTAAAAGTGATCTTTAACATTTTACTCACTTTAATTTTCATCTGTGCATTTTTGTTGCACTTTAAAATGTCAGTTATTTATTTTGTGTAGATAATTTTATTTTATTTATTTATTTATTTTTTTAATTGGGAAAATTAATATTTTATCTATATTGTGCTACAATTTAATAATTTTACTTAAATTTATACGATATTTTAATAATTTTACCTACATTTTTACAATATTTTAATGATTTTACTTAAATTTATACTATATTTTAATAATTTTACTTACGCTATTTTATATAATTTTACTCAAATCGATTCAATAGCACACTAGCATTCTATGTGATTTATATGGGCGTAGTTGATTTTAACAGTGTCAATTCCACTCCTGACAACTGCATTTCTAATTTAATAGTTTAAATGAGTGTTTTTATTTAAAAAATCTATTGATTACAATTTATATCGCTGATTTTTTTCAATTCTTACTACTATTAGTTCACACTTCTATATCTTGTTCAAATTCTCAATCGTTAATACAATTCTTTTTATTTTTCCGCTCAAGTTCAAATACATTTTTTTAAACTTGTAGAGGGTGATGTTGATACAGTTTTTTTTTCAAATATTAATTCATTCATTAAATAGGGATGAGCGAAAAACGAAATGGAATTTTCCGATGGGTTAAGCAAGCGTTAGTCATTGATTTAAATTTCACTATAAGTGATTCAGTTTTCTCCTATATTTTGAAATTAACATCAGTGATAATTTCTAACTTATAGCTCTATTTGAAGAAACAAATAGTTTATTGCTCCTATTTAAATATTTAATTATTTTATATTCGCTGTGTCAGATCAATTCAATAAAGAATATTACTTGGTAGCAAGCGTGGTCCACGTCACCCAATTTATACTTTTATAGTTGTCTGATACCATGCGCCTTTTTTTAATTTTTTTTTTTCAATTTCTACTATTAGTTCACACTCTCCCTATATCTTGTTCACATTTTCAATCTATATATATATATTTCTCTTACACGGCACCAAAAAAAAGCCTCATTACAACTTTCCGAATGGCAACGTTAGAAAATCGACCCATGATTGCATCTAAAAATGTCACATGCCAAATCTAGCTGAGGTGGCTCAACATATAGCGCTTTTAAAAACGGAAACAATAACCAGAGTGAGCATTATCAGGTTGTTCAATTCAGCTGCGGCAAAAATAAAAATAAACAACTTAAAAAATAAAAATGCTGTTGCCAGCCATAGAATTTTTTGAAAGTTAACTTAGCAACATAAATCAAAATTATGATACCTGAGCGCTTGACGTAACAAATCCTTCAATTCTATAAGTGTTGTATCGCCAAATTCCCAAATTAACAATTGCAATTTCAAATTCATATTGAAATGCACAGGTTTAGAATTTTCTACAGTGAAACGTTTTCGGAACTTCAGTATTAAAAAAAGTATACAAAAGCTAGACGTTAAGAACGTATCCAATGAGCGAGCATAGCGAGCATTGGATTGCGAAGCAATCCGAAATGAACTGCTAAAGCAGTTCCGGGGGTTGGTGAGCGCCAGCGAGCAGGGGGCGAAGCCTCCTAGTTGTTAATAAAATACTTTTTATTCGTCCATTCAAGTTCAAATACAATTTTTTAAACTGCGGTGGATACTAGATCTTAATACAGTTTTTCGAATATTAATTCATTAATTGAATTGAATGAATTAATTTTAGTTTTATATGTGAGAAAATATTTTAATTAATTAATAAAAAGTAACTAAAAAAAAATTTTCAATGTCGATCAAAGTAGAAATTGACTTTTTACATTACTTGTTAATCATTGAATTCGCTTAAAGACCATCGCATCAGCTGTATTTAACCGCCTTGCTGAAATGAAGATGTGTTTTGCAAATCTATATTCATTGAAAGAGTGAATAGTATTGTTTGTTTAAAACCGTTCATTAATGAACAATCAGCAATTATTAAACTGCCCTTCCGGGGTGCCAATATTCGCGCCCTCTGAATTTCATCTGAATAAGGAAGAAGAGGAGGTCTATAATCAGAGGGACGGAAACAATGGATTGGTTTTTAGCACATTGTCTCTTCAGTTATTACGCGCATTCTTGCAAACGTGAGACGCATTTATTTCTTTTCGTTGTATGAAAGAGTCTGGGAAATGTTTAGTTGTGAGAAACTGCGGTAAAAAGGAAACATTCTGTGCATGAAATTCTATTACAGTCCCTGGCCATGCACTCTAAGGGCTTAGATGCACTCTAAGATTCTATGTAAAATCTTCATTATCAGGTGATGCTATACACACTGTTAAAATTTTCATTCTAAAATTCTGGTAAAATAACAGACAGCTGTCTGTCCATCCGATTCACCGTAAAGTTTACGGTAAAGAACATTTTTTTTCCTTTATGGTTTTGAAACCATTTACAGAAAGTAAGGTTATAAAACCATGGATACAAAACTATACGGTTTTTTAACCATTTACAACCAGCATTTTTCGAAAACGTAAAAAAAAAAACAACATTATTTAACTAGACATAGGAGCTCGACTTTTCGTAAAATAATGGGCATTGGAGAGATACTTCATGTGCTGAGGAGGAAATAGTCAACACTCGAACTCAGCCGGTCTCATGAGATTGACAGATAAGGCTATGATATGTTGCAAGGAACTAATTAGCTTCATTCATTAGGTGGTTCTAGTTGGTGCGATAAAATTCTGCTTGTTTTACCGTACTACGCGACTAGGTTGTTTTTACCATACTAGCAGTTAATAAGCAGTTTTTCCCAAACTTAACAGTTTGATTACCATTTAAATCATGGTTATTTGACTGTTTTGATAAAGTATGGTAAAATAATCATTCAATAAATTTTTATTTAATCATTTGTTCCGGGAAATTTTTAACAGTGTACAGTCCCTGGCCATATTATTAGACGCACCATAAGATTCTATGTAAAATCTTAATTAACAGGTGATACTATACAGCCTTGTTTTTGCGCGGCTGAGACCAGTTTGCACTTGTTTATGTTCGCGTATCAATTATTTAACAATGTAATGCAATGCGTTAAAGAAAATAATATAAATATTGCAAAAAGGAAGTATATAAAAAAATCTCCTGAATAAAAACCCATTCGTATGTTCAAACATATGAGTATTACATATAAATTCGTGCAAAATATGTAATTATTAAAACACTACTGTGCGTCTTAAAATTGGGTCGAATTTATAATAATATACTAATATAATGCTTGATATAATAAATATTCTATATTTATATGATATATCGTCTAATTTATCCAATCGTCAAATTTATATTACATACCGTCTAATTTAACCAATTAATACACGAACGTAAACAAGTGCAAACCGGTTTCAGTCAAGTAAAAGCAATAAAGCTGTATAGAATTACATGATAATTAAGATTTTACTTAGAATCTTATAGGGCGTCTAATAATTTGGCCAGGGACTGTATATCAAGACTTTTATACAATTCCTTATCTTAATTTATTACAAAAATTAACAATTTTAATTTCTTTTGTAAAAAAAATAAATCTGATTATAGTTTAATTAAAAAGAAAGGAATGCATCTTCGTTACATTAAGAATAAATAATATATTTTTAATCATCTTAATAAACCGTTTTTTCTGGCGCAAACATGCCATAAATTTTAAACAGTGTTTGTTGAGATAGATAATGGCGATATTCAGAACTAATTGAACAACAAAAGATGAGATACGAAATCATTATATTGAGATTAATGTTTGCGATAAAAAAACGAAAAGAAAAATATTAAAAAAAAACGTGTCATACGTATTATTCACATAATAACTTCCTCGTTCTGCAGCTTTTATAAAATGTTATAATATTTTTCTCATTATGCAATATCGTGTAAAATGATGCTTTTTTCTGATGAATTTCACTGGAAAAAAAAGGAGTTAAATTTATTTAAAAGAAAAAAATTTCCCCTAAAAAATTTTTTTCTTTTGTATCGCCTGCTTTTCAAAACTTAATGACACCGGTGCTTAGTGTGTGTTCTAACCGAAATGAATATGTTCAAAATGCCATGTTCAAAAGTTGTGAACCGTAGAATATTAAAGGGAGATGAAATGTAATTGGTTAGATTCATTTATTCATTCCATTATTTAAATGTCGAGATATTATGTCGCCAAATCTGCGACACAATTGTATATTTATAAATCATTTGTGTTCTTTGTTTCATTTTGGACTGAATTTTTTTTTTTTTTTTCTTCCATATTTCGTCAACCTTGTGGAATAATGAGCATTGTCATTATTGACGGAAATCTCGTTAAATGGAATAATGTTGTTAAGGGTAAATAGGCATGGAAAAGGGGAGGAGCCGAAACACCCTAAAAGATGGTACGCACTGTATACCAAAATAATGGTTTTTCATGTGCACATACACATGTTTTTTCTTCTCTCGTTTTCACGGGGCGTTTGTGTAATGAGAAATGTACACCAATCACCATCAACTTAACGTTATATTCATTGTCGTCTGCTGACCATTGTTACATTTTGACTTTTTTTTTTTTCTACCAAGTAATTCCATCAACGCTTGGAAAGTAAAGATAATTGGCATTTTTTAAATAAAAATTTGATGTTTCCTGCGTGCGGGAGTGGGATGGAGAGGGGAGAACGATTAGCGGTCTATTGACAATCTAATTGAGTTTAGCGAATGAAAAGAGTAATTAATGTGAAACATGTCGGCACATATGTTTTTCAATCTGTTTCTCTCTTTTATGACCAGAAAAAAAAATGGCGGGCATGATTGTTTGGAATTCTCTCATTCTTATAAATTAGGATGAGGGGGAAAAAAACAATTCAATCCCTTGCAGAAAATATTAAAATGATTTCGAGTTTTTTCTAATGGAATAATTAGAATTTGATCGCATGAATTAAAGTTTCGATCGGATTTACATATTATTTGTTGCTACAACCGTTAAAATTTAAATAATATACAACCCACTTATACATACATGCAGCATACACTATAAAATGTGTTGAATTATAGTTAATACCATTTTTCGTGTTGAGGTAAATAAAATACATTTTTACGTACAGATGACGGACTTCTATTTTCTATTTTTAGATTTATTCTTTCGAGTAACCAAGAACAATTTAGAAATTCCTTCGTAAAATAACTTCTAAATAGCGAAGTTAATTTTCTATTTAACGAACTTTTCTTTGAGACCCACTTTCCCTATTTTCCAAAATATTTCCGAACAATTCAAACTTGTTTACGCATTTTATGGGTAAGATTGATTTTCGAAGTCACTTAACATTTAGAGAAAGCAGTAAAATTCCTTTTTGTTTAAATTTCAAACAAAAAACTCAGACAAAATTTAACACATTTTATAAAATGCAATTAAACGTAAGAACGCATGTGGTGTATGATGAAAGCTACTTTTATAATAAATGCAGCTTTAATTTAATACATAAATTTAGCTTTTTTTAGTTGAATATATATATGCGGCATGATAGTGTAACACTGGATAATGTTTCGTTCTATTCTTGCTTTCCATGCAGATTTCTTTTATGGTTAAGATATACAAAATAAATAGTAGATACTACACTCTATAACAAAAAAATCGACGCACACTGCCGAGCCAGATTACAGTGGTGTATGGCTCGATCAGGCTGGAGTGATGCCGACTGGGGACGTATAGTCTTTAGCGACGAATCCCGCTTCCAACTGTGTCCTGACGATCATCGAAGACGCACAGGGCAGAGGGGGGATCCTGCCCTCACTATAGCACGCCACACCGGCCGTCAACAAAGCATTATGGTCTGGAGTGTCATTTCTTTTGATAGCCGGGCCCCTTTGGTCGTCATTAGAGGTACACTTACTGCACAGCGGTACGTCGACGACATCCTAAGACCTGTTTTGCTACCGTTCCTTTTCAAGCGCCCTGGGCTGGTTTTTCAGCAGGACAATGCCAGACCACATACGGCACGTGTTGCTATGAACTGTCTGCAAGCTTGTCAAACTCTTCCTTGGCCTGCCAGATCACCAGATCTCTCTCCCATCAAGCATGTCTGGGATATGATGGGAAGGCGATTGCATCTGGCACGGAATGTTGATGACCTCGTTCGACAATTGGATCGAATTTGGCAGAAAATACCGCAAGAGACCATCCGGGAGCTTTATCGGTCTATGCCACGCCGTGTGGCAGCTCGTATCCAGGCTAGAGGCGGGTCAACACCTTATTGAACTTGTTACTGTAACTCTGCAATAAATTATTCAATTGTCCTGAAATTTTAATCATTTACTATTCTGTACATTGTCTTCCTATCCACCAATTTTCGTTTTAATCGGACAACTCCTTCTTGGTGCGTCGATTTTTTTTGTTATAGAGTGTAGTTTAGAAGGTAACGGTGTATGCATTGCGACTTTTAATTATGTTTAGGGTTTATGAATTTAAAACCTGGCTTCTGTTGTTTAAGTATTTCAAAAGGTGATTTTCTATGTAACAAATTTTCCATATAACGAACTTATTATCGGGAATTAGCGACTTCGTTAAATAGAGGTTCGACTGTATATGAAAGTGGCGCAAACCAAAAAGGGTGTTAACTCCGCTCCAAAATTTTTTACAGTGTATCATTTGAGAGTTAAATCAATTTTTGATGTCAGTATTTATTTTTTACTCTTCTTTTATTAATCTTTTTTACGGTATTTTCTTACAGTTATGAATGGAAAATTTACAACATTCTTACACGATTTTTTTTTAAATGTTTTGTATAGGGTATAAGCATTTTATATCTTAATGTGCGCATTTTATCTTGATAGAAATAATGGAGTTTAAAAATGTGCTTTTTTAATTATTTCGGTAATGAAATTTTTTTTTCTTCTATCAGACACTTTATTTAGATTTATAAGATACGTTATATGTACTAGTTTAATAAAAAATTAATAAATGAATAACAATTAATAAATTAATAATAATTAATAAATTAATAATAATTAATAAATTAATAATAATTAATAAATTAATAATAATTAATACATTAATAATAATTAATTAATGAATAATAATTATAAAATAAATAATAATTAGTAAATTAATTATAATAAATTAATAAAAAAAATTAAGTTTAATCAGGAAGTAATTAAAACACTTTTTTAATTACACGTACTTAAAAAAAATAAATACGCTACAAGTTTTGAAAAAAAATTTTTTCAATTGTTTGTATTGTTGTTCACAAATAAGGATTAGAGCAAATGTAAGTTGAAATTCTTTTCAAAGTTGACCATAACTAAAATAATAAAAATTTTAATTTATTTGTTCTGTATTTCCATTTATGATCGATATTGCTACATATCATGTCCTGACACAGCAATGAATAGTACTCCTTACTTTGAGTTCCGATTAATATTTGACCGATGAGAAAAAAATTATGGCTGTTTCCTTTTAATTTAATGATAATAATCTTCTTATAACACAATTCTTAAGCCGTTCCGCTAAATAAATTATTGTAAATGCAAAATGCTTCTGCTATTTGATTTATGGAAATTACTCATCATTCAAAATTAACCAACTGGAAATTTATGAGAAAACAAGTAATATAAAAAAAATAATAAATAAAGTCAATACCTACTTAGGTCAACAAAGAAAAATTTTATTTTAGTTACTTCTTATTAAGGAATTACAATTTTTCTCAAATATAAAAATAAAATTAATTAAGTAACTTTAATGAATGAATTAATATTTTAAAAAACTGTTTTAACATCAAGTGCGAGTCCACTGCGAGTTTAAAAAAATGTATTTGAACTTGAGTGGATGAATAAAAAGTATTTTATTAACGATTGAAAATTTGAACAAAATATAGGGAGAATGTGAACTAATAATAGGAATTGAAAAAAACATAGTACATTAATGACTTGTCAGGAATAGCACATAACATTTACAGATAATGCGAAATTTATATACTTCAGGACAATTCTGTCATGCCTTAAATTAATTTCGAATACAAATATCTTTTTCACATAAAAACAGATAAATACTATAATATTCAGAAAATTTAAAAAAAAAAATTATATTTTTCAGACATGAACACTTTAAGTGCTTTATTATACGTACAAAGTTCCATTAACGTTCGAATGCTTTTTAATAATACGACGAACAGCCAATATTCCATGAAGCACCTGTAAGTTTCTCACGGACTACCAGTGACCCCTAGACCACAGTCTGAGAATCCCTGCTTTAAATTATTGTGAATTATATTTCTGTACTATCCTTCACTTTTTTAACCCATCATAAAGAGTTGAAAAAACTGAATTTAAACAATCGAAAATTTTATTTTTAAAACATCTGCCAAGATGTGGTGGTATCAGAAATTGGAAAGGAAAAATTACAATTTTGAGATTATTAAGAATAAAAAAATTCGTCGTTACATTTTTTGTTAGTATTTTGGACAAATGCTAATGAAAAGCAATGTAAATTGGTGATTACCTTCCTGCTTATTAAGTTCCTATTTTTAATTCACACCCTCCCAATATATATTTATATATCTTGTTCAAATTTTGAATAGTTAATAAAATACTTTTTTTTCATCCACTCCAGTTCAAATAAATTTTATTTAAACTTTTAGTGGATGACACTTGATGTTTATATAGTCTTTTCTATTATTAATTCATTATTTAAATAGGGATGAGGGAAAACGAAATGGAGTTTTCTGATGGGTTAAGCGATAGTCATTGTTTTAAAGTCATTGCTACTATAAAAGATTCAGTTTTTCATGTATTTTAAAGATAACATCAGCGATAATTTCTAACTTATAGCTCTATTTGAACAAAAAATAAGTTTATTGCACACATTTAAATATTTAATTATTTTACATTTGCTGTGTCAGATAAATTCAATAAAGAACATTACATGGTAGCACGCGCGCGAGGTTCACGTCACCAAATTTATACTTTTATCTGATACCACACGCTTTTTATTTTCAATTCTTACTATTAGTTCACACTCTCCCTATATATATTTATCTATCTTGTCCAAAAAGTTAATGAAATACTTTTTATTCATCCAGTCAAGTTCAAACACATGTTTTAAAATTTGTAGTGGATGACACTTGATGTTAATACAGTTTTTTTTTAAATATTAATTCATTCATTAAATTTATTTAATTAATTTTAGCTTTATACGAGAGAACTAACTAAAGTACTAACTAAGTAACTAAACTAACTAAGTAACTAACGAGAGAACTAACTAAGTAACTAAAATAAAATTTTTCATTGTTGACCTAAGTAGGAATTGATAAAAAAAAATTTTATCACTTGCTTCTATGTAACGTTAACAAAGAACATAATCCATTATTGACGCGTTTTTTTTTTTTTTTTTTTTTTTAACTAATCCTGACGATTAAAACTTAATTGGACATTCTAAAACAGGGAAAATTTTGATGGAAATATAAATCCCAGATAGGAGAATTATTTCGGAATAAATAAAAATCTCATAGCCATTTAAGGTACAAATAAAAATCACAAACATGACAATCATTTCAAGGCAAAAATTTTTTTTTGGTAGAACTGCTGTTTCGATACAAATGAATACAAAGCAGGCAATCATTTAAACATAAATAAAAATAACAAAATAATCCAGTCATTTCGTTACAAGAGTGAATAATTTATAATAACTTTGAAAAGTTTGTTTATCAGTGTTTTTCATTGCTCTTTTGCCTGGAAAAATAAACATGCCCTATTTTAAATGCCTAACATTTGAAGAAAATCTATATGTTTTAAATTATGTAAATAAATATTTATCTGGAAACGGGAAAAAAGCTAAAATATTTTATAAGTTATTAAACGCGTTTTTAAAAATCACCTTTCCGCCTACAGTCCCTGGCCAAATTATTAGATAGGATAAATTAGACGATATATTATATAAATATTGAAGATTTATTATATCAGGTATTATATTAGTATGTTATAATACTTAGACCAAATTATTAGAGGCATTGTAGTGTTTTAATATTGGTATGTTTTGCACTAGTTTATAGGCAATACTTTTATATTTAAACATACATGTAATGGGTTTCAATACAGGAGAGTTTTTATATTACATCCTGTTCGTATTCATTTTTAACGTATTGCATTAGAATGCGAACCAATTGATACACAAATGTAAACAAGTGCAAACCGGTTTCAGCCGCGTGAAAATAATAATGCTGTATAGTATCATCTGATATTTAAGATTTTACATAATATCTTATAGCGCGTCTAATAATTTGGCCAGGGACTGCAGATAGAGATTTTCAAAATAAATGAATAATGTTCAATTTTTGCAAATTCTTATCAGCTATCGTTAGATTTTTTTATTAAATTTTAAGAAAGTAGATCATGTAAGGTTTTCGTTTACAAAACACTGTGTCTTTTCATCTTATGAACGCGTCACTTTTCGAATGAGCATAGAGGATAAACTTGATCATGAATAACTGTTGCAAACTCACAGCCCCGATGAAAAACAAATTTCGAGCTATGTGCGACAAAACTCTCTAGCACTAATATCTTCCTGCAAGATACTTTTCATAATAACAAACATATATCTTACTCATTTGAAATAACAAAAGTGTTGTGTTTACTTAAAAAAAAAAAAAATAAATAAAAAATAAAAAAAAAAACTATATAAAATTTTTTTTATTCTAATACATTGGGTGATATTCTTGCCTTTTACTTGGGGTGAGGGGGAATCACAAACTATTTCCATCCTTGCATTTTGTAAATAATGATCACAATAAAAAAATAAATTAAAACTCATGAAATCCGTAGCAGTAATTTGCGCAAAAAAAGATGGACTACTTAATCACACGAATTGGATTCTTCAAATGTGTGTTACGTTTCGAGATTACGTTGTTGTAATAAATAATATCGCATAAAAAATATCCGATTTAAAAACTGTGGAGAAATCAATAGCAATAACTGCCAAAAACTCGATAGAAAAATTGCCTTGAAAAATAAATACTGAAATGCAGGATTCGAATTTTCCATGTTCTTTTAAACATATCGGTATATTTAAAAACCACGTGAAAATCAATAACTGCCGAAAATATAATCGAAACATGACATCGCTTTACGATACTATCGGCGTAAATTGAGCGCGTGATTATCTAAATGCACGATTCAAATTTATTTTTAGTAAATATCTGCAGAAAAGAAAAGTAAATTTTCTTTTCTTTGCTTTTCAAAAGAAAAATCTTTCTGCAGGAACTCTGCAACGTTCTGCGACAATGTCGCCTTGTCGCGGCGATTCTGCAAACTCACTGCAGTTATGAAAATACACAGGATATTATTCGCAAAAAAACGTCACCCGTGTAACGACAGCCTTAAAATAGACCTTGATGATAAAAGAATAAAAAATAAAAAAAGAATTTGAGAGCATCGTTTGGTAAGTCTCTCTGTTACAACAAAGAGTGAACAATTTGTCTGAGAATTGATTCTTCCTTTATCTTGACAAAGACGATGACGGCCTATCTTCGCTCTTCCGAAGGCATCTTAATCTCGGGGCGATTGAAAATTTCGAAGGTCAGTTGATTCTTCTTTATCAGCAGCAAACGAGGGATTCGAGTCACGTGGGCAAGATACCTTATTTGCAGTCAGGTAAGGTAGCCCCCGCGCCGTAACCCTTTCGAACCGTAACCAACCATGGAGAAATAAAAAAAAGGGTTATAGCCTTTTATTGTTTTGTTCTTTCTAATGGTTTTGATATCTATCAAAAAATTCGAATATAATTTAAGAAGAAAGAAAAACGCATTAAGCTAAAATGAATTTCTCGCCAGTATCGCCAAGTCATGAATGACACTTCGAAATTGTGATTTAATTGAACGAAACGGGCTATTATGTGTTCACTATTGCATTGCGGAAATCGTTCAAGCTTTGTTTTTTAATGTTCCATTTAAATATATTGCTTTGAAGAATCCTAACAGCACAATTTAAAAATAAACTAAACTCGGCATAAATATAGTTTAATTTAATCGCCCACATACTCAGATGATTTCAGGAAGAAAAAAAAATAGTATAGATAATAGAAATTTCCTATATTTTCGCTTGTTAGACTATTAATAGGATCAAGACTATTTCAAATAGAGAGTATTTTCAATAATCTATAAAGTAAGTATTGATGGATAAAATACAATATGAATACAATATGAATGGATAATAAAATCTAACTATTCGAACTCAATTAACAAAACTCAAATTCACTAAAATATCAATTAGTGTAGTTTTCCACTAACACATTCATTATAATACGTAGCACAAGCTTATTTTTTCAAAACCACTAACATATCATTTAATGTAGTTTTCCGCTAACACATTCTTTATATAACGTAACACAAGCTTATTTTCGCAAATTCACTAAAATGTCATTTAACGTGGTTTTCTCTTTTTATGCATGCATTTTAATATTTTAAGGTACTATAAAACGTAATTTAAACAATATTGTATAACAAGAAATGTGTATATTTGTATAATAACCAAGATGATTAAAAAAAAAACGAGTTATTTCTCTTTTTCTTTTTTTTAAAAAATAAAGAAATTATTTTCTAAATATTTTACCTAGAGCGAAAATCTTTGGAGTAGGTACAATACATTATTTTTCTGCCAGAGTAAATCACGACAAATTTTAAACCATCAAGGGGAATTAACAAATTATTATTTAAAAACTTTATCTGAAACTTTAACTAAAAAAAATATGGTTGAATAGTTTATTTTATTTTATTTTTATAGCCGATTGACTTATCTTTCGAGTAATGCAAAATAAAATGCACATTTGCTGATATATAAATCACTTTAGGAACGCCTCAAGTGTGGATTAGAGCTCCTGAAAAACCAGCCCTTCTTTCACGAAATAAACTGATGAATGCCAAACGTTCCCTACATGTAAAAATGGTGATAAAATGTCTAAGTTAAAAATAATTGGTACCATGCATACAGGGTGTTTGAAAATTATGGAATCATTCAATCACCTAAAAAATACCCATCTCGTCAAATATCTAAAAATACATTTTTAAATAAATAAAAAAATCTAATGCTTGTGACGCTGTTGTCGGTTCATTTTTATTGTTCTCATATTTCTTTATTATTTCTAATGAAATAACAAACAAAACAAGTAATATAAATAAATTTTTTGAAGACAATTTCTACTTAGGTCAACAATGAAAAATTTTATTTTTGTTATTTTTTATTTAATAATTACAATTTCCCCCCATATAAAACTAAAATGAATTAATTAAATTCGATTAAAGAATTAATATTTGAAAAAAAAAAAAAAACAGTTTTAACATCAAATGTCACGAAAAGTTTAAAAAAAAATTGTATTTGAACTTGAATGGATGACTAAAAAGTATTTTATTAACGATTGAAAATTTGAACAAGATATGTAAATATATATAAGGAGATGTAGATGTAGTTAATTTACGTCGCACTAGAGCTGCACAATGGGCTATTGGCGACGGTCTGGGAAACATCCCTGAGGATGATCCGAAGACATGCCATCACAATTTTGATCCTCTGCAGAGGGGATGGCACCCCTGCTTCGGTAGCCCAACGACCTGCACGCGAAGTCGAGCACTTTACGGTAGAACAGTTTAACGAGGACCAATACCGCACACCCTCGGTCCCTACGCAGACTGATCCAAGTGGTCACCCACCCGCACACTGACCGCAGCCAGTGATGCTTGACTTCGGTGATATATATATTAGGAGAGTTGAACTAAAAGTAGTAATTTTAAAAAATAGAGGCGCGTGGTATCAGACAACTATAAAAGTATAAATTGGGTGACGTGGACTACAAGTCCTACCACGTAATGTTCTATATAGAATTTATGTGACACAACGAACATAAAATAATTAAATGTTTAAATGTGCGCAATAAACTATCTTTTTTGTTCAAATAGAACTATAAGTTAGAAATTAACGATGATGTTATTTTTAGAACATGTGAAAAACTGAATTGCTTATAGTAAAATGTAAAAAAAATGACTTAAGCTCAAGCCATCAGAAAATTCCATTTCGTTTATCGCTCATCCCTATTTAATGAATAAAGTAATATTTGAAAAAAACTGTATTAATATCAAGTGTCATCCACTACAAGTTCAAAAAAAACTTATTTGAATTTGAGTGGATGAATAAAAATTATTTTATTGACGATTGAAAATTTGAACAAGATATAGGAAGAGAGTGTGAACTAATAGTAGGAATTTAATTAAATTAAAAGAAGTGTAAATTTTTTTTTCGTGTTCGGTTTTTTTTTTAAACAACAAATTTGATTTAATTCTTCTCAATTTACAGTCAAGATTATTCAAAATGTTCTGAAGACTGAAAATTTCCTTGACTGACACATAGCGATGTACCGCCAACTATTGCAACCTTTTCTTCTATTGGAAGTGAATGAAATAATAAACGGTGCAAGAAAAGGTGCTGAACTCGAAGATTCGAACAATAAGTCATTAGCGGCGGTAGTACGACAATTTAGATTGTCCAAACCGAACAACGGACGCGACGACGACATATCTATGCTGTCGTTAAGATAATTTGCTTCCTCTTCTGTTAATGGAAGTACTTCCATGTCCACTCATTGAAAACATCTTCCATCTTCGATAGATACAGATAACGCCAATTAAACGCGCCTAATTGGCAAATTTAATTTCTTCCGACTGCTTGATTGTTTTTTAGGTTTAAACGGGTTTGGTTCGTATCGCCGACAGATTCTATAGCCACTTCGCTGCCATTTCACACTTTATTTTAGAACCGTCGCTGAAACCAATTTCTCGGGTTAACGACTGCTCATGTTTAACCCCGTAGCCTTGTAATTTTGAAACTAATCCAGAAGACAAGGGAACTCCTGGATCAGGTATTGGGAGAAATTGGCCTTCGTGGAGGACTTTTTCTGATGGAACTAACCCACACTTGCGTTACATGAAGACGAAAACCTCCCATGGTTAATTTTATTTTTTCACATTTAGGTACAAAAAAATTTAAATGCAGTTTTATCTACTTTTTTATTTTATTACAGTCGTTAAAAAGCAGACCCAATTTTTCGGGTTTTCGACTACTAATGTTCAACCCCGTAGCCTTGTAATTTTGAACCTAATCCAGAAGACAAGAGAACAACTCATAGATCAGGTATTGGGAGATATTTGTCTTCGTAGATAACTTTTTTTTATGGAACTAACCCGCACTTACGTTACATAGAGAGGAAAACCAAGAAAATCTCCCACGGTTAGACTCACAGCAGGGAGACTGATACCCATGATCCGTCTACCACTGAGGATATTTTACGTCAGCACCGTGGTCGGTGCGAGCCGAGTGCGTAATTCAAACAGCTGGGATTCGAACGTGGTTCACCTTATTAGAAGGCAAACGCTCTATCCCCTGAGCCACCACGGTTTGCCATTTCATATTGAAATTACTTTGCTGATGCATTTAAATTCCGTATCTAGTATGGCAATCAATATTTTAAAAGTAACTTTTCATTATTAAATTCCATATCTAGTATGACCATCAATGTCTTAAAACGTAATTTTTCATTAATTTAATAAATGCCATATGACAATCAATATTTTAAAAGTAACTTTTCATTATTATTATTTATGCCTAGTATAACAACCAATGTCTAAAAATAGCTGTCCATAAAACAAATTGTAGGATATAATTAATGCCCTGAAAATTTTTCATTTTATGACCTTAGCCTCACTCATGGAATTAGCATAGAAAGTAATACTGTTAATGCTATAAATCTGAACTTTTCCGACCTTTATTCAAGATTTATTTCTATTTTACAAACCTCGTTGAACAGCCGACGCAATTTTTTGAGTTTAGCACTGCAAATGTTCAACCCCGTAGCCTTGTCATTTTAAATCCAGTCCAGAAGACAGTGGAACTTCTGGATCAAGTATTGGGAGAAATTTAGCCTTCCTGGAGGACTTTTTGATGGACTAACCCGTATTTGCGTTGCATAAAGAGGAAAACCACGAAAACCTCGTACGATTAGATTGACGGCAAAGGGACTCTAAGCCATGATCCGTCTACCACCGAGGATATTTGACGTCAGCACTGTGGTCGGTGCAAGCCAGATGCAAAATTTGTATTAACCAACCGGGTTCGAACTCGCTTCACCTTATTGGAGGGCGGACGCTATATCCCCTGAGCCATCACGGCTCTTTATCCAAGTTTTTTCCCCCCTTTATAACCATCGATGAACAGCCGACCCAATTATGGGTTTACGACTACTAATGTTTAACTCCGTAGCCTTGTCATTTTGAACTCAATCCAGAACACAAGGGAACTCCTGGATCAGTACCCCCAGAGGTATTGATTCGTCATGGGAACACGGAGGACTTTGCGACTTGACAAATGTAACGTGCACCAGTCACCATTTACTTCACAGGGAGTCTTCGGCCGGTGGGGATCAAAATTACGAACTCTTGAACGTGGGCCCAGAGCTCTACCAACCAGATTTACGGATAGGAAGAAAAAAAAACTATCGCTTCTATAAACCACATCTGAAAATAACCTTTTTCATTAGAAATAAAATGGTGGCATTGTTACCTCTGTCACACTGTAACAGTTAATTTAACATAACATCGGTGCAAAAAAGGGGTTTAACAACGGACTCTGAGAAGAGACGAAGCTTGAGAAAAAAAATAAGTATACGTTTAACTAATTTTCGACAACAAGCGAAACGGTTATTCCTACTGTGATTCGAAAATGTTTTTAAATGATTCTCTCACAGCCTTGAGATATTTGGCAGCTATTTAAGAAAAAGGAGGGTTGAACTCTTTCGGGATAAAAACCAGAAGGGGAATCACTTACCCTGGTCATGTTTCTCCTATTATATACGAATGAGTGATTTTCCTTACTGTAGATTCCATTCGAACGGAAACTTAAATCATCTAAATTCTGAAGACCCCTCCACAGAAAGTATTAAATAAAAAAACAATCACTTTGGTTTTACGCATCTGAAGATTTGATTTATGAATTGGGGATGTTAATATTTATGGGTATGTTTCTGTCATCTATAATAATATTCTGCGTGGCGATGAAGAGTCAATTTTGTCTCAGAAATAAATTATAGTTTTGGAAACGTATCGATACGGAAAAAAAATAGTTTTTCCAATTGTTATTGTTGATGTCGCTGTACAGGAAGATCATCACATCATTATAAGTAATAGTTTAGAGGATAGCTCTTTAACTCAAGCCGTACATTTTGCAACGATTTTCTTTGATGTTCATCATTTGTTGTTAATCAAAATTATGACAGTTTCTTCTGTATGTTATCTAAATTAATGTTCAAGTGTCACTTGGGTTTTTTCCATTCGTCACCTAAATCAAAGTTATGACACTTGAATTTCTTCCATACGTCTTTTAAATAAAAGTTACGACACTTGAATTTCTTCCATACGTCAACGAAATAAAAGTTACGGCACTTGGATTTCTTCCATACATCAACGAAATAAAAGTTACGGCTCTTGGATTTCTTCCATACGTCATCTAAATCAAAGTTATGGAACTTGAATGTCACCCATACGTCATCTAAATCATAATATGACACTTGAATTTCCTCCGTACCTAATCTAAATCGAAATTATGGCTCTTGGATTTCCCGCAAAGTTAATATAACATTTAAATTTTACTATAAGCGATTTAGTTTTTCACATATTTAAAAAATTACATCAGTAGCAATTTTTAATTCCTATTATTAGTTCACACTCTCCCTATATCTTGTTCAAATTTTCAATAGTTCATAAAATACTTTTTATTCATCCATTCAAATTCTATTACATTATTTTAAACTTGTAGTGGATGACACTTGATGTTAATACAGTTTTTTTTTTTTGTCAAATATTAATGCCTTAATTAAATTTAATTCATTAGTTTTAATTTCGAATGGTCAGAAATTTTTTTAATTATTTAACTATGAACCGTCTACTAATGAGGCTGGTAGATACAAACCCGCATCCACCCACCACACTGCAGACGTGAAATATCCTCATTGGTAGACGGATCATGGATTAGAGTCGCCATGCCGTCAGACTAACTGTGGGAGGTTTTCCTCTCCATGTAACGCAAATGCGGGTTAGTTCCATCAAAAAAGTTCTCCACGAAGGCGAAATATCTCCCAACACTTGATCCAAGAGTTCCCTTGTCTTCTGGATTGGGTTCAAAGTGACAAGGCTACGGAGTTGAACATTAGCTGTCGTAAACTCAAAAATAGAGTCGCCTGTTCAACGACGGTTTTAAAATTATAAATAAAAGTTATAAAATATAAAATTGTCGTTAAAGAGGGACAAAACGTGATCCAACAAACACAAATGTTACAATTTCAAACATTTATGTGTCTAGCTTACTATTCAGTTAAAAGAGATATGACGTAGCAGCCCTACTGGTGTTACGTAATCAACCGATCACCATTTATTGAAAGAAAAATGATTGTGTGTGTGTCTCTAATCCGGATTACACTTCTTTGTAAGCTTCCGAAAGGAGTATCATTTACGAGGGATTAAGAAAACGCGCCATTGATATCGCCAACACTCTCTCTCTTGTCGAGACTGAAATCGGGTGTCTATCTCTTAGATTAACAGATGTCATCACTTTATATACACTTCTCACGATACTCTATTACATCACATAATAAATCAATTTGTTAATCTTCAATGGGTCGTTCGTATAATGAGCCGGCATGCACACGACATAGAACATTATTTGTGACTAAATTATATGACGATAACGCTGTTGATTATTTCGGGGAATTTTGCGAAAAATGAGTAAAATGTCGAAAGTTTTTTGTTTATATATATAGTCCCTGGCCAATATTATTAGACGCCCTGTAGATTCTGAAAAGTCTTAATTAAAATGTAATACTACACAGCTTTATTGTTTTTACACGACTGAAAAGCACTTGTTTACGTTCGTATATTAATTGGTTAACATTATAACATAATACGTTAAAAATAAATACAAATAGGAAGTATATGAAAATATCTTGAATAAAAACCCATTACATGTATGTTTAAATATAAAAGTATTCCATATAAACTCGTGCAAAACATGTCATTATTAAAAAAGTACATTGCGTCTAATAATTCCGTCTAATTATTATAATATACTAATATAATTCCTAATATAATAAATATTCTAAATTTATATACGTAACATATCGTCTCATTTATCCAGTCGTCGAATTTATATTATATATCGTCTAATTCAACCAATGGATACACTAACGTAAACAAGTGCAAACCGGTTTCAGTCTGGTAAAAACAATAACGCTGTATAGTATCACCTGATAATTACGATTTTACATAGAACATTATAGTCCGTCTAATAATCTAGCTAGGGACTGTAGATAATAATACTCATAAATGATGTTTTTTTTTTTTTTTTTTTTTTATTTGACGTCATGAAAACAAATGCAACATTCGATATTCGATTTAATTTCCTTTGTGGTATAAGATCGCGCTGATTGAATACGAATTTCCGTTTCTTCCCGTGACTCTGAACCGAAGATCTCGAATGTCCATTCATAAGAGGACATTAAAAATTAAAATGTCTCGGAAGTAATAAATAATAAACAAATTCATGCGTCAACAGGTGAGAAAACACTTACACAAAACATTTGAGAAAAACTATCCGATTTCCGTACGTGTTTAGGGTTGCTGAGTTTTTGATTGCGTTTTTCTTTGAAGAAACGCCGATGCGATAGGAATCATCGGCGAAGTGATGAACAGCGTTGGAAAAGTAAACACAGAAGACAAAGGACGACGTGTCGTTGTCTGTAAATCTTATGAGCCAAAAAAAAAGCGTCGAATTATCTGTTAAAGCAGGTGGGGGGGAGAGACCAGCGTGAAATTTAATTAGTCATTGTTGGTTGTAAAAGTATCTTTGATTGAATTAGCTTTCAACGCTCGAAGCGTGCACTCTCTCAAGACTTTAGAAAACTGTAATTTTTTTGATCACCAAAGATAATTAAAGCGATAAATGGTGGCAGAAAATAATTAACTCAAGCCGTATGAAGTAATTAAACTGAGTCCTATTTTTTCTTTTGCAGTTTTGGTGGGGAAAAAAAGCATGTTTCTAAAATTTATAGAATTTCCCCTTTAAAGACCTCTTCTCTCGCCATTTTGGATTTCAACTAACTTTCGATAATAGATGATATTTCGATTCGACAACCTTTCTGAAAAGATTGAAAATAAAGAGGAATTTATTTAGGAGACATAGGTTTTTCATAATGTTTAGAATTTCCGTAATTTTTTTTTTTTAAAAAAAGTTATAAAATTATGCGGTTTTAAGAAAGTAAGTTAAAACGTGCATGTCTATAAGTAAGTTGTAGAAAAAGTGCTGTTAAAAGTGTTTGTCGCCATCTTGGAATTTACTTAACTTACAATGAAACATGATATTTCGATTCGACAACACTATACTTTTTAGAAAAGATTGAAAATAAAGAGGTATTTATTTAGGAGACATAGGTAATAATGAAAAATTATTTGAATGATGTTAAAAAAAATTAAAAAAAAATTTTTTTTTAATTAATTATTGATAGTAATTATTAATCAGAAGTTTAATTCAAAATTAATAATAATTATTATTTAATCTTGGCAGTCTTGAATTTTACAAAGCTAGAAAGGCTGAATAGAGTTAATACTTACATCGAGTCCAGATGGCTCAGGGGATAGAACGTTCGCCTTTCAATGAGGGAAACGGGTTCGAGTCCCAGCGATGGCCTGACTATACGAATTCTACATCTGGCTTACACCGAACACAATGCTGACGTAAAATATCCTCGGTGTTAGACGGATCATTGGTTATAGTCCCCTTGTCATCATTCTAAACGTAGGAGGTTTTTGTGGTTTTCCTCTCCATGCAACGGAAATGGGAGTTAGTTAGTCCTCCACGAAGGCAAAATTTCTCCCAATACTTGAGTTCCCTTGTCTTCTGGATTGGGCTCAAAATTATAAAGCTACCGAGTTGAACATCGTAACCCCCCAAAAATTGGGTCTACGAGGTTAAAAAAATAAAATACATCAGTTTTTATGTGAAAATTGAAATTAAAATATTTCACCCCCTTCAGAGGGAAGGAAAAAGGCATCTTGAAAGGAGATTTTGATTTAAAAATATTTTATTCAGAAAATATTCACGAAGAAATATTATATAGAAAATTCACGCATTTACGTAGAAAATTATTTTTTCAATTTTAACTTTTGTTAATTGACATAATAAAAAAATAAATATAGGAATAAATAATAACTAAGTTTAAGAAAATCTTACTATTATCCAGAAAAACATATTTGTTGAAATAAAAGTATTAATTTACGAAAAAGGATATAATTACTATAAGCTTTAGGAAATTATTTTGTTTATATTGAAATACACGTAAAATAATTCGTTGATGAGAATAGAGAAGTACTTTTTCATTAAGAACAAATTAATGTTATTTCGTCACTGGCTACTTTTATTAAAAGAAGACCCTCTTCAAATATATTAAAAAACACTTATTTTAAAGAATATTTATTTTGTAGAATTTTTAAATGTAATTATTGTTGCATAAAGTAAAACACATTTTGTGCATAATAATTGTACAAAGTGCTGCATATACGTCCTTATAAGTAGTTGTCAAAACGTATAGTCCCTAATAGTTATCACATTGAATAATAATTTATACAAAAGTAAAATGGGTCGTATTAGATTTAACAATAAAAATCAAAATTAGAAAACAATCCTGAAAATTGACGCTTATAAAAATTTTTGCTAAAAAACAATATTGTTCTTTTCCTGCTTTAAAAAAAAATAATAAAGTCAAACATATAAAGAATATTTTTGACTTAATATTTTACGAAATATAATACTTTAGTTTGTACGTCATACGAACAAATTTTACTAAACCGATTTCTCGACGTGTCATGCCGTCATATTCAATCAAATTCAAAATTAGAAAACAATACTGAAAATCTGACATCTATAAAAACCATACGCTGAAAAACAACAATGTCCCTTTCTCACTTTTATAACAGTTAATTTTTAATAAATTAAAACAATGTAAGAAACTTTTTGGGTTTAAAATTATTTTACAGCAATAGTTAGTAAATCGATAAAAAAAATATTTGTTAAGTTCTTTACTCCTTTTGTTATATAACATATTATATATCATTAGAAAACAAGAGCTTTAAAGAATTCTCTCTTTAATACTTGCAGAAAGTAATATAAAAAAATTTCAAGTCAATTCCTACTTGGGTAAACAAAGAAAATTTTTACTTTTAGTTACTTTTTAATAAATAATTAAAAAGTTTCCTCCTATAAAAAAAACTATAATTAATTAATTAAATTTAATGAATGAATTAATATTTGAAAAAACTGTATTAACATCAAGTGTCAATACAGTACACTACAAGTTTAAAAAATTGTATTTGAACTTGAGTGGATGAAAAAAAAGTATTTTATTAACGATTGAAAATTTGGACAAGATAAGGGAGAGTGTGAACTAATAGTAGAAATTGAATAATTAAATCTCTACATTTAAACCTATTGAATTTTCTGACCAAAAGACCCTTTCAAAATAAAAAATAAAAATAAACATTTATAAAAATTGATTGAAAAACAATCACAGAAGCTACTATTTTTTTTATATTGTTATTATTATTTGAAATAGGCCATGGAAAGATTTTTTTCATTATTTAGCGATGATTAATATGTCATTGGAGATTGAAACATGGCGTTTGTATTTTCGATTGCAATGCTAGGGCAGGAAGAACCCCAACCGCTTATTACTCAGAAACATCTTGTCCGAGATTAGAAAAAAAAAAAAAATAGAAATTATTAACTGTTTTCATTTCGATAAACTACTTGAGACGTGTGCGAAAGGATTTGGATGGCCATTAACACGCTTGTCAGTTAACTTGTCAGCTATCTTGTCAGCAATTGTTGTTATCCAATAGATGAAGACATCATTGCAATAAGATGTTTATGTATCTTAATAACTTCCATTCTGAAAGTTACGGAAGAAGAAAAAAAAAGTTCGTATAGATAAAAATAAATGACTTGATTTTTTAAATGGAAGAACAGTATGGGGGATATTAAAAAGCTTGTCAGATTAAATCAGGGATATTAAATCATATTATTATTTTTATTATTTCATTTAATATTAACTGCTTTATGGATTATAATTACATTGTATCGAAGTTAATTTACTGAAATTGTTTATTCATTACGTGTGGTTGGAACATCGTCAATTTAAATTGTCATCATAGTGAAAGTTTGGATCTTTAGTACACAATCTTAACTAATTTCTCTTAAGTACACAATTAATTAAAAAAAAAGAAACATTTTTTACACCGATATTTAATAAGTGAGGTTTGTAACAACGTCTTTAGTTATTATCACGATACCATGATATAGCTAATGCATAATCTTTAGCACATAATCTTTACTAACTTCTTACGCAATTATTAAAAAAAGAAACATATTTTCATACCGATATCTAATATGTGAGTTTTATATCAACGTTTGAAGTTACTATTACGATACAGTGATATAGCTAATACATAATCTTTAGTGCCTAATCTTTACTAATTTCTTTTATAGTACGCAATTATTAAAAAAGAAAAAAAGAAACATTTTTATACCGATTATTAAAAATTATTAAAGTTCTTGTTAAAATAGAGATGTATTGTATGATTTTTAAAAAAAAAAAATACCACTTTTGATGTAAATATTAAAGAGATGTGAAAATTCATGTAATTTTGTTTTGTCTCTACGGAAAAGTTGGAAAATTTAAAAATTTTCGCAAAAATAAAGATTTAGGAATTTTTTTTTTTTAAATTACGAGTAAAAAAATACGAATACGAATTAATGTTAATAGATAGTGTAAATAACAAAGAAATGCCAAAATTCTCGTAAAAATCCATTAAATCACTAATTTTCAGTTATTCAGTTTACAAAAAGCAGATTATTTTTTTCAGAATCAAAGTATTATAAAGTCGCCTGTCGTATTTCTCACAACCTATTAAATTGATATTCGGATGTTTTTTATTTTATTTATTCCTCTAATTCTTCATAAAGTTTGAACTTACAAGTTCTTAAGATTTTCTTAAGTTGTGCAAATTGAAGTTTAAACTTTTAAGTCAAAATTAGTCAATTATTAATAAAGTTTTGTCAATTATTTGTCGAAGATTGACTTTGCCTATAAATAAAAAACAAACAAGTAAATTTTTGAGAAGAATTGTTAAAATGAGCATAAAAAAGTATTTAAAAATAAATTCAATAGTAATTTCTGAGAAGAAGAAAAAAGCACATTCTTCTTCTGCAAGATCGATGATCCGTCGCCCCATCTGATAATAGTTAAAAGTTTTTTAAAGATCGCCAATTAGGCGAGATTTTTCCTCCTAGATAAAAAAAAAATATCATTCAAATCAATAAATAATTCGCAGAACAGTGCAGTGTTTTTCAAACTTTTCAAATATTTTCTTAGAGCCGCGATGGCTCAGGGGATAGAGCGTTCGCCTTCCAATGAGGCGAACCGGGTTCGAATCCCAGTCGATACGAATTCCGCATCCGGCTTGCACTGACCACAGTGCTGACGTGAAATATCCTCAGTGGTAGACGGATCATGGGTTAGAGTCCCCTTGCCGTCAGGCTAACCGTGGGAGGTTCTCGTGGTCTTCCTTTCCATGTAACGCAAATGCGGGTTAGCTCCATCAAAAAGTCCTCCACGAAGGCAAATTTCTCCCAATACTCGATCCAGGAGTTCCCTTGTCTTCTGGATTGGGTTCAAAATTACAAGGATGCGGAGTTGAACATTAGTAGCCGTAAACCCATTAAGTTGGGTCGGCTGTTCAACGACGGTTATAAAATAAAATAAAAAATATTTTCTTAATATTTGAAAAGTTTGAATGTCACTAACGCATTTTTTTAAAAATTGTGGCGTTTCTTTAGATTGATATTTTGCGCTATTTTCATAATAAACGTGGACGTCACTGGCTAAAGGTGGGAAAAACTTAATTGAACAGTCATATGAGCCCTCTGCCAGAATCACGGCGACATTGTCGCAGAACGTTACAGAGTTCTTGCAGAAAGATTTTTCTTTTGAAAAGTAAAAAAAGAAACAAATTACTTTTCTTTCCAACACAAATTTACACGTGATACTTGAATTATGCATTTAAATAATCACTTTAGGATGCGCTCAATTTACACCTCTATTTACGCCTAATTATCGTGAATCGATGTCACGTTTCGATTGTATTTTCGGCAGTTATTGATATTGATTTTCAATTAATTTTAAATATCCCGATATATTTCAAACAATATGGAAAATTTGAATCGTGCATTTGAATATTTACTTCTTAAGGCAATGATTCTACCGAATTTTTGGCAGTTAATTTCTCCATAGTTTTTAAATCCGATATTTATTTTTTTTATACGATATTATTTATTACAACAATCTAATCTCGAATCAAAATACGCATTTGAGGAGTCCGATTCGCTTGATTTTGTCGCCTATCTTTTTTTCGGCAATTACAACTACGAATTTCATTTTTATTTTATTTGAGATTATTATTTACAAAATGCTAAGAACATGATAACTTGTGTGCATCTTTAATTTTCCGGGTTCTTATAAAAAAAAATTCCGGATTTTTTTATTATTATTTTTCTTTTTCCCTTTTTTCATGTTTCCTCTACATTTTGAGCGCGCGCGCACACTCACATATATATATATATATATATATATATATATATATATATATATATATATATATATATATATATATATATATATATATATATATATAGCTTATTTTTCTATATATGTTCGAATCCGCTACTTTTGGAGCTCCGATTCGCTTCTTTTTAATCTAAGTTCTGGCAACACTGGCCAGAGGGGTCATGATTAACTATTACAAGCTCACAACAGTCATTTAAATTATTCGCTATAGCGTCACTCTATACGATGACAGAATCTTCAAAATAAAAATAATAAAAAAAAAAACAGAAGGGTTTGCTTATAATATTTATATTTTTTTCTTTCTTCCTATCGAGAATGTTTCAATTCCAAAAAGGTAATATGGTTAACTCGTCCTCCATTGGTTGACATCCGAAAAGAACAATTAAATCCGACTGGTGACGTTCCATTTTTGATTTCTTCTTCCTTGTCATTTGAAATCAGAAGGAAAAAACTCTCATTGAATGGAAAATATCATTAGAAATCTGTCACCAACTGTCCAATCAGTTGACAAAATCACAACAGAACTCTTTTAATGAATTCTGCTGATTTGCAGGGCTTGCATTGTCTGGCAAACACCCCATTGTCGTTATTACGTTTGTTCTCCAAAATGGCTCACAGATCATTTCCATCCAGGGTGATGAATCAATTATGAACAATAACTCGAAATTTCTGGGACGTTTAAATGACCGCTTTAATTTAGATGAGTTGTGGAACAACACAATGTTTAGAAGTAACCAAATTGTTTAAAATAAATTTCAGGTCTTAAAGCTGTCGTCAAATAACGTTAAAATATGAGCGAAGATTTTTGTTAATATTTTTATTTGAAAATAAATGCAATTTTATTGCATTGAGGCAAAACTTCTTAGATCGCAAAAATAATAAATTGTAAAAATATACGAATCGATTATTTGATTAAATATACCTAGATTTTGAATTTGCATATTAAGACATAAATCAGGTTTTAATTTCATTAAACCAGATATTGAGGTTCATTAACCTGCAATATAAATAACCTGTACAACCGAATTTGTGGATTAAAAGCATTATTTCGGTATTTTAAACAAATCAGCTTCAAACCATAAATATTTAGAAGCAAGAAATTTAAGTTTTATTCAATTCCTACTATTAATTCAAACTCTCCCTATATCTTGTTCAAATTTTCAATTGTTGATAAAATACTTTTTATTCGTCCATTCAAGTTCAAATACATTTTTTTTAAAAATTCGTAGTGGATGACATTTGATATTAATACAGTTCTTTCAAATATTAATTAAATAGGGATAAGCGAAAAACGAAATAGAATTTTCTGATTAGTTAAGTGTTAGTCATTGTTTTAAATTTTACTATAAGTGATTCAGTTTATCACATATTTTAAAAATAACATCAGTGATCATTTTTAACTTATAGATCTATTTGAACAAAAAAAATAATTTATTGTCCACATTTAAATATTTCATTATTTTATATTCGCTGTGTCAGATAAATTCAATAAAGAACATTACATGGTAGCACGTGTGGTCCACGTCACCCAATTTGTACTTCACACTCTCCTTATATCTTGTTCAAATTTTCACTCGTTAATAAAATACTTTTTATTCATCCACTCAAGTTCAAATACATTTTTTAATTTTGTTGTGGATGAAACTTGATGCAAATAAATTCATCAAGTTTTTTCAAATATTAATTCATTTATTAAATTTAATTAATTGATTTTAGTTTTATATGGGAGAAAAATTTTAATCATTTAATAAAAAGGGGTGGCAGCTCCCTAATTATTCCATAAATTTATTTTTTAATTTTAAATACATATAAAAGGTTTTTAAAAACACATTCTAAATAACTTTTTATATATTTTAAGTAGCACGCTATTTAGCTACGAAATTTATTTTTTTAATTTTAAATACATATAAAAGGTTTTTAAAAACACATTCTAAATAACTTTTTATATATTTTACGTTGCACGCTATTCCATCCCCCCCCCCCCGATAACTATAAGTCTGTCACAATTGCCAAACTGTAGATTATCAACTGAAAGGGTACGAACATATTTTATGTATGTCGTTGATTAATTCAAGGTTTGGATTGGTACATTTCATGAGAAGTCGCTTTTTTTTCTCAATCAATAGGGCTTAGGGTTAAAATTTCGCATATAATGTCTCATTTACCAAACACTTTTGTCATAGTGCATAAAAAAGAAAGGAAAAAAAAAAAAAAAAAAAACAGAGATAAAAGACAACCTAAACAAAAAATGAAAGATGAAGTTATATGTTTACATTGCTGAGAGAAAAGTCATTGTGATCAAAAGTCGACTTTGAATTCGAAACCAAAATCTAACTCTGCCATCTCTCTGGGGGCTTTAATCTACAATTTCCTGTCTCTCTCTCTCTGTTTGAAATCATTTCCATAAATTGGCCATCAGGCAGAATCAGAAAACAATGAAGTTTTGATAGCAATCATTTACTCTTAAAGGTAAAGATCAGAACATTCATTCAAGTGATACATAAAACTATTAGTAAACAAAACAGAATCTCTAAACAGATACTAAATTTGACTCTGTGGTGGTCAAGCAACGAATGTCAACGCTTCTCAAATTGATTTCCTTTTTCAGATTTAATTCACTTGAATATTGACAAATCAGTTTTTTTTTTTTTTTCTGGAGGGTCAAAATAATTTTTTTCTTATAAGAATTCTGAAAAATTATAATTTTTTAAATATAAAAACTACTTAATATTCATACATTTCTTTAGGCTTGTATTATTTGAGTATTTGACAAATACAGTCCCTGGCCAAATTATTAGACGCACTATGAGATTCTATGCAAAATCTCAATTATCAGGTGATACTATACAGCTTTATTGTTTTTACTCAGTTTGCACTTGTTTACGTTCGTGTATCAATTGGTTCAAATTGTAATGCAGTACGTTAAAATTAATTACAAATAGGAACTATATAAAAAAAATTTCGGAATAAAAACCCATTACATGCATGTTTATATATAAAATTATTGCATATAAACTCGTGCAAAACATATTATTAAAACGCTAAAGTGCGTCTAATAATTTGCTTTAATTATTATAATACCTGATATAATATATATATCGTCTAATGTATCCAATTATTGAATTTATATTATATATCGCCTAATTTAACCCATTGACACGCGAACATAAACAAGTACAAAGAGATTTCAGTCACATAAAAACAATAAAGCTGTAGAGTATCACCTGATAATTAAGATTTTACATAGAATCTTAGAGGGCGTCTAATAATTTAGCCAGGGACTGTATGTTCATTCCTACACTGAAATTTCTCATTTAAATAAAATCATTAAGAAAGGATTTTTTATTTTTTATTTAGTTATTTTTTTTTAAACTTAATTAAATCACTTGGCTATTCAAACTTACAATGGTACCTAACCATGAAAAAAAAAAAAAAAAAAAAAAAAAGAATCATTTTAAATTCGAAATTTTTTTTATTGACTCCATAATTTGAATCATCGTAAAATGGACTAATACACCTTTTTTTTGCGTAATCATTAGGTGGACACTTAGAGTAATGCGTTCAAACTACATTCGTTCTTTTCACTTTTTCAGAATTTGATTAATGCGTCCAAATCGAGTGAACACTGGACTCTAAAGTTACGCCATGTGAAGTGATTATCTTCTCACTTAAAAACCGAACGAAAAAGAAATCATACCGTGTTCTCGATTTAGAATGGTGGAAAAAAAAAGAATTTTTCAACGAAGAAAACACCTTAATTAGATTTGACGGTCCCCTACAAATGGGGTAGATCGCGCGAAGAATTTCGTTGTATAATGGATTCTGTTTAAATATCTTCCCCCCCTTTTAGATATCAATAAATCGATATTTGTGCTCGGTTATCGTGCGACTTAATTTGCATGGAAAAGTCGTAAGTAGAAAAACACGCGACAAAGAGCCTCCCTTGGTTTGATTGCATTTGAAAAAATGAATGTTTTTTGACAAAAATAATCATATTGACTGTAATGTCTTTTATTTTTTAGTTTCGGACTATTACCTACGGTCAACAATCGTCGTGATGATTTTCGGCACACTGCGGTACAAATTACTGCTGTCCATTTTGAAATATAAGCAGGCAGTATTTGTACTTAACAAAATAGACAAATTGTATACTTAAGGCAACAATTCGACAAATCGCTCTTTTAGAAATTAATATTAAATATTTGCGTTTGTGTTATTAGTTATATTAAAAAAAAAAAGGAAAATAATCTGTTTTTTCATTTTTGTAAAGAGAATAAAACAGTTGGAATTCGATTAGGCTTGAAGCCAGTTTGGCGGAAAATATGAAATTAGATTTTGCTGGAAACATGAGTAAGTTTAAATGATGAAGAGCAATGTAATTTGAATCACAATAATAATAATCACAATAATACTAATCACAATCGAGATAATTAAATAGACTCCCTTCATTTTTTAAAAATGAAATGTTTGGTCAAGTCACGAATCGATGATATGAATTCATTCATTGAGAAGGTGTATTTTGGAACATTTTATAATAGTTACATGATTGCAATTTTATACTCTATTTACCAAATCAAATATTATTTTCCCCCTTTTCGTATTTACATTTTCCTTTATAAACACCCCTGTTTTCCATTTATTAGTTTTCAAGGTTACAAGAAAAAAAAAAAACTTTTTCCATTCATTTATAAAACGAACAAAATCAATTAGTAGAACATTTAATATGATTAATGATGAGAGAATATTAATATCTAATAATTTAAATATTTATGGCTTTCTAAATGTATTATAAATGGAATTAGAAACTTCCTCGATTGTTTTTCACTTTGGTTTCTAATTATGTTAATGCAAACTTTGTGTCCTATTTAGCAAACGGAGATAATGAAAAATTTAAAAAAAATAAAAAAAATAATCTTATCGGAATAATATTCTTTTAAAATACAATTGATGCATTTGTCAAACTTGAAGCACAATCATTGGAATACTTAAAACAGAATTTCAGCATTTTTACTATTTTCTTAACATCAAAAATTATCGTAATCATTGAACGTTATTGTGAATGACCGAAATTAGTGGTTGTTAACTTCCACCAGTGAATGTTGACAATCACATAGTCGTTTTCCGGTTGTCCTGTATGCCCTACATCCATGTTTTTCTTAAGGTCCTGTGCAACTTCCCGGTATACATTTGTCCGGTACTCCGAACACTGATGTTTCTCTTAATCTATCCTCAGCAGATATTAAAATATCGAATAAATATAATAATATCAATGAATAAATTAATTTCAAATCGGATATAACAAGCGTTTCGGACATTCACTAAAGTGACTGTGTGATTGTTGACATTCACCCGGTGAAAGTCGACATTCTCTTGAGTTCGGTTAATCACTTTAACAACTAGATTTCGATTTTTTTTAAAAAATAATAATCCTATTTAGTTGGTAGCTATCGCAAAATATTTAATATAATAATAAATATCGCAAAAAAAAAAAAGGATTTCTCAGTAGTTGCGAAGCAAATGATAGTCGAATTTAAAAATCCCATGTATTGAAAATTGGAGAAACATACACTCATTTTCGATAAAAATGCAGGATTCGAACACAGGATCTCTAGGTATTAGGATGCTCTAACCTAGCCGTACCCAAAATGGTGCCCCATGGAACCTTAGGGTTCCAACAGTTAGTAATTTTTAAAAACAGTGTTTGTTTGTTTGTTTGTTTTTTTTTTGAAAAAAAAAAAACTAAGGAATCTGTAATTACATTTAGATTTCATCAAAAATCAAATAAATAAATACAAAAAGAAAAAAGAGAAAAAACGAAGAAAATTAAGAAGTTTTGTTTACTGCGGATAAGCTGCAAGTAAATAGAACTCATAAAATAAGTTCAAAAAGAAGAAACAATATGGAAAAAAATTACAGAATAATGAAAAAAAGAGAAGAATAAAATTATTTAAAAAAAATAATAAAATCCGGAAAATATTTTTTAAATAATGAAAAAAAAAAGAGAAAAAGAAAATTATTTTTAAAAAAATAATAATAATAAAAAGCAGGAAATTTTTTAAAAATAATAATGAAAAAAGTGAAAAAGAAAATTATTTTAAAAAATAAATAAATAAATAAATAAAATAATAATAAAAATCGTAAATTTTTTTGAAAAATAATTTTCTTTTTCTCTTTTTTTACAACAACAATTCTTCTAAAAACAAAAATTATGAATAAGACATGCATTTATAAAAAACATTGCAAAAGGATTTCGCTCTCTTATCATGATTTTTAAATCCAAATAGAATAACTGAATTCTTATAGACAGAAATATGTTTCCTTAATAACCATTTTTAAAGCTTATAGCAGTTATTCTTTTTTACATTTTGTAGAAAATTAGGATTCTGCAGTCGAAAAAATTGGGTACCAATGCTCTTACCACCATAGTTTCACACCCCAGTCCAGGGAGAATCAGGAAGCTTTGTATAGCACCGCAATGATAGATCATGACACGCTTATTTCCCATTTCAATAGTTTAAAGGTAATGTAATTTGGAAAATATGGTTTCAACAACTTAGTCAGGAAATCGGTTGGTAATTTTAATTTCTTTTTTTTATTTCTTTCGCTAAATCCTAAACATTTTAAGCGAATGCAAAATAAGTAATTATGCGTCACTGCTACGGCCACTATATAAAGCATTCTCCTGGACTGAGTGGTACAACTACAGTAGTTCAAGCCCTCTGCTACGTACACGGGTGTCCTTGGTTCGAATCTTGCCGTCAACCAGCGAATATCTCTCTCATAGTTCTTTTGCTCAAAAATGAATATATGCTTATGAGTATATGCTCAAAAATGATGTAATGCTATATCAATTTTCAATGCATGTGGTTTTAAAATTCGACTATTATTTGTTTCTCAGTTATTATTCTGATATATTTTTTTGCAATTTTGAGAAACCCATTCATTTATATTGCAATTCTTACTATAGCTATATTCAATATAGCTATATAGAATATAGCAATTCTTACGATTTTTTTTTCTTTTTCAATTCCTACTATTAGTTCCCCCTCTCCATATATATATATATATATATATATATATATATATATATATATATATATATATATATATATATATAATCATTTATAAAATACTTTTCATTCATCCTCTCAAGTTGAAATACATTATTTTAAACCTGTAGTGGATGACATTTGATGTTATTACAGTTTTTTCAAATATTAATTCATTAACTAAATTTAATTAATTTTAGTTTTATATGGGAGAAATTTTTTTAATTATTTATTAAAAAGTAACTAAAGTAAAATTTTTCTTTGTTGACCTAAGTAGTACTTAAATTTGCTTCTTCTTTTTTTATATTACTTGTTACATGAATGACCTCGTAAGTAACATCAAAGCTATTAATAAACAGTCAATATCAAAATTATCTTTTTTTTAAAAAAAAAAAAAAAATTAGTTTATGACATTAAAACTATCAAAAAATGTACACATTAAGGGCTTCTTTTTTTTTTTTCAAAAAAAAAGTGAAACTCTATCCAAGATTAAGTCATTAAAGGTTTAAAAAAAAGATTACAACATACTTTTCCGTACCATGGGAACAGAACTTAACACATTAAAATATTAATCAGAATATGAAAAAATAAAAAAAACTTATTCGAAGATGCTGCGAATTTTCGTATTTCACTCAAGTCCTCTTGTGTATAAGGTTCATAAGAGAACATCATTTTCAGTTCGAATTTTCTCTCCCCCCCCCCCTTCCCTGCAACTCACTTCCTTTTTGTGTTACTAAACAGACGATATACTTCGGTACCTCGTGTTAATCGATTTTTTATTCAGCGCTGGGCAAAAATCACCTTCTTATCAAAAAGAGCATATTGAATGTGATTGGACGACGCTTCCAGAATTCGAAATCCGATTTTCGTCTGAGAAATCGAGAAATTAAGATTTCTAATCTCTTTTTTTTCATTCTTTCTTTTAATAATCTTCAGTCTAGTGATGGTTGCGTAAGAATTATTTTATGGCAATTTTGTTGAAAAATGAATGAAATCGCATTAATAAAAAATGAATTTATTTTTCTCGGGCACTCCTTAAGCTCGTGACGACATGAAGTGGATACAACTTTGTCGGCAAACGATTTTTAAGTAAAAAAAATAAATAAAAAAAAAAAATTATGCTCTAATCTATGATTCAGTTCATGATTCAACAAACTCTCTATGCTATTGTGTAGGATTGAAATTGCTGAATGTCTACATATTCTGGTGAATATTCTCATAGCAACTTCAGAATATTCAGAATTATTCTATTATTTAGTGTTCCATCATTTCTCTAATACGCCGGCAAGACCCTATTGAGCATGGTGAATGTGATTGGTGCATGCTGAATAAAAAGAAATAATAATAAATTCTGCAAATCCATATTTCTCTTTTACGCAGGCAAATGCCAGTTTTCAGCATGGTGAATGCCAAATAAATTATTTTTGTAACAATCAAATTCTAGTTTTGTGACAATCAAATCATTAGAGCAAAAGTTATTTAAAATTATTATTTTGGCTCATTGTACATACTAACATTTGTGACAATATATTATACGAAATTATCATAATAGAAAGCTACGGAAGAAAAAGAAAAGCTTTTTTGTGTAATTCTCTTTTTTTTTCTTCTCAAAAACATTGACATTTTTCACTATATAAACACTGTACAATACTATCCCTATACAATAATAATATTCCTTAGAGTGACAAAATATTTCACTTTTTTCTCAAATACATATCAGAAGTCCATTATCTGCGTAATGCTAGAGTTATAGTTTGCACATCTAACAATCATTGGATATTTCACAAGTGCATAATCAAACGATAATGGATGCGACTGAAGAAAAAAAAAAAAAAAAAAAAAAAAAAAAAAAAAAAAAAAAAAACTTTTTTTTAACGTGACATCGATTGGCAAACGATAACTCCAACAGTTGCTACTAATATCTTCATTGACGAGCAGATAGAAGACACATCATCGATTATAACTCTATTTTCATCGCAATCGCATGCATCAACCATTGATTCAATACAAAACACGTGTAGTTGACGGTTGATTTCTTGGTCCAACCCTATACTGTCTCTAGAGGAAGCTCACACACACAAAAAAAGAATCTTTTTTTTTTTACGACTTTAACAAGAGGATTGCTCTAAAGTACTGATATTCCACGAAGTCTCGCACTTTTATAACTGTTATTACGTGGTTCGTATTCACGCCATCCCCCCACGGTTTGCTTTGTTCCCCTCTCCCCCTCTCTGCTTAAAAGTCATTTAGACTCAAAAGAGTTTTTTTAGCATTTCCATCGTAGATTTTTATCCAAAAAGCAAACGTCACTAAGCGTTTCTTTTTCTATAACTAACATCTAAATATATACCTACTTTTATTTATTTCGTTATTTATTAATACTGTTTTTGTGGTAATAAATGATCTCAAGTTAATGATCTAATAAGTTATTAGAGTGTTGTTTTTTTTTTTTTTATCTTTCTTCGTGCACTGTTTGAAAGTTGAATTCATGAATTAATAAAAAATAAAAAAACATTCGGTTAATCCATATTTTTCATTTACACCTGTCCGTCTTCAGCATGGTGAATAATAAATAAATAATTTTTGTAAATCTACCCAAGCAACAACCTTGGCCCCATTTGGGGCTCACTATGGGTCCTATATGAACATGCACTGGGGGAACCGACTGGGGCACCAATCTAAGGATGTCTAGTTTTTTTAATATTGGTCCTCTATAGGGCCAATATTGTCTACTCCTAGATATAGAGCAGATATTGGCTGATAAATGAATTTAAAATATCGCATGAATCTGACAATTTCACATAGGGCCTATATTATTTTAGGCCGGGATAGCCTGGTTAGTAGGGCAATGTACCCATGTCCCAGAATTCATGAGTTCGATCCCCGCCAGCAGAAGACTCCCCGTGTTGTAATTGGTGGCTGATGCACGTTAAATCTGTCGAGTCTCAAAGTCCTCCCTGTTCCCATAACAAATCAATACTTCTGGGGGTACTGATCTAGGAGTTTCCTTGTCTTCTGGATTCAGTTGAAAATGACAAGGCTACGGAGTTGGACATAAGTAGTCGTAAACCCAAAAAAAAAATAACTGGGTCGGCTGTTCAACGACGGATATAAAAAAGGGTTGTAGATTGACAGGTGAATCGGACAATTCTATATAGGACTCAGACTCAAAATTTTGTAAATATTGGTCTAAGAAAGGCCCAAGTAGTTTTTCGGCAAAGGGTATATTCTTCTTTAAACAGGAAAAATTTAATCTTACTAGAATCATAATTATAAATTATAATTTTAAATTAATGATCTTACAACACAGAACAAACTTTTATATCACAATAAAAACTTATCCTATAAAGTACATTATATTATATATAATGTATTATATAATATTATTGTTCAAGTTTCTAGCTAATGTGGATGGAAAGTTGAATCTCATTTACTACTACGTTCATGTTTCTTTAAATAAGTTCTATCGTTATTGATTTTATACACCATTTCTAATTAAGATAAAATTTGGTAGCATTAGAATATTTAGGAGCCATTAAATTATTAAAATTGAAAATTAAAGTAAGAGCTGCAAGTACGCAGAACCCTTAACGTAAAATCACTGTAAGAAAACAAGAAAAAAACACCGGCAACAAAAAGAAGTAAGGACATAACAATAAAAAAAAATTTTAATAAAATAAATAGTTATTTAAAAATTAAGGAAATTAATACGTTTTAACAGTTAAAAAATAAAAACACACTAATCACGAAAATATATACTCTTGAAATCTCAAAGTCGAAGAGACGCTAAAAAAATTTTGAGATAGCGAGTTTTCGAGATAATAAGTTGAAATCTAAATATGTTCTAAAAAGTAAAAAATAAAATAAAAATATTCTAAAATATTACTTTAAAAAGTAGAGTCATGACACATAAGAATAACTACTATTGAATATGTTGAAAATTGGCTATAAGTCTAAATATAACAATGAAAGTAAGACAGTAAGTTTAAAAGTAAGACAAGAACAATTATGCATTAAATAGAAAAGAATTAGTAGTTTTCGAGATAACAAGTTGAGAACTAAATAGGTTCTAAAAAGTAAAAAGAAAAAAAATACTCTAAAATATTACTCTAAAAAGTAGAGTCATGAAACATAAAAATAACCACTATTTAATATGTAAATGATAATTAATTATAAGTCTAAATATAACAATGAAAGTAAGACAGTAAGTTTAAAAGTAAGACAAGAACAATTATGCATTAAATAGAAAAGAATTAGTAGTTTTCGAGATAACAAGTTGAGAACTAAATAGGTTCTAAAAAGTAAAAAGAAAAAAAATACTCTAAAATATTACTCTAAAAAGTAGAGTCATGAAACATAAAAATAACCACTATTTAATATGTAAATGATAATTAATTATAAGTCTAAATATAACAATGAAAGTAAGACAGTAAGTTTAAAAGTAAGACAAGAACAATTATGCATTAAATAGAAAAGAATTAGTAGTTTTCGAGATAACAAGTTGAGAACTAAATAGGTTCTAAAAAGTAAAAAGAAAAAAAATACTCTAAAATATTACTCTAAAAGTAGAGTCATGAAACATAAAAATAACCACTATTTAATATGTAAATGATAATTAATTATAAGTCTAAATATAACAATGAAAGTAAGACAGTAAGTTTAAAAGTAAGACAAGAACAATTATGCATTAAATAGAAAAGAATTAGTAGTTTTCGAGATAACAAGTTGAGAACTAAATAGGTTCTGAAAAGTAAAAAGAAAAAAAATACTCTAAAATATTACTCTAAAAAGTAGAGTCATGAAACATAAAAATAACCACTATTTAATATGTAAATGATAATTAATTATAAGTCTAAATATAACAATGAAAGTAAGACAGTAAGTTTAAAAGTAAGACAAGAACAATTATGCATTAAATAGAAAAGAATTAGTAGTTTTCGAGATAACAAGTTGAGAACTAAATAGGTTCTAAAAAGTAAAAAGAAAAAAAAATACTCTAAAATATTACTCTAAAAAGTAGAGTCATGAAACATAAAAATAACCACTATTTAATATGTAAATGATAATTAATTATAAGTCTAAATATAACAATGAAAGTAAGACAGTAAGTTTAAAAGTAAGACAAGAACAATTATGCATTAAATAGAAAAGAATTAGTAGTTTTCGAGATAACAAGTTGAGAACTAAATAGGTTCTGAAAAGTAAAAAGAAAAAAAATACTCTAAAATATTACTCTAAAAAGTAGAGTCATGAAACATAAAAATAACCACTATTTAATATGTAAATGATAATTAATTATAAGTCTAAATATAACAATGAAAGTAAGACAGTAAGTTTAAAAGTAAGACAAGAACAATTATGCATTAAATAGAAAAGAATTAGTAGTTTTCGAGATAACAAGTTGAGAACTAAATAGGTTCTAAAAAGTAAAAAGAAAAAAAAATACTCTAAAATATTACTCTAAAAAGTAGAGTCATGAAACATAAAAATAACCACTATTTAATATGTAAATGATAATTAATTATAAGTCTAAATATAACAATGAAAGTAAGACAGTAAGTTTAAAAGTAAGACAAGAACAATTATGCATTAAATAGAAAAGAATTAGTAGTTTTCGAGATAACAAGTTGAGAACTAAATAGGTTCTAAAAAGTAAAAAGAAAAAAAATACTCTAAAATATTACTCTAAAAAGTAGAGTCATGAAACATAAAAATAACCACTATTTAATATGTAAATGATAATTAATTATAAGTCTAAATATAACAATGAAAGTAAGACAGTAAGTTTAAAAGTAAGACAAGAACAATTATGCATTAAATAGAAAAGAATTAGTAGTTTTCGAGATAACAAGTTGAGAACTAAATAGGTTCTAAAAAGTAAAAAGAAAAAAAATACTCTAAAATATTACTCTAAAAAGTAGAGTCATGAAACATAAAAATAACCACTATTTAATATGTAAATGATAATTAATTATAAGTCTAAATATAACAATGAAAGTAAGACAGTAAGTTTAAAAGTAAGACAAGAACAATTATGCATTAAATAGAAAAGAATTAGTAGTTTTCGAGATAACAAGTTGAGAACTAAATAGGTTCTAAAAAGTAAAAAGAAAAAAAATACTCTAAAATATTACTCTAAAAAGTAGAGTCATGAAACATAAAAATAACCACTATTTAATATGTAAATGATAATTAATTATAAGTCTAAATATAACAATGAAAGTAAGACAGTAAGTTTAAAAGTAAGACAAGAACAATTATGCATTAAATAGAAAAGAATTAGTAGTTTTCGAGATAACAAGTTGAGAACTAAATAGGTTCTAAAAAGTAAAAAGAAAAAAAATACTCTAAAATATTACTCTAAAAAGTAGAGTCATGAAACATAAAAATAACCACTATTTAATATGTAAATGATAATTAATTATAAGTCTAAATATAACAATGAAAGTAAGACAGTAAGTTTAAAAGTAAGACAAGAACAATTATGCATTAAATAGAAAAGAATTAGTAGTTTTCGAGATAACAAGTTGAGAACTAAATAGGTTCTAAAAAGTAAAAAGAAAAAAAATACTCTAAAATATTACTCTAAAAAGTAGAGTCATGAAACATAAAAATAACCACTATTTAATATGTAAATGATAATTAATTATAAGTCTAAATATAACAATGAAAGTAAGACAGTAAGTTTAAAAGTAAGACAAGAACAATTATGCATTAAATAGAAAAGAATTAGTAGTTTTCGAGATAACAAGTTGAGAACTAAATAGGTTCTAAAAAGTAAAAAGAAAAAAAATACTCTAAAATATTACTCTAAAAAGTAGAGTCATGAAACATAAAAATAACCACTATTTAATATGTAAATGATAATTAATTATAAGTCTAAATATAACAATGAAAGTAAGACAGTAAGTTTAAAAGTAAGACAAGAACAATTATGCATTAAATAGAAAAGAATTAGTAGTTTTCGAGATAACAAGTTGAGAACTAAATAGGTTCTAAAAAGTAAAAAGAAAAAAAATACTCTAAAATATTACTCTAAAAAGTAGAGTCATGAAACATAAAAATAACCACTATTTAATATGTAAATGATAATTAATTATAAGTCTAAATATAACAATGAAAGTAAGACAGTAAGTTTAAAAGTAAGACAAGAACAATTATGCATTAAATAGAAAAGAATTAGTAGTTTTCGAGATAACAAGTTGAGAACTAAATAGGTTCTAAAAAGTAAAAAGAAAAAAAATACTCTAAAATATTACTCTAAAAAGTAGAGTCATGAAACATAAAAATAACCACTATTTAATATGTAAATGATAATTAATTATAAGTCTAAATATAACAATGAAAGTAAGACAGTAAGTTTAAAAGTAAGACAAGAACAATTATGCATTAAATAGAAAAGAATTAGTAGTTTTCGAGATAACAAGTTGAGAACTAAATAGGTTCTAAAAAGTAAAAAGAAAAAAAATACTCTAAAATATTACTCTAAAAAGTAGAGTCATGAAACATAAAAATAACCACTATTTAATATGTAAATGATAATTAATTATAAGTCTAAATATAACAATGAAAGTAAGACAGTAAGTTTAAAAGTAAGACAAGAACAATTATGCATTAAATAGAAAAGAATTAGTAGTTTTCGAGATAACAAGTTGAGAACTAAATAGGTTCTAAAAAGTAAAAAGAAAAAAAATACTCTAAAATATTACTCTAAAAAGTAGAGTCATGAAACATAAAAATAACCACTATTTAATATGTAAATGATAATTAATTATAAGTCTAAATATAACAATGAAAGTAAGACAGTAAGTTTAAAAGTAAGACAAGAACAATTATGCATTAAATAGAAAAGAATTAGTAGTTTTCGAGATAACAAGTTGAGAACTAAATAGGTTCTAAAAAGTAAAAAGAAAAAAAATACTCTAAAATATTACTCTAAAAAGTAGAGTCATGAAACATAAAAATAACCACTATTTAATATGTAAATGATAATTAATTATAAGTCTAAATATAACAATGAAAGTAAGACAGTAAGTTTAAAAGTAAGACAAGAACAATTATGCATTAAATAGAAAAGAATTAGTAGTTTTCGAGATAACAAGTTGAGAACTAAATAGGTTCTAAAAAGTAAAAAGAAAAAAAATACTCTAAAATATTACTCTAAAAAGTAGAGTCATGAAACATAAAAATAACCACTATTTAATATGTAAATGATAATTAATTATAAGTCTAAATATAACAATGAAAGTAAGACAGTAAGTTTAAAAGTAAGACAAGAACAATTATGCATTAAATAGAAAAGAATTAGTAGTTTTCGAGATAACAAGTTGAGAACTAAATAGGTTCTAAAAAGTAAAAAGAAAAAAAATACTCTAAAATATTACTCTAAAAAGTAGAGTCATGAAACATAAAAATAACCACTATTTAATATGTAAATGATAATTAATTATAAGTCTAAATATAACAATGAAAGTAAGACAGTAAGTTTAAAAGTAAGACAAGAACAATTATGCATTAAATAGAAAAGAATTAGTAGTTTTCGAGATAACAAGTTGAGAACTAAATAGGTTCTAAAAAGTAAAAAGAAAAAAAATACTCTAAAATATTTCTCTAAAAAGTAGAGTCATGAAACATAAAAATAACCACTATTTAATATGTAAATGATAATTAATTATAAGTCTAAATATAACAATGAAAGTAAGACAGTAAGTTTAAAAGTAAGACAAGAACAATTATGCATTAAATAGAAAAGAATTAGTAGTTTTCGAGATAACAAGTTGAGAACTAAATAGGTTCTAAAAAGTAAAAAGAAAAAAAATACTCTAAAATATTACTCTAAAAAGTAGAGTCATGAAACATAAAAATAACCACTATTTAATATGTAAATGATAATTAATTATAAGTCTAAATATAACAATGAAAGTAAGACAGTAAGTTTAAAAGTAAGACAAGAACAATTATGCATTAAATAGAAAAGAATTAGTAGTTTTCGAGATAACAAGTTGAGAACTAAATAGGTTCTAAAAAGTAAAAAGAAAAAAAATACTCTAAAATATTACTCTAAAAAGTAGAGTCATGAAACATAAAAATAACCACTATTTAATATGTAAATGATAATTAATTATAAGTCTAAATATAACAATGAAAGTAAGACAGTAAGTTTAAAAGTAAGACAAGAACAATTATGCATTAAATAGAAAAGAATTAGTAGTTTTCGAGATAACAAGTTGAGAACTAAATAGGTTCTAAAAAGTAAAAAGAAAAAAAATACTCTAAAATATTACTCTAAAAAGTAGAGTCATGAAACATAAAAATAACCACTATTTAATATGTAAATGATAATTAATTATAAGTCTAAATATAACAATGAAAGTAAGACAGTAAGTTTAAAAGTAAGACAAGAACAATTATGCATTAAATAGAAAAGAATTAGTAGTTTTCGAGATAACAAGTTGAGAACTAAATAGGTTCTAAAAAGTAAAAAGAAAAAAAATACTCTAAAATATTACTCTAAAAAGTAGAGTCATGAAACATAAAAATAACCACTATTTAATATGTAAATGATAATTAATTATAAGTCTAAATATAACAATGAAAGTAAGACAGTAAGTTTAAAAGTAAGACAAGAACAATTATGCATTAAATAGAAAAGAATTAGTAGTTTTCGAGATAACAAGTTGAGAACTAAATAGGTTCTAAAAAGTAAAAAGAAAAAAAATACTCTAAAATATTACTCTAAAAAGTAGAGTCATGAAACATAAAAATAACCACTATTTAATATGTAAATGATAATTAATTATAAGTCTAAATATAACAATGAAAGTAAGACAGTAAGTTTAAAAGTAAGACAAGAACAATTATGCATTAAATAGAAAATAATTGGTTTACAATGAGTTTACATTATGATTTTTTCGAAAAAATTCCTTTTCTATTTCGAAGAAGAAAAAAAAAACTCGACATAACAAGGTTTTTAGAAGAAAACTTTTGACATAGGAATTCAAATTAACATTAGATAGATATATAATGCCAAGGGCAAAATTTTTGTTGTTGACATAACAAGGTTTTTGAGATATCGAGATTGTATTGTAAGTTCTTTTTCAACCAAAACAGTTATATCTGCAGAAATTAGTGCCTTTAGATATTGTATTAATATCGCCAAATCAATAGATACAGTAATGTGAAAAGCACCGATTCTACTCATTAACATAGCCTAAAAACAAGTTATATAAAATAAAATGAAAATTTTAAGTCAATTCCTACTTAGGTCAACAAAGAAAATTTTATTTTAGTTACTTTTTATTAAATAATTAAAAAAAAAAAATTCCATGTAAAACTAAAATTAACTAATTAAATTTAAATAATTAATTTTTAAAAAAAAAACTGTATTAACATCAAGTGTTAACAAGTTTTAAAAAAATGTATTCTAACTTGAATGAATGAATAAAAAGTATTTTATTAACGATTGAAAGTTTAAACAAGATATAAGGAGAGTGTGAACTAAATAGTAAGAATTGAATATAAATACCACACGAATTAAAATACCCAAAAATATAAGAATTATATGAAAGATGTATTTTCGAGCTGTTAGTTAAAAGCTAATTGGTTAACAGGAGTTTGCCCGAATTAAAATTGTTCAGGGCAATAATTATATTATTCTATATAACTTAGAAAATATTTAACTCAAATGATTTTGTGTAGAATTCTGTTACATTTATTAGATATAAATTTTGGAAAAGTAGGTCAATTTGTTTGAATTTGTTTGAATAAGTTCTCGAGATAAGGCGAAATACACAAAAAGAGAAAATGACATTTCCAAATTTCAGATCACTCACCTGACCGAACTATGGGAACCATATTTTCCAGATTGAGACTACTCCCTATATTTTAGAGTCAGAAATCCGAATCCGTCAAAAACAAGTTATGTTTATTCAGAGAAAGTACGTTTTTGTGTCTGATTTCGTAACTCAAAATATCGTCTGCACTAATTAATAAGCATTAATAAGGTCACCCCCTTGAACCAGTGCAAGAACGTGAAGATCCGATCATTATATTCAAAAATATTCAGGTTAGTATTTTATTTATTTATTTTTGTTGGTGTTTCGTGCATTTTTCCATCCCCGGTGAACGAAAAAGAGAGAAAGAAATTCTGCTGTAAGAATATTAAATGACATAAATATTAGAAAGATCTTTAAAAGTTTTATATAGGCATTAAAATAATGTGCAGTTTTTTCTTTTTTTTTCATAAGAAAACTGATAGTCATTTTTTTTTCTCCATTCAATGGTTATATTATAAATTATAACTGAATTAAATGCTGTTCACATTATTTTTTTTATCTAAAATTTAAGTTTATTTTTCATAGAATAAGTTATCAATTTTGATAAAATACCTTTCGTATAACTTGCAGAAATAAAAAACAAAATTTTATCGTTATATAAAATTTTATTTACAGCCCATATTTTTCAAGTATTTCATAAAATAAGTTACAATTGTAGAGAAAACATGAAAAAAAAAAAAATCATAATGAAGATTTATGAAAAGAGAAGAAGTAAAATTATTTAAAATAATAATTTAAAAAAAGTTATTATTAAAAAGAACAGAAAACAAAATAATGAAAAGATATCTCGTCATCAGCATACACGATAATATCCGCTAAAATAGTGCTTTTTAATAATGTATTCATATAGCCAAAGTAAAATATACCAATACAATAGTCTCAGAAGCACAAAAAAAAATTGAAACGTAAAAGAACTAGTTAATCAGCCTTTCTCCGTGTGGCGCTTTTAAAAATGGATCGTTTCAAAAATCTATATATTTTCTAAAAACTAATTTTCAATATACAATAATTTAAGTAGGAAAAGCAGGTGTGACCAACGCTAACGTAAGACATTAAAATCGCATTATTTAAAAAATAAATAAATTAATTAATTAATTAATTAACGTACGAAGAAATACGCAACAAAAAAATTTGGTAAAAAAAAAAAAAAAAAAAAAAACTCTTAGAAAATTCTCAAATTTAAATTAAAAATTATGTTAGGGAAAAGAAAATATTCGCATAAATGTTTACTTTACCCAGAAATAAAATGCTAAAATTTCCTAAAAAAGACTTTACTCAATTTTTTTTTACAAATTTAAAAATTAGTTTCATTTTATATAAAATTAAATTTTTTAAAAATTTAATCCTAAATTTAAATCATTGTAGTAGAAGTCAATGTTGTGGAAAAGAACAAGGGGGGGGATCGAGTTTCTTAAGTAAGTCAGGGGAGGAGAGATTTGTGAATGTCTTATTTTACTTTGGTATTCAAATAGTAAGTAAGCTATTAAATGGATATGATTTTAAATTTATTACATTCAACTTTCTTCGAAATCAAATGCTTTTTCCGACTTTTAAAAAGAAAAGTTTTAAAGTTTGGTATGTTGGAAAATTATTTTTAGTGCTCAAAATGATGCAAGTATTTTTCCTAAACAATGCGTTTCGCCCCTTCGTAAAAAATGTCTTCATTGTATACAGACACTAGAAAAATATATCTTGTTCTTGCTTGACTTTGGGAAATTTTGAAGTTAATAAGAAGGTTCGTCAAAAAGAATTCAAATATGTCACAGTTAAAACGAAAAGAAGCTGTCAAATAAAAAAATTTAAAACAATTCTGGGTGCGTAGCCAGATTTTTCAACAAAAATAAGCACCTTTTAAGTACTCAAAAAATATTTTTAATCATTTTAAAAAAAAAGGAAAAAAAAAAAAAATTCATAATCAGTATATGTGCAGTCATAAAAATTATTTCCTACTATAGTTTAAAGTTCTTCATTTATATACATAAAATGAACAAAATGCAAAATTATTTTCAAAAGCTTTATATAATCATGATAAAAATAACTAGTTTCTGATGTATATTGCAGAGAAAATTGTCAAAATCATGCATTTATTGTAATTTATGACGACGATTGACAAGAAAAAGAAAAAATCTTCTTTTATTTTTTTTTTTGAAAGATGGAAAATTAAGCACTTTTTACAAACCCCCAATAAAAAAAACTTTTAAAAAACGTAAATCAAAATAAGCACCTTTAACCCTTTTTTAAAAATAAAAAAAAAACGCCACGCACCCTGACAATGAATACGAAGCACACTATTCCCAAAAATGTCCGAAAATACGTAGAGGAAATTTGATTATTTTTAAATTATATTTTAAAAATATAATTAATCAGAAACAATTATAATATTAGATTGCAAAGACGTATAATAAAAATGTTCTTGGGATATTATGTTAAACGTGCTCATAAAAATAAAATAATTAAAATAAAAATAAAATCAATACTATAAAAAGTTTCGATTCCGGAGACAACTTTTAAACTTCCGGAGACAACTTAGCTTCAATCCATCTTATCAATCGGAGAATATGCCAACATTTTCTCTTATCTCTAATCTTGTTTTTCCAATTCATACTATTAGTTCACTCTCTCCCTATATCTTGTTCAAATTTTCAATCGTTCATAAAATACTTTTTATTCATCCATTCAAGTTCAAATACATTTTTCTAAAACTTGTACTGGATGGCACTTGATGGTAATACAGTATTTTCAAATATTATTTCGTTTATTAAATTTAATTAATTACTTTTAGTTTTATATGAGAAATTGTAATTCTTTAATAAAAAGTAACTAAAATAAAATTTTTCCTTGTTGACTTAAGTAGGAATGACCTTAATTTTTTTTTTTTTTTTATAGTACTAGTTTTTAATTTAAATTAAGATTGTGATATAGAAGTGCAGATTAGCTACAACAAGCACCCAATCAACTAACAAATCATTATGTGGGGTGATTTGTTATCGATCCTCATCTATGAAGAGGTACCCCAACATAGTAATGTAAATATAAAAATGTATTTGAATTTGAGCGGATAAATAAAAAGTATTTTAATAATGATTGATAATTTGAACAAGATATATAAATATATATAGGGTGAGTGTAAACTAACAGAATAATATAACACATAACAGAGATCGGGCTGTTTTAACCCCCAATGAAATTTCGCAAAATAAACTTTTCTAGATTCGCTTATACTTTCTTCCTAATATCAACTTAAAGAGTAGCAATTAAAATAAAGCTTTAAAGGGAAACTGAAGAAAAATAACTTTTTTCCAAAGTGCTTGTTTAGATTTTAAAAATGATAATAATAATAATAATAATAAAAAAAAATATAAAAAAAAATTTAAAAAAAATTAAAAAAAAAAAAAAAAACTTTGTGGTAGAGAGATAATGCATCTTGGTACATAGTTATTCCCAGAACTAAATATTCAAATCTAAGTTGTATAATTAGTAAAGATAAATTTGAGCCCATTCGAAGAACTAAAGAGTTCACATCAAAGTGTGAAATAAGTTAAGATAAATTTGATTACTAAACTAAAGATTCACTAGTATATAAGATAACTTATAAACTAGTGAAGAGAACTAAACATTTCATATCAAAGTGATACTCATACTTGATTGCAAAATAAGTATGAGTACATTCAAAGAACTAAAGAGTTCAAAGTGTATGAGTACATTCACAGAACTAAGTATTCAAATCAAAGTTATATAATAAATAAAGATAAATTTGAGTACATTCAAAGAACCAAAGAGTTCAAATCAAAGAACCTTAATTTATGCGTAACTTTAATTGTGCTTTCTGAACCTTAATTTATGCGTGCAGCTTATTCATTAAATGTCATAAAGAATACAAGTGTTATTTATTGTTCGTCCTCAGAAAGAAATTTATAAATAAGAATAAAAATTGTTTGTGTTATTTTTTTTTCTTTTCTAGAAATTTTATTTTACACTTTTATCTGATAAAAAAAAAATTGTTTCGATGAGAGCTTAAGAATTAAAAAATTGAGGATGCAATAATTCAAGGTTTCTGCGGACGAAATGGAGAGAACAAATGACAATTCTTTAGCAATAAATACAATAAAAATGACTTAAATTTAATCAAGTTAAATTTAAAATGGTATCAGTGATTTCAAAGTTTTTCACAATAACTCTAAAAAAATTAACTATTTTAATTTTATTCATATTAGTATTATACAAAATTTTAAAGTCCATCTATCCTACTAGCTGAGAGTTGATTTGAGTATTTATTGTTGCTTATCCTCATAGATCTGAGTTTTTATACTTAACAGTAGTTGATCATAAAATTTAGTTTACTATTTATATTTATGAATTTTTCAGGAGATTTATAGTAGTGAGTGGGTTTAGTTATGTGATTTATTAATTAAATAGAATCAGTTAATAAAATTTGATTTGCACGATAAGTAATTGTTACCATAATTGTTAGAAGTTATTTGCACAATAAGCAATTGTGGCCATAATTGTTTGAAGTTATTTGCACAATAAGTAATTGTGGCTATAATTGTTTGAAGTTATTTTTACAATAAGCAATTGTGGCTATAATTGTTTGAAGTTATTTGCACAATAAGTAATTGTGGCTATAATTGTTTGAAGTTATTTGCACAATAAGCAATTGTGGCTATAATTGTTTGTTAATGGAAACACATTAACTCTGACCGACAAGAAGTTTTAACGACTGAAATTTCAAACATTTTATTAAACGCAGTATATATTAATAGTTTATATTCAATTAGAATAAATCAAGTGACCTGTACACTAAATTTCAATGGATATCGTTTTAAATATACATGACGTCATTCGTATCGAAATTCAGAAACACTCAAAACATTACACCAAAATTCACAAAAGTATTCAGACATTTTTTTTTTCAGTGAGAGTTTTAAAGAGAATAAGCAATAAGTAAATCAATCAATGCAAAATTCGATATTATAAGTACCAAATCTGTTATTACTTATATATATATATATTAGTCCGAATGAAATATTTTCTAAATTTTCTTCGTTTTTCTCTTTTTATCCCTTTTGTCTTTATATATATATTTCGATTTGAATCGTGCCTTTCTTAGCAGCTTGCAAACTTTCAAGAGGTAGTTAGTAAGCAATATCTTCATTTCGACGTTATCTGATTCTGCTCAACATCAAAATGTGAATGATGAAAACCATTGTTATAGATTAAAGCGTGCGTTGTCATAGAAACAGCTTTTTACGAAATTTTTAAAGAAATAGAAGCAGATGAAACTTCTAGAAATTTTTTTATATCTTTTAAACTCACTAAACATGTAGTATTGTGCAGAAGTAAGACTTACTAGAAACAAATAGGCAGGCTAACATTCGTAATCGAATATATTCAAAAACTGCAGACTCGAAAATTTTCAGTGGTAATGTTAAACCTACATACGATTATTCTTGTTCGTCGAATCTGCATTCCCATTTCAAGCATTTTAAATCTATTAAATTCATACACTTAAATATTTTAATACCAATTAATAGTAATAATAATTAATAATTCCCTTCTTTTTTGATCTCGAATTTTAAATTCTCAAACTTTATATTATCTTCCTTTGAATGAAAATTTCAAAAACTTTACAAAAATAAATCAGTACTTATCGGTTATAGGTACCAAGAATACGAGGTCGCAAACAAGTAGAACAACACCATGTTCTTATTCACACATGTATCATCGGATACCGATGACATACATAGCTGCATCGAATATGAGAATATTGTGAATATTAAACAACAAGTAGAACAACGCCATGTTCTTATTCACACATGTATCACCGGATACCGATGATACACATAACAGCATCGAATATGAGAATATTACACAAAGCGACAATTATTGAAAACGATATTATGGTGAATTTTGCTAAATTTTATTTTGATAACCAAAATATTGACACCAATGCAAAATTAATATAAATTAGCTTAATTAGGAAAATGTCGCGATATATTTTTGACAATGCATCGCAATATTAAAATTGGCATTCCTCAGTCACATATGTTATTATTATTATTATTTTTTTTTCCAAATTTTTTTTACGGGTGACAACTCAAGAAATCAGTCGCCGACACATGTCCTTATAGTAGAATATGAGAAGTTAGGGACCGACAGCGGATAGATGCGCCAAACGTACATAAACTGTATATTTGATTTCACACATCAGTTCAATTTATGTTCCAAGGTCTCGATATTGGGAAATGATAAGTTGTTAATTGCAAAATCTTTTACATAGGCTTAAAAAAAATTTTAAAAAGAAAGAGAAAGAACGAAAAGAAAAAAACTGGTTAGCAAGTTAAAGTCAATTTTAAATACCAATTAAACTTGGTAAATAAATATAAAGATTGACTTAACATAAATAATCATTTACTTAGTTATATGCTGTCTTTTAATTCTTGAACAGCGCCATTTAGCAAAATTATTTTTTTGAAGTTTATTATTTGCTTTAAAATGAATTGTTTACTGTTTTAAGTGTCAGCGCATTATTTTAACTTAAAAGAAATTTATAACAGTCAAAGTTCGTTCCGTTTTGGCGAGAAAGAAAACATACAAGTGAAACTCAATGGCTGGCATAATTAATAATAGCATATAAATGCACAATCTGATTTTGACAAAATTGATTTATTATCAATCAGAGATACAATTGATATAATTAGCAGATTTTTTTTTTTCATCTGTGAGAATGTTGTTTAAAATCTAAACATATGAAACTAAACTATTTGTTTACTTTTCTTTTGTTATCAATTTATTAATAAAGCTATTCATAAGTTCTCAAAATTTTATTTTTATGAACTTTTAAGAGTAGTTATATAAGTCTTTTTGTTTGCATTTGTCAGATAAAGTAATAAACAATACTTTCATTATTATTCAAATTTGTGTATTTTTTTTTTAATCATGAAATGTTGCTTAGTTTAAATAATTTATAAATTGAACGTGAAAGCGATTTAGAAATTGTAAAATAAGAGAAAACATTTTATTTACTAAGAATGAAAAATATGCACACCAGGTACACAAATCTTCATCTCTTTTTATTCATTAGAACAGAGAGGGCGTAACAGCTGCTCCACTGCTGTTTATCGATAAGCACAGATTTTAATTCTTTTTAAAATGAGTTTTAGCACGGATTTATACCTTGATATAAACAAACCTCAATTTTTTGATCAAAAAAAATCTGTGAAAAATAAATAAATAAAATGATACTTTTAACATGATGCTATTCAATGCGAAACTTTTTCGTCAACAAATGTTATGGATTCTAGCAAAACTTTCTGGTGAAAAAAATGGCACTTACCTTTTTTACCATGACCATGAGAATCACCCGGAACGCCGGACCCACCACTTGAACCGGCTTGGAGTCCATTTGCAGCGGCCGTCAGACCGGCCGGTGTCATGCTTAAGATGCCGTCAATAGAATAGGGCACACCGCCGGCCATGGCTGCCGCAGCGGCCGCCGCCTGCCCATAGTCAAAAGCTGCGGCATGGTGATGGTGGGCCGCTGCATGGTGAGCAGCAGCGAGTGGCATACTATAGGGGGCAATTGGCGACCCGAAATGCATATAAGGCGACGGCAGGAATCGCCCGAGTCTTGCCAATACATGGCTATGTGTATGTCCAAAAGCAGGCTCCAAAAGTCTAGCATCCATGGTACAAAAAGTATTCGTTCGTATACTCAGTTAAAATGAAACACAATCATCTTAGAAAATATTGTTTGAGGACAAAATATTTGTTTACAGGCAGGGTTTGTTTTGACAGTCTGACAGAATTGTTTTGACCGACAGATTTAGAAAGCTAAAGAAAGCCCTTGCACTCGTCCACTCATCTTTGATACGCCTCGTTTAAGGATGTAAGCGGCCACATCAGCCACTTTTCGAAGCTCCTCTTCCATTCCCTCCCAGTCGGTTACGTCATCGAAAAAGTACGGAGGCGGGGCTTATTTCGGAATTACCTATTTAGCGTTAGACCAATGACAAAATGTGTAGGCGTGTCTTAGTGGAGTGATGGATAGATTGGTAGAGAATGTAGTGGTTGACAGGCGTTGACGATCTTCGGCTCCAACAATCACTTAACAGGACGTCTTTATCATGGTTTTAGGCAAAAGAAATAGATTTGTTGCATTCCTCGTCTTTCTTTTTTTCTTTAATTTGTTCCAAGCTTTTATTTTTATCGGTGAACATTTTTATTAAGAAGGAATGCCAAAAATGAAACTATGCAATCACGCAGATCTTAATCAGTGAAAGTAGGATGTGAAATAAAGAAAATTAGTAACACGATTATTAAATGGAATTCAATAAACATTATTTCTATCACTATCAAAACGGCGAATTCCAAAAAGTATTTCTTGGTACCCTTTTAAAATCTAATGAATTAATAGAATAATGTTTTGAAGACATAATTCACTTTATTCAGGGGATGAAAAGTTTAATAAATTCGAGTGTAACGCGTAGAGGGTGCGTAGCGTTTTTAAAAAATGCTTAATTTCTATTTTCGTTTTTTAAAAGCCCTTGAAGGTGCTTTTTTTTATTGTGGGCTTTCTAAAAGTGCTTCATTTTCCCTTTTCGAAAATGAGATTTTTTTTTCTCCACCATGGCAATTTTCGCAAAGCGTGTTTTTCACTATTCAACAATTTCATTCAAATACAATGCATTTCGGCTTACCGTCGCTTCGTAGCCTATGAAATCATGTTTGATGAAATACTTGCGGGTCTATACTAAGCTGTATTCACTCTTGCACTCTCTGCTGCATTTTGCAAGATGTTCTCAATTTCAGACTTCATTTTCCACCCTCTGAAATCGGACCGAAAAATCTATCTTATCTTTTTGTGGTGGATAATATAATCAAGAAAAAGAGTTCTTTGTCAGAAACTAGTTAATTTAACATGATGATATCTTTGAAAATTGTTTTGCATTTTGTTAATGTATATAGTGCTTAAAAATATTGTTTGAGTGCTTAAAAAGTACTTAAAAGGTGCTTATTTTTTGTTGAAATATTTGTGTAATATTTGTGGTGTTAAATAACACAAACGAAAGTTCGATTTTTTTTTCTTTCCTCTAAAAAAAGTGTAATTTGCTATAAAACTGAAATTCTGAATATTTCAAATCAATAAAAATTATATTTAGACCTTTCCTCCGAGCGTCATAAATTGGAAAAAAAAAATATTAAAAAAAAAAAAAAAATTAAAAAAAAAATAACACCTTTATTTTCTTCAGAAAATAGAACGTTATTTACATTTAAAAAAAAAAAAAAAAAAAAAAAAAACTCCAGACGCGAGAAAAACAAATTGATACTTAATTTAAGAAAATGCTTTTAGCTTGAAATTTTATGATTAAAACGTTTTTGTCAAAAGATAAAAGTTGTTTTGTTAAACCCCACATGAAAAAATTTATTAAGGAAACAGCGTACAATCGGTAACTATTGTGAAATAAGAAGCCATAAATTTTTTAAGACAAGATAGACATTATTCCAAGACATTATTTCAAGATAGATAGACATTTATTTCAGATAATTGATACTAAACAAAATACCGTAAACAAAGAATAGCAAACATAGTAGGTATCATTATAAAAGCTATCAATTAATGAAAATAAACATTCGATGTGCTTTAACGATAATTATTTAATTTATTTTTTAATGCACCCTCCCCTTTAAAACGAGGTAAATGAATTAATTAAATTCACGTAATTCCATTCATTGATACTATTTTTAATCTTGCTTCAGTATTATTCTGTTCTATCTGGACGCTTAATTTTTTTCTCAATCTTTTCGCCTTCATTACAGTTAAATTAAGCTTTTGTCAACAAAACACATAAACTTGAATTTCACCACCCACATCGTTTGAATTTCACCACCCTAAGGGGCGTTCAAATGTTATGTAAGCATACGTAATATTTGATTTATCAATTTTAATAAAATATATCATTTTGGACAAAAATATCCCCCCTTTGTCCGTAAAAATAAGCAATTCACAAACTCTCTGCCATGCTCATGAAAGAAAGAACCCTTTCTGATTTTTGTTGAAACTTTGGCCTTTAATTTTGTTAATAAATCAATGTTTACCTTTAATGCTGCAAATAAAACATGTAATTTTACAAAAATAAAACGTACGTTTTAAGCCGTTTAATATAATTTTTAGTCGAACATTATTCAGGAATCTTTAATTAAGTTTAAAAAATATTCCTCATGAATTTTTTTGTGTTACCCGTCTGTGTTCAAAATTCTTGACATCTGACACCCCATAGAGAACTTTTTTTCCAAATTTTTCTTTCTTCAGAATCAACTTTGGATCTAAATTTTAAATTTTTTCAGGTGTAATAATTTTTTTGCTTTTTTTAAAACAATTCTAAAAATAAGCAAATCTTTTCTCAGTAAATAAATAAGCAAATAATGAACCTCCCTTTTATGCTTACGCAAGAAATTCACAATACCCCGTTTTTTGTTTGTTCTTCGCCTTTTATTGTAGTAATCTACTTTTAAAATTGAATTCAAATAAAAGATGCAACTTTTCAAAAAATAAAATTTAAGTTTTCGTACCTTTCATGAAACTTTATGTGGAATATACTTTAGGAATATTTTATGTTTTCCCTTAGTGGTTGAAACTCCTGACCTCTGAAACTTTTCGCAAATTTTTTTTTATGATCTATGGTTCTCCCCGAATTTAATTTCAAATCTGAAAATTTCCCAATTGTAATTCCTTTATTACATTTTTGTTTTTTTGCATTTTAAAGAAATTTTGTAACATAAAAAAGTATTTTATTGTTTTATTAAACATTGCTCATTACTCTCCCATAAATATTTAGCTGTAGCTCAAGACTACAGAAATGCAATTACAAAAGTGAAATTTGTCGCCTCGAAGAGTTAACTAACGAAATAAAAAAATAATAAAAAAACATTCAATCATTTCATCGAGAATACTTAGCTGTAGCTCAAGATCTTGGCCAAAGGATACGTGCTCTTTGTTCGCCAAGCTCAAGATCATAGAAACGCAATTACTAAAGTGAAATTTGTCATCTCGAAGGGTTAATTAACGAAATAAAAAAGAAAAAAAACATTCAATAATTTCATCGAGAATATTTAGCTGTAGCTCAAGACTACAGAAATGCAATTATAAAAGTGAAATTTGTCGTCTCGAAAGGTTAGTTTTAATTTATGAACATAACAAGAGTTTTTATGAAATCTCAAATTGTTCGTAAGTTATTGCAAATTTAACTTGCGAATTTTCTCAAAGTTTTTTTTATTTATGTAATAAAAAAATGTAAAGACTGTGATTATTGCATGCAATAAAAAACAATTTAATACTTAATAATTAGTTAAACAATTAACATTTAACATTAAAACAATTTAACATTAAATTTTTGATTACAGTGCACCAAATTCTCTACCAAATTTTCTGAAGGTAGTTAGATATTCATATAGCTTTTTTTAAGCAGAACAATTTAAGACTTATTTATGCAATTTTGAAATGGATTGTCTAAGCTATGAAATTAAGCTCAGTATTGTGCATCGTATTTGTTAACATTGCAATATTTTTAATGCTCGAGTTGACATTCTTCACGAATTACTCACCAGCTTATGCCGACACTCAATATGCTCTAATAATAAATATTAAAAAAATTAATTAATTAAAAAAAAAAGAACTTTTAAAATATCATTGTTTCTTCCTTACACCAGCAAATCTCGACATTCAGTATAAAGTTAGTTTATAATATCCAATACTAAAAGAATACAATTAATATCTAAACAAAATGAACAATTGTTACGGTAGTGGATAAAGCTTCAAATAATTTTTGTATTATGTGTAAATATTTTTTTAAAAATCTGATTATTGGAGAATATAACGCAAATAATACTTATTTAAAATTAAAAGTAGATAGGAAGGTTGTTGAAAAAAGAATTATTGCGTTTTGTAAAAAATTAAAGTTTAGGTTAAATAGGATTAAATTTCCATATTTATTTCCTATTGTTAAATTTCATAAAAATCCTGTTAAATTTAGGTTTATAGCGTGTGGTACTAATTGTTACAATTCTGATGTTAGTAAAAAGTTTTTTAGTTTTCTAAAAATTATTTTGCTTAAAATTAAAAAAGAAAAGAATATTGTTATTAATAGTAAGTTGATGTTTTGGATTATATTAATAATAATGAAATATCCAACATTAATACTTTTGATTTTGAAAATTTGTATACAAGTATACCACACGAAAAGATTAATGATATCTGTAATGGCATTTTTGATAAATATTTATTTAATGAGAAAATTGATAAGTCTAATTGGTTGGATTTATGTAGGTTTAATCATTTTGAGAATGTTCTTTTTAATGGTTTAGATTTTTATAAACAAATTATTGGAATTCCACAAGGTAATTCCTTTTCTGGTGCTTTTGCTAATATTTTTTTGCATGTTTTTGAAGCTAAATTTCTTGAATATAATGATTTTAAAGCTTTTAGATATATTGATGATCTGATTTTGTTTAATTGTGATAATTATAATTTTATTTATAATATTTATCCTAAAGATTTGGTTTTGAAGAAAACTAATGAGGATTGTTTTAATGTTGAGTATTTAGATTTTAAAATTGTTATTGTGGACAAAATTATTAAAATTGGTGTTTTTGATAAAAGAAAAGCTTTTAAATTTAAAGTTATATTTTTCTGCAACTTTTATACTAATTTGTGTAATAAAATTTTTAAAAATTTAGTTTTTTCACAATTGGTTAGGATTAAAAATATTTGCAATAATGTTGAAAGTTTTCAAGAAGCTGTGAATAATTTTTTGAATAATTTGAGTAATAATGATTTTCCTTATAATTTTCGTAATGTTAATTTTTTAATTAAGAAAATGACTGAAGAATATTAGTTTTTTTTATTTCTTTTAACAGGGCGCAATTCAAGACTTAACTGAGCAGCCCCAGTTAAGCATTCTATTAATATATGACGTAATTTTTATTTGACAACTTCTTCCTATCATTTTCTCAATCTGCGCATTTTAAAAGAAGGCGTTGTTTTTCTTTTGGTTTAAGTGATTCCTTTTCATTTGGTTTGCTTTAGAGTTCGCTGTCTGACCTTGTTTATGTGAGTTTTTATTTTCTGTTGATTTTTACTTTCTGAAGAATTCGAGTTTCTGATGAGTTGTATGAGTTTCTTTTCTGTATTAGTTTTATGTCTTGCATGTTTTTTTCTCCTGGACTTTAAACAAAACCTTCGGGGTACTGAGGAAGGATTTTAGGCTTTTGCCTTCTTCCTCAATAGAAAAGGTTTTGTTTTTTGGCCACTGGGGCCGGTACCCCCTGAAGACGTCGGCTTCAGTGGTCATATTTTTAATTTTGTTTTATTTCCTTTGCTACATTTATTTCTATTTTTATTTATAATATCCAATGACTTTATAGAAATGTAAATATATTTTTGTAGTGCGCATACGAAATCAAAACATCTCAATAACTTTTTATTTAATGATAGGATTCTTACACACTAAAATGTAATCTTAAATGATACAAGGGATTGACCTAAAGTACGTCAATTAATTTGTTCAGATTGTTTTGTCTGATTTCGTTACTTAAAATATCAACTGCAAAAATTTAGTATATTTAAGTTGATCTATATTAACAAAATTAAGCCATTTAGTTAATTAATCAGTTATTAGATTAATCTATATTAGCAGCATATTTAACTTAAGTCTCTTATATCTTTACGATCTTACAATCCAATTATTAGATCTAAAGTTAGTTCTCTTTTTTTTATTTTGCACACTCTAAATCAACTGTTATAAATTCTTTGAAGACGTGCAATTTGTTTGTAAAATTTACTATTAAAACGAAACCATCAGCATTTTGTTCAGATAGTCTTTAATCAGAGGGAAGTAAAACGTCTTTACAACAATTATGATTTAAATGTTCGTCTGTTTGTCAAAAACTTGTTTTTTTTTTCTTTTCTTGTTTGCTAAATAATAGCGATGTCAATTATCCGTATTCTTTCTTAGAAACGTGTGTAAACAAATCTAAAAGAATTACTAACTTCATTGCCAAATATTGGCGAATACTCGCTCGCTCGGCGCAGAATTTATTTTTAAATAAAAAGAAAAAAAAAAAGAAAAACCTAGTTAACATCCTTTTTTTTTTTTTTTTTTTTTTAAAAATTTATATCCGTCGTTGAACAGCCGACCCAATTTTGGGTTTACGACTACTAATGTTCAAATCTGTAGCCTTGTAATTTTGAAAGAATCCAGAAGACTAGGAAATTTCTGGATCAGTAACCCCAGGGGAATGATTTGTTATGGGAACATAGAGGATTTTGCGACTCGACAGATTTAACATGCATCAGTCACCATTTACTACACGGGGAGTCTTGATCGAACCCACGAACTCTTGGACATGGGCCGAAGTCCCTACCCACCAGGGTATCCTGGCCCCTGTCATTATTATTATTACTATTTCTTCTTATTTTTTTAAAGTTAATAGCTTTTGTCATACTTTAATGTATTTTCATATGAAATTCCTCTTGATTAAACTTGAGTTATTCGCCGAAGAGTATAAGATTATATTTTGAGCTTAGGTGTATAAAAGACCAAGAATTAAAAAAAACTTTCTTTTCCTTTCTTCCTTTCAATCTTAATATTTTTTTTCAATTCCAACTATTAGTTCACACTCTCTCTATATCTTGTTCAAATTTTCAATAGTTGATAAAATACTTTTTATTCATCCACTCAAGTTCAAATACATTTTTTTTAAAACTTGTAGCGGATAACACTTGATATTAATACAGTTTTTTTGCAAGTATTAATTCATTCATTAAATAGATAGGAGAGAGAAACGAAATGGAATTTTCTGATGGGTATAGCGTTAGTCATTGTTTTAAATTTACTATAAGCAGTTTTCCACGTATTTTAAAAATAACATCAGTGGTAATTTCTTGCTTATGTTCTATTTGAACAAAAAAAAAAAAAATAAATAAATTTTAAACACATTTAAAAGCACATTTAAATATTTAATTATTTTACACTCGCTGTGTCAGATAAATTCAATAAAGAACATGACGTGGTAGCACGTGTGGTCCATGTCACCAAATTTATACTTTTATAGTTGTCTGATACCTCATACCTTTTTTTTTTTTAAATTCCTACTATTAGTTCACACTTTCCCTATATATATTTATCTTGTCCAAAAAGTTAATAAAATACTTTTTATTCATCCATTCGAGTTCAAATACATGTTTTAAAACTTGTAGTGGACGACACTTGATGTTAATAGAGTTTTTTCAAATATTAATTCATTCATTAAATTTAATTAATTAATAGTTTTATACGGCAGAAAAATTTTAATTATTTAATAAAAATTAACTAAAATTACACTTTTCTTTGTTGACCTAAGTAGGAATTGCCTTCAAAAAATTTTTTTCATTTTACTTGCTTTGCATATCAAAATAAAAACTTTATCCTTCAAACCAAGAATTGAAGTATCAAATATCTTTTTACTAATACAATTAAGGTGTATCTTTTCGTATAAAACCATTTGAGTAAGAATGGATTAGAATCTAATAAATATAATAAAAAAACGCGATAATAATTTATACTGAAAATAATGATCATAAACGGAGATATTCATCTATTCAAATTTTTTTTTCTTAAAAAGTTTTCCTTGTTCATATTGCGCAATATTTACTTTACATGTAATTATGTTTGTTACTATGTGTAAAAACATGCCACAAAAACGATACAAACTATTAACAAGCATGAACAATTGTTTTTTCGTTACTGCATACTAACTCCATATAATCAATAAGTATCTTTGGATTTCAGTTGAGTCATTGATATTGATTCAATCCCATTTAAACAAAGACAACGTATTTTAAATAAATAAAAAAAAAATTGAATACTACCAGACATTGCTGATTCATTGATTAAAAAGACAATTTTTCAGTTCTTATCGTTAAAATAAGTTAAATTATTCAAATTATAAAACTCTTCGTTTGACGAGTGGAGTGACGCACAAATTGCGCATTAAAATCAGCTCTCCCCTTTAACCCCTTAACGATCGGTTAATTTTCAAGAAAAGGTCATAAAAATGTGCCAAATACACGTATTTGATCTAGTTTAAAATAAACTAGCTATTTACAATTACCTTAAAAATGCTATATGGTGTGTAAAATGAGAAATAAAATGTTTTCCGGGCAAAAGAACACTCCAGGCCGTCAATATCAGGGGAGCGAGAAGGACGGGGTTAAACCAAAGTGCATGCTTTGATTTTAACACTAAACATACCAACACTTAATATATACCTACCATATCCGGTCAAATGACCGGACTCTTTATTGAATGTATGAAATATAGATGTTTGGAAGGAATTAAACAAAAAAAAAAATTATTATAATTAAACAAAATTGTATGCTGCCAATTTTTATGTATTACAAGCATGATAAGAATTTTTAATTCATTGTTTAACGCATTTTGTACATATACAGGGTTGTTTCCATTGTACATTTTCCGCTAACATTTTTCTTCTACTTATTATTATTTCCATAATTCTTATAATTATTCTTATAATTGTATGGATATATAAGAATTATAATTGTCACTTTTTCTTACACAAAAATGCCAATCTAAAATCTTAGGAACTTTCTTGAAATTTGAATTCACAGTTATTCTGACTGAACTAACTACGCAACAGTCTTTGCAGAAATGGGCAACTGATCGAATGCAATCCGTTGAACACGAATCACATCGTAATTTCTGATCCGATAACCTTATAAAGCAATAAATTGTTCTCCCGGTCAAATGACCGGTTGTGGTAGAAATGGGTGTACGACAGGTATTATTCGAAGCAAGCAAAATGCAGAAAACAAATAATAATTGAATATTAAGTGTACATAATTGTTAGAAAAAGTAATGAAGTCAAAGGTGCAAAAACGACTAGATGATAAGCTCATTTTCGATGCAAATGTTCTTAAACGGTCACTTGACCGGTTATGGTATGTTTAGTGTTAACAATTATTTTTATACCTCTAAAAAAAAATTTGTATTCAATTCAATGTGAGAAAAATTTTAAGTGAAATTTTAGCAAACAACGGGTTTAGAGCGACATAGGGGAATTGATTACAAAGCACATTTTCTCATTAAATATTTTTTTAAATACGCTTTATTTTATTTTATAGCTAATTTTGACATCGAAATATTGTCACAGAAATGAGCTTTTTCATAAAATTAATCAATTTAACAAACGCCAAGAAGAATCTAAATTCGAAGATGGCGAAGGTAGAAGCCTTTTAGCAGTAATTTTTGGTGTTTAATAAAAATTACAAAAAATTTCACTTTTATAAATTTAAAATAATTTTAAGTTTTACAAATCCTACAGTTATTTTTGATTTTAAGAATCTTACTTTCCTTTCAGGAATAAAGTTTTTCGTGATTTTGAATAATATGAAACTTGAAATAATTTTGAGTATTGTGAAGTTTGTAGTCATTTTGGAGATGACGAAGATTGCAGGATTTACAGTTATTTAAAATTTTACGAATTTCAAAATAATTTTGGGCATTTCAAAACGTACATTCATTTTGGCTATTCCCAATTTTGGCCTTTGCGAAGTTTGCAGTTATTTAAGGTCTCATGAATCTTACAATCATTTTGGATATCATGAATCTTAAAGTGATTTCAGACATTACGAAGCTTACAGTCATTTTGAGTAATACGAAACTTGCAGTCATTTTAGGTTTTGGGAATCTTACAGTCATTTATGTTTTGTAAATCACACTGCCATTTTTGTTTATACAAAGCTTACCAGTCATTTTTGGTAATACAAAGCTTATGGTCATCTTAGATCTCATCAAGCTTTCCGTAGCAGCAAAATAACTTGGGCTCTCATTGGGCCAATATTCATGAATCGTGGCTCAATAATAGTTCAAAGAGGGGTTATTTTTCAGATATTGGCTCTATATACAGGGTGTCTCAGTTAAGCATTTCAGAACTTCTAAGAGGGGTAGGGGGCATCCTGACGACTCGAAATCATATAGCAATGTGGGGTCGGAAATGCTTTCCTGAAGCGGTGACGTACACAAGAAGCACAATAAAGAAAAGAGACCGTAAGTGAAAAATCGCTATAAGAATACATTGAAAAAATTACATGGCCTCCTCGGTCACCCGACCTATCATGTCTTGATTTCTGGAGTCATATAAAAACACTGGTTTATGACACCCCCGTTGAAAATGCTGGTTGCAAGAATCGGAGTAACTGCCTGCGAGATATGCCTGGAGTATTGCAGAATGTTCGAATGTCCATGCGCCGAAGATGTGAGGTGTACATTGTAGCCGGTGGCAGAAATTTCGAACACTTACTTTGGCCCATGTACCATATAATTTTTTTCAATGTATTATTATAGCGATTTTTCACTTACGTTCTCTTTTCTTCATGGTGCTTCTGTGTACGCTTCAGGGAGGCATTTCCGACCCCACATTGCTATATGATTTCGAGTCGTCAGGATGCCCCCTACCCCTCTTAGAAGTTCTGAAATGCTTAACTGAGACACCCTGTAGAATTACACAATACACCCAATATCTGTCCTGTATAGAATTGTCAGATTCACCCGATATTTTATTTCCATTATTTAGCCAATATAGGTTCTATACTGGGCAATGTAGGCCCTATATAGGCTATTCTAGGACCAATGTTAAAAAAATCCAGACATCCCAATATTGATCCCTCTCTGCATGTTCTTATGTTGAGCCAATTGTGAGCCCAACTGGTAAAATTGGCAAGGTAAACAAGGTAAAATTGTTACTAGAGTTATTCTTTAAGCGTTTGGCTGTATTGGCGAATAATCAATAGAGTTTGGAAAGCAACCTTTTAAAAAAACAAACTTGAGTCTGTCACTGATAATCACAGGTTTCGCAGATCAGCGAGAAAAAAAAATTGAGTCATCCGGCGAATATCAGTTCCTTCGTATATCACCAATCACGTAACTATTCTATTTTACATTCTAAAAGAAAAGTTCTCCCTCCCCACTTCGAACACTCTGATGGAGACATCTAACTGACACGATAATAGCAAGGAGGGGGATTTAAATGCTCTTCAGGGAAAGTCCCTTATGATTATGAAAACTATAATGCCAGGGTATAATCAATGCGTTTGATTATAGATTGTACTTTAATAGTTTCCTTGTTTTTCCGGCAATTAACAATCATCATATAAAATTGAACGTTTTCAATTTAGAACATACAGAGAATAATTACTTCCACTGAATATTCTATTTCCAGCCATTGATGGAACATCTTATTATATAATTTTACAGCCGTCGTTGAACAGCCGACCCAATTTTTTGGGGGGTTTACGACTATTAATGTTCAACTCCGTAGCCTTTTAATTTTGAACCCAATCCAGAAGGCAAGTCAACTCCTGTATCAAGTATTGGGAGAAATTTCCCTTCGTGGAGGACATTTCAATGGAATTAACCCTCATTTGCGTAACGTGGAGAGGAAAACCTAATTTATCCTCAGCAGATATTAAAGTATCGAATAAGTATAATACTATAAACGTATAAATTAATATCAAATCGGATATAACAAATATTTCGGACATTCACCAAAGTGACAATGGGATTGTTGACATTCACCGCTGAAAATCGACACTCTCCTGATTTCGGATCATTCACGGTAATATGTACATTACTTTTTTCTCTACATAATGAATACAAGAAAAAAAAATGATTTTGCAACGATAATTGGAATAGTTTTCGCAAAATTATGAGTAGGTAAATAAACTTCAAAAATTAAACATTTTTTAAAAAATTGGCAATTTTAATTATTTTACTTCAAAGCCAAAGTGAGTCAATTTTAAGCCGAAATGAGAAAGACTTATCTATTCTGCAGAACTTAATGTAAAAGTTAGTGTTATGAATGTATACCAACAGTGAAACAAAAAGTTTTCAATATTCATTAGAAACTGCAGTTTCAAAGGTATAAGTAGTGAATATTGAGTAGTAGTATTACTTACTGTCAAAAACAGCGGTTCTTAAATAGTGAAAAAAAGATAGGAATTTAGATAGGAAGATAGTATTGAGTTCGGGAGATAGGAATTTCAATAAACAGTTCTTTTCAAAATTTTGGAAACCAAACCTATAATTATATTTAAATCTAATCAATTTTGCGTTACTTGTTTAATATTTCGGAAGCTTTTCTAAAATTGTTTAAAAAGTAAGATAACATTAAAAAATAAATGGGAATTTATATATTATTATACGATATTTTTTAAAGGTTAATACGCTCACAATCAAAATTGCTTTAAATATATTTTATTTATGAAATCGGTGTTCAGTTAAAGAAGATTGATCAACATAGCGTTCCGTTATCGAAAAAAATGAGAACTGTTGGTTTAGTAAACAACTGCAACAATTTTATTAATTTTATAAATATGAAGAAATAATTTTATTCTTCACATTTAAGTACAAAAAAATTTAAATGCAGTTTTATCTTTTTCATTTTATTTTATTTTATTACCGTCGTTGTACAGCAGATCCAATTATTTTGTCCAAACAAAATAATGTCCTACTAATGCAATGGTTTACGACTACTAAAGTTAAATAAGGTTCAAGGCAATAATTAGACGTGAGAAAAATTGAAACTTTTAAAACAGAGCATTTAAATACACCCTCAGAAAAATCAATTGTACGTAAGCCATCGGTACATTGGAAAAAAAATAACATTTGATTTAAGGTGTTTAATTTACCCATGTCCCTCAAGTTTTATTATATTTTATAAGCGTCGTTGAACAGCCGACCCAATATTTTGGATTAACGACTGCTAATGTTCAACTCCGTAACTTTGTAATTTTGAACCCTATCCAAAAAACAAGGGAACTTCTGGATAAAATACTGGGTGAAATTTGCCTTCGTGGAGGACGTTTTGATGGAACTAACCATGTAACGTATTTGCGTTACATGGAGAGGAAAACCACGACAGCATCCCACGGTTTGTCTAACGGCAAGGGGACTCTAAACCATGAGGATATGTCACGTCAGTACTGTGTTCGGTGCAAGCCGGATGCGGAATTTGTATTGACCAGCCATCTCTGGGATTCGAACCCGGTTCACCTCATCGGAAGGCGAACGCTCTATCCCCTGAGTCATCATGGCTCAGTTTTATCTACTGTAATAAAGCAATTTTTTTCATGAAACTAAGGGCTCTACTTCCTGATTGCTCCGTTCCAAACTTCTGGATACTTTTGTGTATACTCGTTCCATAATATAACATAATATTACTCATTACATAAATATTTTAGGTCAGCATATTCTGATACTCTTTTTTAAATAGGATGTTTTAAAAATATACAAATAATTTATATTCATTTGAGTTGCAGTACTCCTCAATATATTTATAACTATAGATTTTGTATATTAGGCCCCAGCTACAACAATTCCTATTGCCATCATTAATGAAGCATCAGTATAACAATCTGGTAGTTATTATTACGATCATTTGAGATGAACAACATCTCTCTAAAAACTGTATAAGAACCAAAGAAAACGATTGAAAATGCAGAAAGAAATAATTAAAATAGAAATATTCACAGTGCTTAACTTTAAAAATAATTATTCTAAAATATAAAATAAAAGTCATTTTCCAATTTTAAAAAGGCACACTATTCGAAATTTTTCGGAAAAATGGTTAAATTACAATTTATTTAATTGTTATTTAACCACATTCAAACAAAACTGTCAAATAACCATAAATAAGATGGTATTCTAACTGGTAAATATAAGAAAACCGCTTATTAACTGCTTTCACATAATACGGTTAAACAATCAGAATTTTATCGCACCAGCTAAACCCACCTAATGAAGCTACTGGTTCCTTGCAGTTGCGTAGATATTATAGCCGAGAGAGCTAATCTGTCAGTTTCGTGGCCATCAGAACAGGGGTTCGAGTCCCAGTGTTGACAACACATTCTCCAATGCTTATTATCTAACAAAATGCCTAGCTCCAGTGTTCAGTTAATTTCTTTTTCAATGGTTTTTGAAATCATACAAGTTATAAAAAAAAACCGCATAGTTTTGTATTCATGGTTGTATAACCACACTAGTTGTAAATGGTTTCAAAACAGTAAGTGTAAAAAATGTTCTTTACCGTATAAACTTTACTGTCAATTGGGTGTACAGGCTGCTGCCAGTTACTTCGCCATAATTTCAGAAGGAAAATTCTAACAGTGCAGATTCGTAGCAATAATAATAATAAGGTTTTAGTAATAATCGTAGTTTATTTACATTGTACTAGAGCTGGACAATGGGCTATTGGCGACGGTCTGGGAAACATCCCTGAGGATGATCCAAACACGTATGTAGTTAATTTACGTCGCACTAGAGCTGCACAATGGGCTATTGGCGACGGTCTGGGAAACATCCCTGAGGATGATCCGAAGACATGCCATCACAATTTTGATCCTCTGCAGAGGGGATGGCACCCCTGCTTCGGTAGCCCAATGACCTGCACGCGAAGTCGAGCACTTTACGGTAGAACAGTTTAACGAGGACCAATACCGCACACCCTCGGTCCCTACGCAGACTGATCCAAGTGGTCACCCACCCGCACACTGACCGCAGCCAGTGATGCTTGACTTCGGTGATCTGCTGGGAACCGTGTCTTAACGATCAGTCCACTGCGGGACGATGATCCAAACACATGCCATCACAATGTCGAGCCTCTGCAGAAGGGATGGCACCATCGCAGTAGCCCGACGACCTGCACGCGAAGTCGAGCACTTTACTGTAGAACAGTTCACCCTCGGTCCCTACACAGACTGTGGTCACCCACCCGCACACTGACCGCAGCCAGTGATGCTTGACTTCAGTGATCAGTTGGGAACCGTGTCTTAACGATCAGACCACTGCGGGACTATAATAATAATAACGATAATAAATATAATTTCAAAGATTAATAATACATATTGATAAATACAATTAATTATCGCCAACCCTTAAAGAAATTTTAAAACGTTGTTTTGAATAAAATGAACCCTCTATTTCGTTATGTTAGAAAAATAAAATCACGAAAATTTCTCATGTTTACAGGATTGGGATTCAAACCCTTTGACCGCCATATGTCCTTTTAAGTTCAACGACAAGGTAATTTTTTTTTAATCGTCATTTATTTTAGATATTTATTTGGCCAATAGTAATTGCGTAAACTTTAACCATTTAATTTAAATAGAGAATTTAAATAATCGAATTGGGAAGAAGAAAAAAATAATAATTCTTTCAGCAACTGTTTACTTGCTTTAAAGTTGCGGCATAATATTTTTCCTTTTCAAAAACATATTAACATGGAATATTAATATTTTGTCTAGACTTTTTCTTTCTTATCTGAATCTGAAGATCTCTGGCTCAGCATTATTATTAGTCAGCATTTTTTAGCTTTGCTGAAGTCATAATACTGTCTCTTTTGAGATTTCGTTGATTATATTGCGTGCATTGCATGACATATCAGTACTGAATCATTTAATGAATTACGTTGATCATTATCTATTTTATTGCAGAAAATCACTTAAAATTATACTTTATTAAAAAAAAAAAAAAAAAAAAGGAAGAGACAAGAAAGAAAGAAAGTAAATAAAGATGGAAATTGAAATTCTAAGAACTACATTGTTCAGATAGTGTATTAAGAAGAATATATTCATTCTTGACTCATTACAAACTAAACATTTTATTTTTTCCCATTGGAAAAATGGGTCTTGGTTTGGATCTGATGGCGTTCTCACACTTTTACTCTACAGTAATCAAGGGTAATAGTAAACAGTGCGCGTGCGTTGCTATGGCGACCGCTGCTGTTTGATGATTTTTTTTAGAATTAATTTTTTTTACTTTTAATTTTGTTATGCATTAAGTGGGTGAGTTTATTTTTGAGATATCAACAAGATTCAAGATTTTCGCAACTCAAGAAGTATTTATGGGACCATAGAGATCCCATAAATACATCTTGAGTTGCGAATAGAAGAGAATTTCATTATTTGAAAGATATTTTTTGTTTTTATTGTTTTAATTAAGAATTAGAAAGTCTAACTTACAGTTCTAACTGGATCGTTTTCAATACTAATTCAGGTGAATACATCACAAATGAAGAGGGTCCAAACTGATTGACACGGTCCCAAAAATTAGTGTTGAAGGAAGAAAAAAACAATGCCAAGGCTCAAAACTTACCGAGGAAACAAACGAAAAAACGAAACGATTCCGTTCGCAAACGCTTGCATGAAACCCGTCCCTCACAAAAGTACCAAAGTGATTGAGAGAATTGAGCTCTACCGAAGAGCGAATGGTGGCTCTCCAAACCCCTTTCATGCCAATACGAGAACTGGGTGTTGGTCACAAGTTAGGGATAAAAGGATCCATTGTAAACGTACCCAATAACTTGCACAAGACCGTAGACTGTCTTCCACCCAATATAAATGATTCATTCACTATTCATGTAAAATTGAGAAAAGCCTAGCTTTCGAATCCTATTTCATATATGAACTTGTGAATCCGAAATGGGTGTATGAAGCAGCTTGAAATTTCCTTCAAACACCATTGCACCCATCCGAAAATGTTAATATTGTGTATCTGTTAATCCGAGTAGTTCAGGATTAACAGTTCAAGATGTCCAAGATAAAAACACAATAAAGTTTATTTAAAAAAAAAAAAAAAATTAGACAACAATCATTTTGCCAATGGGAAACCTGTTATTGACTTGCGGTGATAGCAATTTTTTTATTTTTGTATAAATTTTTACATTTGAACCACATCCAAACACAGAATTTGCGAAAATGTTCGCCGTCTAATACGCAAGTAGCATATCTGGTTAAGTTATCGGTTAAAAAAAATGCATCTATTATCGACTTTTAAGAGGGGAAAAAAGATGAAAGAGAACCAATCACGGGATTGGTAAGCAGAACCTCCAGTATTTGAAATATATATATATATATATATATATATATATATATATATGTGTGTGTGTGTGTGTGTGTGTATCTTAACATATTAATATATATATTAACATATCAATTTGAATGTGAAATTTTTAAAAGTAACAAATAATTTTAAAATTTTGTCCAAATAATGCAGCGTTTTCAAATGTTAAAAAATTAGAACACAAACGCTTTTCATTACGACGATGTGCTGCCACGCCACAATGCCACACATGCCCGTTCATAGGCAGGCCACATTCACACATCACTCACAACAGAGAGTAACATCCATGCCCTGAGCGGGATTCGAACACGCATCCACTGGCTTCACAGTCAGGCACACACACACTAAACATGAAAGGCATAATACGCGGGGGGGGGGGGAGAGAAATTGAAAATAAATTCTATAAATCAAGCTGTCAATCGTTTTAGTCGTAAAAAAAAAAAAAAAATTTTTTTTTTTATTTCAATTGAAAATTACAGTGAGCAATTTCATTAAACAGTGAACATTTTGATTAAATTTGAGAGTTTCTTGGTCAGACTATTTAGTTAAAATAGGCAATCGAATCTTAGCTACCCTACCTATATATACAATTTTTTATAAGAATTTAAACCGAATTCCAAAGTTTAATCATTCTGTTCATTTTGCATTATTTCAATACAACCTAAATTTTGGTGTTATTTTTAACTGAGAAAACTTTTTGAGTGAAAATATCAAACTTAATTTAAGAATAAGAGAAAATGAAAAAAAACTATAACTTATTTAAAGCCATTTATCTTAAAATAAGTAAACAATAGCAAAAACAAGCAAAATAATAATAATAATTACTAGATAAGAATGAAATTTTCTTTTTCTACTATTTGCTGTTAAAAATCTGAAACCAAATTCATGAAAAGGAAACCATTTATATTTGAGAAATTTTTTGTCGTCATTTAATTAAAAAAAGTGCTTGTGTTTCATTTATAAAATCAATTCTTTTCCTATCTCGGCCATCAGATTGTCACATTTGATCACGGTGATAAGTTATTCTTCCTATCAACATCGTTGTTAGACACGGGGGGGGGGGGTTTCAGTGGTAATGGAATAAAAAACATATGCGCAATCCTTTTTTTCCATTACTTTTTTCAGGAATGGAATTAATTTGATAATATAATTAGAATTGAAAAAAAACCTTCTACTTCATTTTTATTTTTAGCATTATTTTTTTTTCCTGCTGGATATACAGATTTCTATTAACGAAATAAAACAGTTTTATTTGTTATTTATTAAAATTTTTTAATACACGAGCGAATTTTGTACGTCTGCGAGCATTTCAGTTTAAATCTTTTACTGTATTAATGAAGATACGGAAAAGAGAAAATTCCATACAGTCTCAGCTATTAAATGTTTTTTTTTTTTTTTTCTTAATAAAAGTTTTGACTTCGCTAGTTGAATATCATATTCAAACATGTGTGTCAATTAAATTCAAATAAAAAACAAAACATATCAAACAATTGGTTTAACACTAGATTGCCCAAGGAAGTTATTTTGACTACTTTTTAATTTCAATTAAATATAATATAATTTATTTTATTCTTCATATTTACTAGTAGCTTGTTATATAACTGTAAATAATATAAAGAATATTAGAAATTAATTTTAAACAAATTTCTTTATACATTAGTTATTCTTTCACAATCCAGTCATTTTAATTGCTTTTGGGCAATATAGGTATATACTAAGTTTCAGTTTTTCTAGTGTTATACACGATGCAATAAAAACAATAACGACTATGTAATATTTTTAACAATTTTATATTTTTTTCTCCTTTCTCGATTCAGATTCCAGATTGTCAAAATATTAAGGGTAGCCCCAAATCTAGAAAATTCGGTTCCAATAAGTTGGCCAAGAGAGCGCTCGAAAATTATGTTAATTTCACTTTTTTAGCATTTCTCTACATTTCGAAAGTGGAACGATTTTTTTTTTAGCTAATAAAATTTTTTATTCCGTGCAAAGAAAATAAATTTTATTTCTTTCTTATTTTGAACTATTTGATTTAATAATAGTCATAAGGAATTTGAATTGCAAGGTATACAAATTATAAGTGGCAAACTATACAATTTGAACAAAAACAGTGGAATAATTCGTGAGAAATCAGATTTAAAGCATACAACTTTTTAAAGTTTGATGACTCAGAAACTATTCGACCGATTAAGCTTGAATTTTGCATTTTTCTATTTAAAATTACAGGCATTAAAATTGTGTAAAAAACTTTTTGTGTTACATTTTAAAATTGCATCGACTGTTTATTAATAAAATAGTATAATTGACATTTAATTCTTTTGCATGGAAATTATCTATGGATAAATGGATTTTACAGTCCCTGGTGAAATTATTAGACGCACTATAAGATAATATGTATTAATTATCAGGTGATACTAGACAGCTTTATTGTTCTTACGCGACTGAAACCGGTTTGCACTTGTTTACGTTCGTGTATCCATTGGTTAAAATAATAACGCAATACGTTCAAAATAAATACAAATAGTATTCAAAAAATTATATATAGTATACAAAAGTACAAAAAATTCTCTTAAATAAAAACCCATTACATGTATGTTTACATATATAAGTATTGCATATAAACTCGCTCAAAACGTGTCATTATTAAAAAACTACAGTGTCTCTATTAATTTGTTCTAATTATTATAATATACTAATACTAGGAGGCTTTGCCCCCTGCTCGCTAGCGCTCACCAACCCCCGGAACTGCGTTAGCAGTTCATTTCGGATTGCTTCGCAATCCAATGCTCGCTTTGCTCGCTCATTGGATACGTTCTTAACGTCTAGCTTTTGTATACTTTTTGAATACTGAAGTTCCGAAAACTTTTCACTGTAGAAAATTCTAAACCTGTACAATTTGAAATTGCAATTGTTAATTCGGGCATTTGGCGATACAACACTTATAGAATTGAAGGATTTGTTACGTCAAGCGCTCAGGTATCATAATTTTGATTTATGTTGCTAAGTTAACTTTCAAAAAATTATATGGCTGGCAACAGCATTTTTATTTTTTAAGTTGTTTATTTTTATTTTTGCCGCAGCTGAATTGAACAACCTGATAATGCTCACTCTGGTTATTGTTTCCGTATTTAAAAGCGCTATATATGTTGAGCCACCTCAGCTAGATTTGGCATGTGACATTTTTAGATGCAATCATTGGTCGATTTTCTAACGTTGCCATTCGGGAAGTTGTAATGAGGCTTTTTTTTTGGTGCCATGTAAGAGAAATATATATATAGATAATACCTGATATAATAAATATTTAATATTTCTATAATATATCGTCTAATTTATCCAATTGTCGAATTTATATTGTATATCGCCTAATTTAACCAATTAATACACGAACGTAAACAAGTACAAACCGGTTTCAGCCACATAAATATTATAAAGCTGTATAGTATCACCTGATAATTAAGATTAAACATAGAATCTTATAGTGCGTCTAATAATTTGGCCAGGGACTGAATTTTTGTGTTTAAAAGTTTCTCCATTCGATCCGTATTTGGCCAAACTATTCTGACTATTTTTCTGATTGCGGCTACCACGACTTTTTCGAATAAACAATTTTTTCCCCCGAGAAGTACACATCTCTGTCGAATTTCGTAATCCTAAAATATCGTCTGCATGAATTAATGAATAAGCATATTTGAGATCATCCCACCGAACCATTAAAATTGAGACTTAGTACGTTAAAATCCGATCATTAGATCAGAAGTTATTGTAAGTGTTCACTTTTTTATGTTGCTCACTGTATGTACGGTACTCTCAAAGGACTTTTATTTTAGGACTCTAAAGGACTTTTTATTTTACTGTAGTAGAAAATTTTATTTATCACTATTGAGATATTCCTTTTATAAGTTCGCACTTGACTTTATGTCAAAATGGGAAAAAAATAAAACAGGGATTAGAAGGTACCAGGTTCGAATCTTAACATTTATACCAAAATTTTTCACAGTATATTCCACACAAGAGAGATGAGAACTGTCTCCAATTTCAACTGTTGTAATGATATAAGGTCGTTATATATTAATGATTAAAAGTATTTCTCATTTATTACTTCTTATAGTTATTACATTTACTACTTATCACACATTCTGCATTGCTAAGTTTAATTTTTTTTAAAAAAATTCCTACTGTTAGTTCACACTCTCCCCATATCTTGTTCAAATTTTGGGTGGCTAATAAAATACTTTTTATTCATCCATTCAAGGTCAAATAAATTTTTTTGAAACTTGTAGATGACACTTGATGTTAATACAGTTTTTTTTATTTTTTTATTTTGCAAATATTAATTCCTTCATTAAACAGGAATGGGCGAAAAACGTAATGAAATTTTCTGAGGGGTTAAGCGTTGGTCATTGTTTTAAATTTTACTATAAGTGATTCAGTTTATCCCATATTTTACAGATAACATCAGTGATCATTTCTTTGTTATAAGCTCTATTTGAACAAAAAAAATAGTTTATTGCGCACGTTTAAATATTTAATTATTTTATGTTCGCTGTGTCAGATAAACTCGATAAGGAACATGACGTGGTAGCACGTCTGGTCCACGTCCCCAAATTTATACTTTTACAGTTGTCTGATACCACTGATACCACGCACCTTTCTTTTCACTTCCTACAATTAGTTCACACTCTCCCTATATTTTGTTTAAATTTTCTAGCGTTCATAAAATATTTTTTATTCATCCATTCAAATTCTATAACATTTTTTTAACTAGTAGTGGATGACACTTGATGTTAATTCAGTTTTTCAAATATTAATTCATTCATTAAATTTAATTAATCTTAGTTTTATATGGCAGAATTTTTTTTTTATTATTTTATAAAAAGTAACTAAAATAAAATTTTTCTTTGTTGACCTAAGTAGGAATGGATTAAAAAAAATTTTTTTTAATATATAAAATACAGTTGATTATTTTTAAAATCCAGGTAATTGCACATTTTTTATGCTACTTACATTAGCAAAATGATCTTTCATAAAACAATAATTATTTTATATTTAATCAACAAAATGATTTCTTTCTTTTCGAAAAATATCAATTCTTAAGGAAGTAAAAAAGAACAAAGATGAATGAGAACATCCTAGTTTAAAAACTAACCTTTACGAATGAGTTGTAAAAATGATCTATAGATTTTGTTAAACAAAATGATAAAAATTTTGAAGGAAAAAAAAATTCCAAAATTTAAGATTGTCTAGGAAGAACAGTACAAAAAATATCCTTGACAGCGTGATCTACAATGTCGGAAAAAGAGAGCCGCGAATTGAAGAGCAAAATAGTCGCCAACAACACGTACTTAGTTCAAATAAAACGCAGAATCGCGTGTGTAATAATCAACTTTCGTTTCACCGATGTTTCTGTGTATTAAAAAAAAGCGCCAATGAGGCTGTCTTTTATGTTATTAATTGAAAGTATAAAATCAATGTAGAGGCATAGGCGTTGGCAGGTGCTGAAAATAAATGAAATAGAATGTCGAACTAACGACAAGAAAATAGAAAAGAGGAAGGAAAAAAAATGGACATAAGAAAGAGAAAGTGGGCGTTGGAAAAAAAAAAAAAAAAAAGATTAAAAATTTAAGCGTCTTTTTTCGGAAATTAACTGTTCGCATATTTAATAGTAATGTTCTTTTATTCCAACCTTGGTGGAGTTGCACACATTTTGAAACGCTATGTTTGTATTCCAGCAATGTTGGAGTACATATATCGCGTGTACAAGACGAGTTCAAGAAACTGAGCATTAAAATAAAACGATAAAGTAGCTTACAATCGTCAAAAAAAATAAAATAATAAATAATAGAATCTAAGAAAAAGAATACGATCCTAAAAGAAAAACGAAAATACAGTAGGACCTCTATTTAACGAAGTCGCTAAATCCCGATAATAAGTTATGGCAAATTCGTTAAATAGAAAATCACCTTTTGAAATATTTAAACAATACAAAACAGGTTTTAAATTCATAAGCACTAGACATAATTAAAAGAAGAATGGATACACCTTTATCTTGTAAACTAGTATTTACTATTTTTATAAATCTTAGCCATAAAATAAATCTGCATCATGGAAAGCAAGAATGGAGCAAAACATTATCCAGTGTTACACTATCATGCTACATACTTTTCAACTTTAAAAAAAAAAAAAAAAAAAAAAAAAAAAAACTACATTTATGTATCAAATTATAGATGCATTTATTATTTAAGTAATTTTAAACATACGTTACCACATGCGTTCCTAAGCTAATTGCTACTGATAAAATCCGTTGAAATGCAAATAAATTTTCGTTTGAAATGCAAATAAAAAGGGATAGGGATTTTTCTGATTTCTCTAAAAGTTAAGTGGCTTCGAAAAACAGTTCAAGTCATTTCCCCTATAAAATGCGTTAACAAGCTTGAAATGTTCTGAAATATTTTGGGAAATAGGGAAAGTGGATCTTAAAGAAAGTTCGCTAAATAGAAAATTTCCTTCGCTATGTATGCTATTTTAGGAAAAAATTTCCGAAATGTTCTTGGTTCCACGAAAAAAATCTTAAACTAGGGAAATTCGCAGAATGGAAGTTCGTTATATAGAAGTCCGACTGTATTATTCTTACAAATAACCACCAAAGCATTAAACCATTCCCGCAACAGCCAGTAGGGAAAGGATGGTGGCCATGAATGTTAATGTTCGGCAATTTTGGGGCCATCAACCGTGTGGTCAGTATTGCGAACCTGCCGCCTTTATTTCGGCCACCCTTATCATTTATTAATACTGTTACCCACCAAACTCAAGCTGGTTGTGAGCACCATTCACATTGACATTTGGTCCACTAACCGCATACATAACAGAACATATTATGTAGAGTTTGAACATTTTTGTCCATATTTATTTATAATATTTAATTTTATATAATTGACACTATAATTTATGTTTGCTTAATATATATTAATTGATATTAATTATAATAAATGATATTAAGGTTGAACTTCAATTTAGGGAATTTATTGGGACCGACAAATCCGTTCATTAAATCGAAGCGATTCGTTGAATCGAATATCAATTTTTGTAAAGAGTAGGGTATAAAACTATCCATGCAAAATGCCCATAGATATACAGATATGAAAAAAAGTTATCATTGTTTACGACGAGCTTAAAAATAATAAGTTATGCTTTAGGAAATCAATTTTAAAATGATATTAATTCTTCAACTTAATACATACATATAACACTTGAATTAGCGCGTGAAATGTTCAAAATTTTAAGTGCGATAATTTTAAAGTTTTCCAAAGCATTTTTTTCCAAAGAATGTTGTTCGTTCAATCAAATTTCATTAAATGAGAGCATTTTAGCACACTTTTTGTCGAGACAGAGAAAATTCTCGTTAAATTGGAGAATTCGTTACATCAAAGTACGTTAAATCGAGGTTCCAATATACTTAAAGACGAAAACATAAGTAACATTAAATTTACTTACCCTTGTAAACACACTTAAAAAAAAAAATTTTTTTGTTGTTATAATATCTATTGTAATAACGACACATATGACCAACAGCCTTCATTTTTTTATGAATTTTTTTTTCAAAAATAATGAACACTATAAAAATAGTTAAATATTATAAAAATAATGAAAGACAGTTTAAATGAGTTAAATAATTATTTTCCTTTTTTTGTACCTCAAATATCTTATGTGAGTATTCATCCAATGTATGCGTATCAATATGTATGTGTCATTATGCATGTATTCAATATCTTATGTATGTATTATAGGAAATGTATTCATCCTAGTAAAAAAAAATTTCACGATTTGTCTTATTATTTCAAGAAAAACCTAAAATTTAGCTTCTAAAAAAATTGATTGCGTATAAGATTTAATTATTTATAACTATCTATTTATAATTAATTATAATTAGTTATAATTTTTAGCACTGTTTCTTTTCTTCAGGTACAATCATAGTGAATATTAATTTTTTAATTATTTGGATTTGAAAATAGTCCAGAAAAATAATTCATTATTTACTTAATTCTTTGTCATTTAATAAATATATTGTTCTGCCCTTATATCCGAATTTTGTTAGTTGGGAGTAGTTTGTTAAATTATACTTAAATAATAGTGGAAGAATTTTTAGAATATTTGAGTTTAGTGCTGTTATCATGAATTGTTAAAGTTCGCACAGCGCCATCTATTATTAATCCTTATAATTATTTCAGACCTTCCATCCTAGAAGGCTGGGAGTTGCCGAAATTTCATTCTTTTATTAGTTAAGAAAGGAAATTATTCAAATTTATTGCGGTAAAGGGCGAATTAAAAGCTCTTTACCACAAGTGTTAATTAATAATTTTATTAAGTGTTAATTAATAAGCGTTTAAATTCAAATTATATTAACAAAATGATTCAGCAAATAATATTAATAAATTGAAGACTATCTTTGCTAAGCAATTCAAGCAATTTCAAAATTAATCATCTTTAATGAACTTAACATTTCTATTTTTAAACTGCGATTATGATTCCCTTAGGAATAGTGCTACTATAGTTCCTATAAGTCTTGTAAAAAAGCATCTTGTATTTGTGATAAATCCTATGTGTAAAAAGTTATAAAAAGAATGAGATGAAATGTAAAAAATATATTATAGCTTAAGCTTACCTAAAAAAGTATTGATTTATGTTGTGTTGTTTAAGTATGAAACCAGATATTAAAACAGAGCAAATGCTTATTGTTGCTGGTAATAAAAATTGAAAGCTTTGGAAAATGTACCTAAAAACAGTGATTCAAAATTTTTGACATTGAAATCAAGCATTGTGTAAAATAAAAATTAATTAATCGTTTTAAATAACATTTAAAAATTTTTTAGTATTGCATTGAATGAAATTCTTTAATTTTTATTGTGACAATTACTAAATAGTGAAGCAACGTTAATTGTCACCATTCAACATAAAAAAACTTTCGTTACAATTTTTTTGTTTTGTTTTTACATTGTTGTATGCACAATATATTTTAATCAAATAGCTGAAATATGCCATATTTTATGTCTGATTTTGTTAGACTAAAATTTATTTCAAAATTTTTGCAGTACTTACTCTTAAGCACTGTGTTTAATGTAGTTTTGAGCTACAGGTTCAAGTTCAGTTTTTTAATCTGTTTCAAAATTAAGAACAGATAACATGTTTCATTTTTATGACTAATGCTAAAGACATGCTGGTAGTTCGACCGCAAACAATTACTCACACGTGATCTGTGTTTTTATTTAATGTAGATTTTCAGTCTTATAGTTTGTTCTAAAAATGTCTTATATAGCTTATTCTTATATAATTTAATAATTAAACTTCCATCCCTAAATATTGATTGATCAAGTATGAAAATTTTTGAATTTCTTAAAGCAATTTCAAGTTTTATTGATAAATTCATAAATCTCTTCTCACTTATATATTGTAAATTGACTTTTATATACATTAGATAAAAAAAAAAAAAAGTCTGATATTTAAAATTCGATTTCTCAAGAACTTTTCAACCAATTTTACTCAAATTTTGTATTTTGCCATGTAAAATTACACACTTTAAAATGATGTAAAAAAATTTTATACCTTAAAATTAAAAATATTTTTCAACTATTATTTAATTAAATAATAAATATTAGCTCAAATTTGTTTTTTATATGGAATTATGTTAGGATAAACAAATTTAATAACTGCGTGCAAAAATGTTTCAATTTGCATGAAAAGTTTTCGAGATATGGCGAAATACACAAAAAGTAAATTTAACATTAAGGGGTGCTAACTTTGAATCGCTCTCCTGATCAAACTATGGGGACCCTATTTCCCCGGTTGCGGCTAACCACCCTATTTAGGGAGTCGAAAATCCGAATCCGTCGAAAATAAGGTATGTTTATTCAGAGAAAGTACGTTTTTGTGTCTGATTTCGTAATTTAAAATATTGTCTGCACTTATTAACTAGCATATTTGAAATTCGAGTAATTAAGTTATAGTAGTAGAACGCGGAGATCCGATTATTAGATCAAATTTTCTAAAGGGTGGTCCGTTTTTTTTTTTTATTTTGCGCACTGAACATTTTGGCTCCTTTTAGCTAGTTGATGCTGCTAATTTTGTTCTATTACTTTTGTTTTTCTTCCCCCCCCCTTCTTATCTTTTGTTTTTTAAAATGCCGTTCTGATTTCAAAAACTTCCGCCCACCTATTTGAAGTCTAGTATAGCAGGTCAAAAAATTTTACTGTTATAATGCAGATACTGCGGAAAGTTAACAGTCTTCATACTGAAATTTTTCATTTAATTTTCAAATTATTGTCATAATTATATTAAATAAATATTTGAAAATGGGTAAATTTTTTTGTTGTAAAAGGCATAACCAATGTTAGATCAGCAAACGTACTTTTTCAAAAGAAGTTCGTTGAATCCAAAATAAATAAGTAACGGTTGGAATATTAGTACAGCAAATTGCTACGTCCCATTTGAGAATTATGCAAGTATTTTAATACGTTTTTCATTTTCAGTTTGCTTAGCCAAATCTTTCAACCAAAAATAAGCACCATTTAAGTACTTTTTAAGCACTCAAAAAATATTTTTAAGAGCTATATGCATTAACAAAATGCAAAATAATTTTCAGACTTTACATGATCATGATAAAATAATAATTAGTTTCTGACAAAGAACTCTTTTCTTGATTATATTATCCATTATAAAAAGATAGAGAGATTTTTCGGTTCGATATGAGAGGGTGGAAAATGAAGCCTGAACTGGAGAATATCATGCAAAATGCAGCCCAGTTGCACATGAGAGTGTGCAATAATCTCACCGAATCCAACTCACATTCAGACTCGCAAGTATTACATCAAATATGTAAAATGATTTTCATATGCTATGATCCAACGGTAAGCCAAAATGAATTGTGAAAACGTTGAATAGAAAACAATGTGAAAGGCATCGCTTTTACATAATACGGTGAAAATTGATATGGTAAAGAAAAAAAATTCCATTTTGTAAAACAGAAATTAAAGCAATTCCTTAAAGCGACTAATGAAAAAAAAAATCAACTTTAAGGGGATTTTAAAAAATTAAAATAGAGAATAAGTACATTTAAGCACTTTTTAAAAACGCTACGCACTATGATTTTATAAGATCTTTAAGAATATCATAGGAAAAAAAATTATTTCATACAGTCCCCGGCCAATTTAATTAACGCACTATTAAGAGTTTGTGTAAAATCTTAATTATCAGTATACAGCTTCATTGTTTTTACGAGACCGGTATGTGCACTTGTTTACGTTCCTGTATCAATGGGTTAAATAAGGTGATATATAATATTAATTCGACTATTGGATAAATGAGACGATATATTATAGTATAAATATAGAATATTTATTATATCAGGTATTATATTAGTATATTATGATAATTAGACCAAATTATTAGACACACTGCAGTGTTTTAATAATTGCATGTTTTGCACGAGTTTGCATGCAATACTTTTACATGTAATGGGTTTTAATTCAGGAGATTTTTTATATACTTTCTATTTGTATTTATTTTTAACGTTTTGTATTATAATGTTAAACCAATTGATACACTAACGTAAGCAAGTGCAAACTGGTTTCAGTCACGTAAAAACAATAAAGCTGCATAGTATCACGTGATAATTAAGATTTTACATCGAATTTAATAGCGCGTCTAATAATTTAGCAAGGGACTGAAAGTTACTTTTTATTAAAGTTTACGAAAAGGTCTCTAATCTTGAGAAGCATAAAAAATGAAAAAAGAGAATGCCTTCCCACCTGTTCTAGAGGGCAATACTTTTTAACCTATTTATGCAAAGAAATGAAAGCATTCGTGACAGGATAGAACTTTAAAACCCTTTTCACTATTAATGATGTTTAACATCTCCGGGGAGGTAACCAAGCTAAACGAACCATCTCTCAGACGATGGTAACCATTTGTATGTATCAATAGCTTGTCGCCGCTTCCCCATGAACAATCACTCTTCCATATTTCTAAGCATTCATACTCAGATTTCTTCTTACATTCTTTTTTATTTATTTATATTTTTTCTTTCCAGCCGTCCATCCCTTTTTTATCGTCTTTCACTCATTGGAGTGTTTTTTTTCACGCTTCCCTTCAGACGATGATGACTTTATGAGGAGAAGCGAAGTGAAGTAATTCTCTGATTCAAGCGGAAATCAAATTGATTCGCTTTCCAATCTTGAACTTCGCGTGATGGAATCTGTTTTCGATACTAAACGATACATTCGAAAAAATTTAAACTATTTCGATTTTTTTTAAAAAATTATTTTGATCTCTTTATAACAAATGGTTTCCTCCTCCCTTTTTATTTATACCTCGTGATTCTTGAAGCACGACTGTCATTTCAATAAATTATTATTTATAAATTTAAAAACAGCTGATATCAATTCTTCGAATATTACAGAATCGTGTTTTTTTGGCAATTTCAGAACCTCTTGGAGATCGTTTGAAGCATGACGTGAAAGTGAAGGGGTTTCATAGTTTTCTGTATTTTTTTATTTTTTATTTTATTTATTTTTAACCGAAAGGGGTGGAGAGCCGTAGAGGCTTTGGAGTTTGAGCGCTCTCTTTCCAATAAGTTGAACTGGGTTCAAATCCGTCGATACAAATTCCGCACCCCAGTTGCACCGACCACAGTGTTGACGTAACAAAAAACCCCAATGGTAGACGGATCATGGGTTAGAGTCCTCTTGCTGTCAGACTAACCGTGGGAGTTTTTCATGGTTTTCCTCTCCACGTAACGCAAATGTGGGTTAGTTCCATCAAAAAGTCCTCCAGGAAAGCAAAATTTATTCCAATACGTGATCCAGGAGTTCCCTTGTCTTCTGGACTAAGTTCAAATTGCAAGGCTACAGAGTTCAACATTTGTAGTCATAAACCCAAAAATGGGTTGGCTGTTATAAAATAACAGCCGACGGTAATAAAACGACTGTTATAAAATAAAAAAAGGGGGTAGGGAGTTGCAAAGATTGCCGAAAACATACTTAAGAATTATTTGAAAGGCTCTTTGCCGGCAAAAATAAACAAATGACAATTTCTCTCTCGTGGTTACGTGAAAAAGTCAAAACACAACTATCTTTATTTTTTTTTTTTTCCCCTTGAACTTAAGACTTTTACTATAATTACCTAATTTCAGGATTTCATCACGACAAAAAGACGTAACTTTAAATGAAAAGAAATTTACGTTTCAATTCATTTTACAAAACACTTAGAGCAAAATATTTTCAGGAATCTTTTGTGTTTTCTTTCTGCTGTATAAATTCATAACCACTGCAGTAAAAAAAAAAATTCTTTCCAGCTTTTTCGCAGTGTAATTGTTTCCAATTTATATATATATATATATCTTTTTTTTTTTTTTTTTTTTTTTGCAAGTTGAAAAAAATAAAATTGAATTTTAGTGTCTCACGTAAGCATTGTTCATACCTCTCCTTTATTTTAGCACTTACGTAATATTTGAACAACCCTATAACAATGAAAACATAGAAGAAATATCAACCAGTTGCAATATGTTTACTTTTACTTAATTTGTTAACGAATTATATGATTTTTATGTGAAGATATCAATAGAATAAAGCAGTGAAAGCCTTTTGCATGCATGCATGCATATATATATATATAAATAAATATATATATATATATATGCCAACCTGCAGAATGACCTTTTGTCATACGGGCATCTGAAGAGCAGATTTGATGGCCACTCTTTCAGGGACACCATATTAGGAGGGCCAACGTTGCTTTCACAGTAATTAGGACAGATAGTACAGAAAGTGACAGTACATCCACACCTTGTCCGGGCCTCGAACCCAGAAACTTTCTGATATATTCAAACCTTTCATTTTCATTATACTATACCAACATAGTGATGAAATGAATAATATATTTTAAAAAAATTTGTTGTTGAAAAAATGTGCTTACAAATTTCTTAAAAGACGTTTATAAGGTGGACATTCTCAAAAGAGTCGCTTCTTATTTTTTACATACAATACATAGTTGTAAAATCATTTATTTTTTCCTTTAATCTATTTAACATTATAAAGACTGAAACTTAGTATATTGCCCAAAAACAGTGATGAAAAATGACTGGATTACGAAAGAATAACTAATGTGTAAAGAAATTTGTTAAAAATTAATTTTTAATATTATTTACAGTTATATAACAAGCTATTAGTAAATATGTATAAAGAATAAAATAAATTAAATGTTGTACAAAAAGTCACAAAATTCCAAGAAATTGTGTCATTATATACATCATTGTTTTTCTAATTGAAATTAAAAAGCAGTCAAAATGACTTCCTTTGGTCAATCTAATGTCAAAATAATAAAAGTTTGTACACTTAAAAAAGCTTAACTAAATGTTTGATTAAAAGTTTGATTAATTCACTATAAAATAAATAAATGCTTTATTCTGAATCAAGTATTAGGAGAAATTTGCCGGCGTGGAGAACTTTTTGATGGAACTAACCCTTATTTGCGTTACATGGCACAGTGGGTCAGAAGACCATGATCTTTGGCCAAAAGTCAAAATTAAATTTTCAACTAAAATATGTGTAGGAAGTTTTAATATCCCCCAAATTAAGTATTCATCATCATTTCAAACATTATAATTTACTTTTAGGACCAACGAGAGTACAATGTAGTGTAAAATAGGTTAAAAAAATTTTTTTTAATGTAACTCTTAAATTTATATTTCAGAAATATATATAGGAATTTCACCTTACTGTTGCATTGTTATCAGAGTAATTAGTCTGAAATTATTTTACAATTTTTCAATTTGTTGAATTAGTTAATACTCTTGACAAACTTATAGTTTATATCTTATCATTTGACATTTTACAATGTTTGACTCACTTTCGAAACTTATCTCCAAAAAGTTCCATGAATTAATTAACTAAACTTTTTTTTTTTTTGTTGTCTTCTTTGATGTTTCTTCTTTCGAAAAAACCAGCCCCATTTTGCCCATATTGCAAAGGTGGACTAAATATACCGAAAAACAAAAATTATGTTTTTTTTTTCATGTTTTCTCGTTATTTCGTAATTAATTTCGTAATTCGCTATTTTTTAATATTATTTCAGAAATATAATTTGCTTTTCATTTTTAATATAAAATTACGAAAATTATTATATTTTCATTGCTATATTTAATTATTTAGACGTACTATATTATTTTTTCTATTTTTGCTCGCCATATTTCAGCCGCCATTTTGTTTGTTTTTTTTTGGAATTTTTAGTGTATTTCAAAATTTTAACTATGAATTCAATTTACCTGCACATGAAAACCCCCAAATTTTGAAAATTTTTTTATCGAAATACTAATTTTGGCCAAGAAACCTTGGATGCTGGCCCACTGTGCATGTAGAGGAAAACCATGAAAACATCGCATGGTTAAGCCTGGCGGCAAGGGGACTCTAACCCATTCCATCAACCCCAGGGGTTATATTACGCCAGCACTGTGGTTGGTGTAAGCCGGATTCGGAATTCGTATCGACTAGCCATCCCTGGGATTCGAACCCAGTTCACCTCATTGGAAGGCGAAAGCTCTATGCCCTAATCCACCTCGGCTCCTGCCGAGCTCTATCCCCTAATCCACCTGCAGCATTGTTGAATCTGAAGGCACATAATTTTTACCATTCAGCACTTTCGAAGTCACTTGTTTTTTTATTTTATAACCGGTGTTTAATTGAGCCATCACGTTTCGATTAACAGTAATAATGAATTTCGGACTAATAACAACTAAAATGAGCTAAACCACTTTTTTGGAATTTTATACCCGGGAGAAAGCATAAATAGCCTATAACTTAGGTATATCACGTGATTACTTGTATCATCCATGATTTTAGTCCATTAAATGAGTCCATAAAATGTTGATCTTTTAGAAGGATTAGGATAAATATCAGAATTCAAATCGCTATGAAGCTTTTCCCCTCCCTTAAGGAAGGAGATTGGTAAGCCCCGAATTTAACTTTCACTGATCCCAGCACGTGACGTCACGTTGGACCAACTGGGGGCACAAAAGGATGAAGATCCCCAGCAAACCTCCCAGCAAAATAGATAAACGATCTTTTTCTCACCTCTGTGACAAATTGCAGTTTATTGTTTGGGTTGAATCGAATCCTCAGCATCTCGTTGAGGGGATGTCTTTAACAATATTTCCTGCATCGATTCGATTTGGCTCGCTTATCTCTCGAATCGAATATTCATGATGAAACTTATTCATATAAAAAATAAAAAGAATAGATCGGGAACAAAAAAAAAGGGTGGTTAAGTTATCACAATAGCACAAAGAAGTGTTAAAACGTGATTTAAAAGCAATGTGTTTAGGGGAGTTGAAAATAAAAATAAAAAACGGAGAGGAAGTTTTACAGCTTCAATGGGAAATTTTAAATTCCCATTAAAACTGTGCGCGCGCGTATATATATATATATATATATATATATATATATATATTATATATATATATATATATATTATATATATATATATATATTATATATATATATATATATATATATATATATATATTATATATATATATATATTATATATATATATATATTATATATATATATATTATATATATATATATATATATATATATATATATATATATATATATATATATATATATATATATATATTATATATATATATATTATATATATATATATATTATATATATATATATTATATATATATATATATATATATATATATATATATATATATATATATATATATATATATATATATATATATATATATATATATATATATATATATATATATATATATATATAAACTCTTTAAATAAATCTTATTTCATAATTGCATAATTAAAATTTTTATAAACCTTTAGGAATGTAGGGATTTTATTTCCTTCTTTAATTTATTTCATTTATAAAAAAAAAAAGAACGCAAAGTTTTCGAATGTAAAAATAAATTTTTAAAAAAAGGGAAATTTTTATAAACAGCTAAAACAAAATTTTCAAATTTAACATAGGCTTGGTGTTTCCTAGAATGTGAAGTCTGCTCGACCTTTGTAAGCTCTGTAAGTTTCTACTTTTTGTTCACATATTATACTTTTACCGAAGAATAACTGCAGCCAAAAAGACCAATTTTAGTTTTATCCTAGTTACCGGGTTATCGAGGAGGCAATTAAGCGGGGACCTGCGGTAGTTCTTGTCTCCAAATATTTCAAGCGAGTTTTCCGACTTTTTTTTATTTCTTTTTTTATCGCCAACTACATTATTCAATTCCTACTATTAGTTCACACTCTTCCTATATCTTGTACAAATTTTCAATCGTTAATAAAATACTTTTTATTCATCCCTTCAAGTTCAATTACATTTCTTGTAGTGTATGACACTTGATGTTAATACAGTTTTTTCAAATATTAAATTGAACAACGTTTTTGTAGGCCTAAATTAACATAATGTTTCTCGTTATCTAAAAAAATCAATCAATCACTCTGCAGACTAATTGATAGAATCCATCTCTTTAAAAACTATTAAACAAAGATTAAGTGAGATGTGAAATATCATGACAAATAAGAAAATTAATATAATGTCATTCGTTTATTTTTCAATATTAAAAAGAATCAAGTCAATAAATATACAGTGAAACAACCAAAGAATAACTGATAGAGAGAGAAAAACAAACTTCCGTCCGAACATCAGGCAATTCTGATATGAAGAATTACGTTTCACATAATGATACGTAAATGATAATTTATTTTAGCTATAATTAGCGTACACATTACAGGTAATTTGCGGAAAAACACTTGCTTTCATATTTATACTTAAATGCTATTTTATTTTAGCTATAATTAACGTACACATTATTGGCTATTTGCGGAAAAATACTTGCTTTCATACTTTAAAGAATTACGTTTCACATTATGATCCGAGAATGCTAATTTATTTTAGCCATAATTAACGTACAGATTACGTACATATAATTTGGGGGGAAATACTTGGCTTCATTCTTTAAAGAATTACTCTAGTTAATTAAGAATTTATCTAGTTAATCTAAGAATTATTAAGGAATTACTCTGGAATTACGGATAAGTTAGGTAATGCGATGTGCATATATTAATGGCTTTCCAGCTTTATCAGTAACGTATACATCACAATAGTATTTAACTCAAACGCAAATATTTTTAAAAAATTTTTTATTATTGTTTTTTTTATTTAAGTGCTTTGCCAAAACATGTACTTTTTAGCGCATAAGGAACAGTTCAGAAAGATTTGTCGAAAGATATGTAAAAATAAAAAAATAAAAAAGTATATGTTTTTGAAAACCTATTGATTTCCTAAATAATAATAATAATAACAAATGGTTGCTTAAATTGTTACAAAAAAACTACAAATAAAACTTAAAAGCAAACCTTAATGTTATGAATCTGATTATTAAATGTGATGGATTTGGATTATGCGTAGTATCTTACTATAGATAAATATTTAAGGACAGTTTTCCATTGTTGTCAATACATATTTATTGGCTGGTTAATCAGATGGTAGGATCCCACATCAATTTTCTTATTGGCTTGGTTGCATAAAATTGATAAAAGTCAAAGTTATTCGCGAACGCAGCCGTTGTATTAGCCCTCTAGCGGGAGGAACTTCAAGAAGAACTTCAAAAAACGACCCTGAACATTAGAACATTGGTAATTCATCCTAAAACAGAACGCTCCCAACATTTGAAGAACAATTTCTCAATAATTTTTACCTTTCTTTTATCAACAACTTGCAAGCGATAACTTCCGATTTCGTGATCGCATACTGTTACAGATGTGTGTATTATGGTAAAATAAATTTTTTTTTTTTTTGTCTTCAATTCATTACAAATCAAAGTGAAGTCAACATTGCTTAGTTTATTCCAACGAATAAATACGATTTCCGAACGTGCGGAACTGTAATAGTCATAGAATAGTATATATTTCTGAATCTATATAATTCGGAAAACAACAATAAAGAATCATCCGAATGACTTGAAATAATATCATTTATGTTGACCTTTAATAAATTTTTATCATTTTCTTGGTAAGTATTTTTAAATTTTGAATGATAATTTCAACTAGAATTTAGCTAATCTGTTTTTAAGTTACATATTCAAATTCATATAGAGATCTTACAATTGTAAAATTTTATTGTGTGGTATGTCAGCTTAAAGTAATGAAGGGATAATTTATGTATATATTATTTGAGAATAAAATTTTGAAATGAAAAACATTTCATTTTGGAATTCTCCGGAATTAAATGTTTTCTGGAATTCTCCGGATTTAAAAATCAGGTAAGTGTTATGATTTTTATAATGAAAAATTTATCTGTAAATAATTTTTTTTTCTAATTTGATGACAGTTCTCTACAGAATGGTTGTCTACCTCTGATTAAGAATAAAATATAAAAATAAGAAACAACATGGAAGTTTTTTATTATAATATGAGGAACTTTTAAAATTTTTTTTTTTTTTTTTTTTTTTTGTTATCGTAAGCATTCTTTATTTTATTTTTTTGTTTATTAATAATAATTATTTATTGAAACTTAACTTTATTAAATTTTTTGATAAAAATTGTTGTCAAAAAATTTTTTTTTTGCGAATTTTTTTTTGTTTTTTTTTTTTGTTTATGGGTTTTTGCATACTTGTTGCATATTTTAAAATTTGAAGAAATATGATTCAGAAAAGTATAGAACGTAAAGCTTAATTAGGCCTTTCATATTAGATCATTAAATTTAGTAAAGTGATTTCGCAGGCATTGGGTTTTAACTCTAATAAGAAGATACATTTTTTTTTTTCTGTTTATTTACAAATATTTTTCCGGTGTGTTTTGAATGTTCCTTCTCTAAAAAATAACGATTCCATTTTGTTTTCGCTTGCATAAGAAAGAATATCAAAATTTTTTCTTCTTTAAATTTAATAATCCACCATAAAAAAGAAACGTTACAATGCTAATCTGAAACTATCTGCAGTCCAATTTATAATCGTGTTGTTCTGTTAGCAGTCGTTCGTCTCAAATAACAACGCCCACTATAGGTCGTTGCGTTCGCGAATTGTTTTTTTATAAATATTTTTGTTTCCCTAATTTAAAGATTAAAATTACCAGTACTGTTATTATTACTTTTTTGATTTTATTTGATTTATAAATTAAGAATTTAAGAGGATTGTTTTTATTATTATTAGAATAATATGATTCTACGTTACATTTTAAGATAAAGCTATTTAAATTAGTGTCTGATCTTATTAAACGTTTTAAAATAATTATTTTTGGGTGCAAATTAAATTAATATACTGTTATTATGAATGACGGTTAAAGGGATTCGAACGGTTATTGGGGTACGGTTAAAGGGAACTAAACTTTCAGCTTCATGCATAAACTGATGAATGCAAAAATTGTATTTAAAATACATCCGTTCGCTTGGTAAGCAAAAACATTAAATTACAGTTGTGAACTCACCAAATTTGTTACAACACTATATTTTTAATTTTAAATGTTATTTGAAAAAGTTATCACTTAGAAAAATGATTTATGTTCACTAATAGATTTTTATTAGTATCGTAAGGGAAATATTTGGACGTGGAGGCACAAACAAATGCTCTTTTTAGTTCATATATTTTTAGTTTTTTTTTTTTTTTTTAAACAAGAAACTGTTTTAACAACAAGGAACAATAACTATTGCGAAGCAATCATCGTCAGCGAACAGGGGGCTAAGCCAGCACCTCCTAGAAGAAGGAAGGCCTCAGCACGGATAAATTTAGTGAGCCGATATGACGAAGTTAACTGCGCAGTTGATGAAAAATAAGATGTCATTACGTTTGGGGTACTAAGCTGCGCAGTGGTTGAAAATACGAAATATGTCATTACGTTTGGACTACTAAAGGATATTTATGGTAGCCCGTGCTGAGGCCTACTCTTTCTATGAGGTGTTGGCTAAGCCACCTGTTCTATGCCGACATAAAGGAAAACATTTTTATTTAGCCAACATCGATATTATTGTAAATGCAACCAACACGTATCTCAAATTTCAAGAAGAGATTTCATTCGAAATGACTTTGAAAATAATAATAATAATAATAATACATGGAAGAAATCAATTTCAATAAGAGTTATCGTTGAGTAAGCGTGACTCTTTCTGAATAGCTTACAAATGAATTTAAGGCTCCAGCTAACAAAAATCGGAAAGAAATCATCATATTTCTATTTTTACAAAAAAAAAGAAGGGAAAAAAAACTAAAAGAGGCAGTCTTTCAATATGAAAAATACATTATTTTCCCCTCATTTAGTGAACTTGCATAATAGAATTGAAAAAGTCCATAGCTTCAGAGCACTGCCCCAGTGGGCGTTTCTATTTCTTTTATTCCCTATTATTTGTCTGCTATGAAAAAGGAGGAAAAAATAGAAAAACTAAAAGTATCCATTCTGTCTTCATTATTATTATTTTTTTAAAAAAAGAGAGAGTTGTAGGGGGTGGGTGAAGGAATGGGCACACGTGACTGCTGTCATTGTCAGCGAGCATTCATGGAGGGAGCTATGTCACGTGATTTAGTACAATCACGCATTTCAAAGCCCTGTCGTCACCAATCAAAAAATATTATTGTTATGCCCCCGCCTCCTATTTTAATGCGCAACTTACATGCCTGGCGGAAAGGTAGATAATATGTCAACCATTTCTACAATAATTCCTTTTTTTTTTTTCTACTTGGCTGCTTGTTGGCGAAAGAAAGTGTTTAGTGAGTGCCGGTGGTGTTAACGAACTGAAAATGATTTTATTTTTGTAACAGAGGGAATCACCTCTATTGATTGAAATGTGAAGAGAAAAAACTATAATAGATGCCAATTTTAAAAAAGAGGAAATGCAAGGAAATTAAATTCTCGAAACGTATATTGAAAGAGATTCGCGTAACCTAACTAGCTGAATACCAGTTCTTCGTACTGGATCACTAAGATATATATAAAAGAGATATGATTCATTGTTTTATTTTAGTTACCTGAAATACCTAAAAACCTCGATTTAACGAGTTCTCCGATTTTCTCTGTCCAGACAAAAAGGGTGCAAAAATGCTCTCATTTAACGGAATTTTAGCTTTGATAAAACGAATAGAAATCTCTGGGGAAAAAATCGCCCATAAAACTACGACTTTGAATATTTCACACTTAAAATTTAGAATATTTCACACCCTAATCCGAATGTGTAATTACAGTCCCTGACCAAATTATTAGACGCACTATAAGATTCTATGTAAAATCTTCATTATCAGGTGATACTCGACAATTTAAGTGTTTTTGCGCGACTGTTTGCACTTGTTTACGTTCGTGTATCAATTGGCTAACATTGTAATGCAACATGTTAAAAATAAATACAAATAGGAAGTATATGAAATTCTTCAGAATAAAAACCCATTACTAGTATGTTAAAACTAGTATGTCTTTCATATAAACTAGTGCAAAACATGTCATTATTAAAATACTACGGTGCGCCAAATAATTGGGTCTAATTATTATAATATACTAATATAATACCTGATATAATAAATATTCTATATTTATGTAATATATCGTATAATGTATCCAATCGTCGAATTTATATTATATATCGTCTAATTTAACCCATTGATGCTCGAATGTAAACAAGTGCAAACCAGTTTCAGCCTTGTAAAAACAATAAAGCTGTATAGTATCACCTGATAATTAAGACTTTACATAAAATCTTATAGTACGTCTAATAATTTGGTCAGGGACTGTATATGTACCTATTACGTACTAAGTTTTGAAAGCAAGTAGCGTTAAGGAATTAAGCTCACTTTAAAGTTGATTTCCTAACGTATAAATTAATAATTTTTAAGCTTGTAATAAACAATAATCACTTTTTTTTTCATATCTGTATATCTTTGCATTATAATGGTTTTATACTATACTCTTTGTAAAAAGTGATATTCTATTCAACGAATTGCTTTGATTTAACAGACGGATTTGTCGGTCCCAATCAATTCGTTAAATTGAGGTTCAACTGTAGTTAATGATTTCAGTGTTTGCAGGAACATCATATTCTTTATTTTTATATAAACTCGAAAAATGCATAAAAATCAAAAGAAAAAAAAAATCCTTTTTATTGACCACGCAAGAAGAAAACTTTCATTTCAAAATTTGTAAACATGTACGTTTTCATGCTTATCACTTCTTACTCGCTTGATATTTCAGTAATTTTTGGTTAATTAAATCATTGTCGAGTTTAAATTGAACATAAATGTAACATAAACATTCTTCTCTTTTTACGGCGAACATAATTACGGCTATTTATAATTTATAAAAAAAAGTTTATTGAAACTATTTGCTGAACGCATTAATTTCAGTTATAAAATAATTTGTTATTCAAAAATCTCTTAATATATCTTATTCAAATATTAATTCATAAATTAAATTTAATTAAGTAAATTTAATTCATTAATTTTAGATTAGGTTTAGAATTAAATTTAGAGAAAAAATTATAATTATTTAATAAAAAGTAACTGAAATAAAAATTTTCTTTGTTGAATTAAGTAGGAATTGACTTAAAAAATTTTTTGGATCACTTGTTTTAGTATATAAGTTAGAGAATTAGTTAAGAACAATTTTTTGAGATGATGATTCTAAAAATAGCATGGTTTTGGAATCTTTTTACAATATTTTATTTTTAGTAATTCTGCTTAACAAAATGACTTATCAAGCACCTGATATAACAATACTTTTTTGAATTGCGCATAAGTTGAGAAAGAATATTAACAACATTTTTAAGCAACTTTTTTCAACATTTACCTTTTTAAAAAGGCAGTTTTCTTAAAGTTATCGAGGAAAAGAATAAGTTTGAAAGTCAAAATTAAATTGTATATCCTTAATTTTTAATATAAAAAAATAATAAAAAAATACAATCAATAATTTATCTTCATTTATCGAAAATATACTATGCTTGGTAAATAGTCAGCTGTTTTTGCAGCGAATAATTTTATAAACAGCAGAATGTTTTTAATTTCTTAACAAGATTTAATTCTCAGCTAGCTGGCAATAATTCTAAGTTTTCTTAATGAAAACTTGACAATAATTTAAAAAGGAATTTTACTTTAATGGAAAACCTAAAATAAAATGCTAAAAAATTTTATTAGTGTATTAATGAAAAAATAATATACGTGGTAGCTTAAAGAATAAGGTTTTGAGTAACGTTAAAATTTAATGAAATAGTTGGTAAAATAGTTCTGCGAAACATGCGCTGACAGGGAATTAAAAAAATTATTTTAAGATATTGAGAAATTTTAAGATGCTTAAAAATGTTGACTACGTATTCGTATTAATAATTATAAAGTATATATTGAGGATATTGATAAATATATTATTACAAATCTATGCATACGTATGTATATTATTGAAATTGTATCCGTATTTCATAAAACAAACTAAAGTATAAAATTAAAGAAAGTTGATGTATAATCCCATTCTATCAGAAACGTGCTTTTATAAAACTTGAAGTAGAATAAAGTGTTTTTTTTATTCAATATAATGCTTTGTTCAAATCTCTTTACTAAATTACGAATAATTTTTTAGATGACTACAAAAGAAACATCGTATTTTATAATTTAAAAAAATGATTACCAATCGGTTATTAGCGAAAAAAATACGAATGAAATTTTACGTTACGCGCGCGTAAGTCAGGTTCCTCGTAAGTCACCATATTTAAACATTAGTTGCTCCATTAAAATATTTCTTCATTGTCACCAAATTATTATTTTTTTTAAAAATAATTAATTTTCATTTTTCTCTGTTTCTACGGAATAAAAACAGTTGATACTTTGAATTTTACAATCGAAAAATATGTAAATTAATGTGGTATAAAAAAATTTATACCTCAGAATTCAAAATTTGTTCATCAATTAAATTAAATAATAAACAATAAAAAAAATTATTAAAAATCATTTTTTACATGAAATTGTCTTTGGGTTACGGGTTTTATGAATACGTGAATTTTTTTTTTTTTTTTTTTGAATTGCTTAATTAGTTTTAAAAATATGACAAACGTAAAAAGTGAAATTAACATTAAGGGGTCCGAACTCAAGACTCTCCCGACCAAAACCATATTTCCTAGATTGTGGCAACTCCCCTATATTTTGAAAGTTAGGAATCCAAATATGTAAAAAGAATTATGTTTATTCAGCGAAAGTACGTTTTTGTGTCCGATTTCGAAACTCAATTAAAAGTTAGCACTAAATAAATAGGTTATTTGAGGTTGCCCCCAGAAACTATTAAGATTGACACTTAGTAAGTGAAAAACCGATCATAGGAACAAGAGTTATTCAGGGTAATATCTTCTTTAGTGTGCCCTATATTAAATATGTTTAAAAAATTAATTAGAATTTATCGAGTATTTTTTAAAATAGTTTACATTTTTTTTGTCACAAATGTTTTAAAAAACACATTTATTTCGTAAAAATTTTCTCAAATTTTCTCTTATTTTTTTCTCAAAATTGAATTCAAGCTGCTTTTGTTTCATAAATTATCTAATTAAAACTATCTATCCCTAAATCATTTCACGTTATATTTGTTCTAGACCTTGTTTGGGACAAAAAGTGGAAAATGTTTTTTAATGAAATAATAGAAATATTTTTAATTTCATTTAATTAAACGATGTAATCTTATTAATATCTAAAAAAACTTTGATTTTTTTTTTAAATTTTTGTTCTTGCAATAGCATTCTTAAGTTTTAAAATCGCTCTAATTTTCAATAGTTGCACTGATTGTATTGTGATATAATAATATACAAATAATATTTTTTCAACTCATTATCTTTTTTCTAAATATTTTATTGAGTTGAGATACTTTCTCATTATTTTATAATTTATCAAAATATTTTTCCCCTGAGAGATTAATGTAAACTTGATAAGATTATTCACAATCTTACTGTTGAGGATCCTTAAAACATCTGTGGTTGCTTAATAGATCATTTACACAATTTCAAGGATCTGGTTTAGAGCTAATCTAACCCAAGTCAAAATTTTTGATGGTTTTCCATTGATGGAATAACATAATATTGATGGTAACCATCAATAGTTTTATCATGAACCATTCTATTTTTGATGGTAAGCAACATAAGAAACAATCACCACACTATAGGACTGATTTATGATGGTCCGACATAAGAATAGCAACTGGTTTTGATAGTTTGTTCATGCTAAACCATCAGAAATTTCTATCATAACTTCTTAGAAATCAAATGCTGGAACGATCTTAAACAACCATCCATTGTAGGAATTTGGAATGATTTATAATGGATCGACGTAAAAAAAAAATCAAATTATTTTAATGGTAAATTAAACCATCATGGAAATGTATGGTTGGAACCATTATGGATTATTGGTCTATGAGAATCAAACTTATTTTGATGGTTAACCATCATAGTATTAATGTAGCATTTTCCATAAATGAATAATGGAAGTTTGTTGGCAAATCACAAACCATGGACTCCTGATGGAAAATGTTGGATGATGGTGACCATCAAATGATGCCGGACCATCATGACTCGCACTGAAACCAACCTAAACCATCAAAGTGTTTTGATGGGACCATCAAGAATTTTGACTTGGGAAACCATGGAGACATATCCCACAACCATTGCACATAATTTAGTATAATAACAATACATCCTGCAATTGTATTTAAAATTAAAATGCTTTTCTGTCAACTTTAAATTAAATTTATATTTTAATTAATTCTCTAAAAAATATCTAATTACGTTCGAATAAATAATTAACTACATTAAATTCGGATTCAAAGGCAAGAATCCGAATTGGGAGGTTCCATTTATTTAACATTTAATGAGGACTTTTTTGTGCTTTTTCTTTTTTTTTTCCTTTATGGTGCTGTTTTGCTTTTTTTTATGATTCGTATTCAAATGTTATTTTTCTTTTACATTGGCAGAGTAAAAAATAAAATAAATCAAGTTTTTTTTTAGTCTATCAAAAACATTTATTGTTGTTACTTTTATATAAAGGAATTTTTTTTTTTTTTTCAATGCCATATAAAATGATCTGTATTCAATAATTTTGAAGTTAAATTAAATAAAATGAGATAAGCAGAAATTATTATTGCTTGTTTGTAAGGAATAGGTTCAAAGTTAATATCAATTCTTATTTCAAAAACCATTATTAAGCAACATATCGATTTAATTATTTTCTTTTTTTGTATTTTAAATTAAAAGAGCATTCATAAAAAAATTTAGAGTTTGAAAAACAAATAGGATGAAAACAATTTTTGATAACGAAACCTTTTAAATTTAAACTGAAATTATTATCAATTTGCTTGTAAGAAATAGGTTCAAAGTTAGTATCAATTCTTATTTCAAAAATCATCATCAAGCAACAATTCGATTTAATTATTTTCCTTTTTGTATTTTAACTTAAAAAAGAATTTATAAATAAAATTTAAAGTTTAGCAAACAACTTGGATGAAAATAATCTTTGATAATGAAACCTTTTTATTTAAACTGTATTTATTGTTAATTTGTTTGTAAGAAATAGGTTCAAAGTTAATATCAATTATTATTTCCATCATCAAGCGTCAATTCGATTTGTTTTTTTCCTTTTTGTATTTTAACTTAAACAAGAATTTATAAATAAAATTTAGAGTTTAACAAACAACTAGGATGAAAATAATCTTTGATAATGAAACCTTGTCATTTAATAAATGATGCCGATTTCCGCTTGTTCTTGATTCACTACAAGTTATAATCAATGTAGGAACATTAAAAAAAATCTATGTGATTGGAAAATCATTTGGCGCCTCCTGATGTCATTTTAGTGGCTTCATTACACGCAAAACAGATGTCTTCTCGGAAAAAATGGCGCCGCCTTAGGAGATTGTCTTTTTGCTTATTATATTTAATATTCGGAACGATTCAATAACTGAATTGAAACCCATTCAAAACATGTAGTTATATTTTTTTTTTTATCCATAAAGCATAAATTATCTTGTAAATTGAGGAAGCGTGTTTAAACTTTCATTTATAAGCAAACTGCAATTTTTTAAATACAGGTACACAAAAATAGACACTTAAGGAAAATAAATAAATTTGTATGACTTTAGCAGTTAACAGTTTCGTTCCAAGATAAAAATCAAATTTCTGTTACCAGTTAATATAAATCATTGGATGGTCACCACCATCCAACATTTTACATTATGCGTTCATGGTTTATGTTATGCCAACAAACTTCCATCATTTCATGATGGAAAATGCTACATTAATACTATGATGGTTAACCATCAAGAGTAGTTTGATTCTCATGGACCAACAATCCATGATGGTTTAATGTACCTTTAATATATTTTTTTTAATGTCGGACCATCATAAATCAGTCAAAATTCCAACATTTGATTTCTAAAGAACTATGAAGGAAATTTCTGATGGTTTCACATGTACAAACCATCAAAATCAGTTTCTATTCTTTTGTTGGACCATCATAAATCAGTCTAAATTGTGGTGATGGTTTCTTATGTTGGTTATCATCGAAAATATAATGGTTCGTGATGGAATTATTGATGATTACCATCAATTTTATGTTGGTCCATCAATGGAAAACCATAAAAAATTTTGACCTTGGAAAAACAGCTGTACGCAAATTAATTCTTAAGATGATTAATACGCATAGCACAAGGATAATATTAAGACAAATTGTAATTAGAGAACAGAAACGAATAATCTATTATATAGTTATGATACAATTGATTATAAACATTAATAAATATTTATCCTTATAACATACATACAAATTATAAAGGCGTACTTTCATTTCTGTAGATAGATGGTGAACAAACTCACTATTTCGTACTCAGTTGTAAATAAGCTTCTGTCCATCAAAGTATAACCGAATTGGCGTTTGTTTTCAGGCGCACGGGGGAACGAAATAAATATGAGCTGCCCCTGAGCTTGGTTCACACTTTCTCCTCTGCTATTGGTGTTTAGATTTAATTTAAAGTGTTAAGTGTAGCGTAACAGTCATGAATACAGTTAAATGAATATAGAATAGTATTAAAAAGTGTTATTTCATTTAATGGTTTCGAAAAACTACTTATGGTGAAGAAAATGCTTTTTAAGATTACAGAAACGAGAAAATTATTTGTTATTTCCTACATCTTGATAGCTAATAAACGAAATCTTTTATCAAATAAGCACAACAATTAAGAGACAAAAATTTTTTTAACATAATATGTTTATACAATAACATTTGATATTAAACGTTTGATAAAATATTAATAATTCCAACTTTTAATGAATGTAAAAGTAAATAGGAACAAAACATTATACAGTAAAAAACTGTATTTATAAATAATGTTATAAAGAACAAATAATATTGCAGAACGTTATCAAAATTATTGATTTAAACAATCTTTGCCATAGTTTGACTAAGAGGAAATTTTTTATTAGAATTTAATATTTAATAAATAATTCTCGAAAAAAATATCAAATGTTAATTTTTTTAAATTAATGTTTTGTGGAGTATACTTGGTGGTGTAAATAAAAACTGGAGAAGATTTAACTTTGAACTGTAAAAGATTTATAAATAACCAGATATTATTAAATATATAAAAATAAATAGAATGAATTTAATGGACCACGTGACTCGAATGAGTGATAACAATACGATAAAAAAAGAAATTGCACTCAAGACCCACTAGAACAAGAAAGCGGGGAAGGCCGTGTTTGAGATCGGCTGACTCAGTCGAGTCTGATTTTTTTTTAAATTAATTTTTATTTATTTATTTTACTTCATAACCGTCGTTGAAGAGCCGACAGAAATTTGGATTTGCGACTACTAATGTTCAACTTTGTCATTTTGAATTTAATCTAAGAAGAACTCCTGGATCACGTATTTCGCCTTCGTTTCATGAAACTAACCCGCATTTGCGTTACATGACTAATCTGACGGACTCCTGGATCAGTACCCCGATTTATTACTAGACAGATTTAACTTACATCAGTCACCATTTACTACAGACGGGGATCGAACCCACGACCTCTTGAACATGGGCCCAGTGCCCTACCAACCAGGATATCCTGGCCCTTTTCTTGCAATTAATGAAAAGAATTGAAGATCAAAGATAAATCGGAAGTCTTTGAGGAAAAATCTTCAAAAGAAGGCATTGGGCTGTCTGGCCAACTATGATGATGATTTTTTTTAACGTGGTTATACTACCTATAAACTGTAGAAAGAAAAAAAAATTGTTTTAATGTAATGGTGTGGAAAAAAACAGAATCATTTTCTCAAATCCGCAGAGGAGTAATTATTTTAGTGCAGAATGTATAAGTTCTAAATAGTGTCTCCGGGTCAGAAGAAATGATCTGATTTTGGTATTAAGTGCCTCACACTTGCAGATGCCGTCGCACTATACGGCGTATTTTCTCGTATAATCAAATAATTTTTAATTTCAATCTTACATTGCCTGAATCTTACAATTTTTATTGAATAAATTATGTTGGAAGTATCTACAATTTCAGTTCTTTAAAAATAATATTTTGCATCATTAACTAATTACTTGACAATTATCATCGTTCTTTTCAATCCTCGATTAGGTTATTTTTGTAGATGATGGATAGAATTTCCTGCCACATGTCAGTTAATGGAATATTTTGTTTATTTGTAGCTTTTTCCTACCCCCACCTTTAATTGAGATTTTTACCACCGCGCTAGCTATCGAAAGCCTATTTATGAGTTGTTTTGCAATAGGCATTACAGTACCGCCATAATATTTTATGTATGTCGTACTTTTTTATAAGTCGTTAGTATGTATTGGTAAAATAAAATTCTAATTTAGTGTTTGAGTGTTTCGGAAATTATTAAAGTCTCTGGCCAAATTATTTGACGCACTATTAAGAGTCTGTGTAAAATCTTAATTATCAGATGTGATACTATGCAGCTTCATTGTTTTTACATGACTGTCTGCACTTGTTTACGTCAGTGTATTAATAAGTTAAATTAGACGATATATAATATAAATTCGACGATTGGATAAATTAGAGGATATATTATAGTATAAATATAGAATATTTATTACATCAGGTATTACATTATTAAATTATAATAATTAGACTAAATTATTAGACGCACTCCACTGTTTTAATAATTGCATGTTTTGCACGAGTTTATAGGCAATACTTTTCTATTTAAACATACATGCAATGGGTTTTTGTTGAGGAGATTTTTAATATACTCCCCATTTGTATTTATTTTAGCGTATTCCATTGCAATGTTAACCAATTGATACACGAAATTTTTTTTATTTTGTTTATTTCCTATGAGCTGCACAATCAGTCTTCCCGATGAGCAGACCTAGTGCGTTCTCCAGAAGTGGTATCCACTCTTTCAGGACTACCACAATGGGTAAGATACCGTTGGCCAGGTTAATTGGGACGTCTAGTTTCTGCCACACTAGATGGCAGCCCCGAGACTCTATTTGAATGCTAAAGTGCACTAGGAATTTAATTTTGCGGAAATGCCAAGAGCCAATAAGGCACTTGATACACGAACATAAACAAGTGTAAATTGGTTTCAGTTGCGTCAAAACAATAAAGCTGTATAGTATCACCTGATCATTAAGATTTTACATAGAATCTCACAGAACGTCTAATAATTTGGCCTGGGACTGTATATAGTTCGGGAAATACGTTTAAAGATGCTTTAATATTTTGATTGGAGAAAAAAAAAAAAAAAACTTGCGCTTATATATTTAATACTTAGGAACTAAATGAAAAAGTAAGACTATTTCTATTTATGCACGAAAGCTTCACTCCCTGCCCGCTCTACTCTGTAACCCTCGAAACTGCTCCCTATTCGTCTTCTTTTTTTTTCCTGTTCAAAGTCAATATTTTCCACAAAAACAAAGTTATAACGGCATATTGTATAATAAGACATATTGTATAATTGTATAATTTTTTAACAAATTATACAATGATAATAGTTTTATGTAAGAACATTTAAGCAGTAAGCAAATCGCAAAGACATAAAATAACACAGATTCGAAAAATAATCAACTGTGACAAATAATTAACTCCTTGTCATCTGGGTAACATCTCTGATAGTCATAATATAAAAAATAGGCCGGCTGTTAAACCCCGGTTATAAAATTAAAACACGTGACTTCAATGGTTAAAATGCTGGGCCTTCAGTTTCAAGCAGTTAGGGCTGAGATAGCCTGGTTGGTAGGACACTGGGCCCATGCCCAACAAGTCGTAGGTTCTTTCCCCGCCGACAAAAAACTCCCCATGTAGTTAATGCCGACTGATGCACGTTAAATTTGTCGAGTCACAAAGTCCTCCATGTTCCCATAACAAATCAATACGTCTGGGGGCACTGCAGAGGAGTTTACTAGTCTTTTGGATTGGTTCAAAGTTACAGGGCTACGGAGTTGAACATTAGCAGTCGTTAACTCAAAAACTGGGTCTGTCGTCAACGACGGATATGAAATAAAATAAAATGCTACAGTTAAGAGCCGAGGTGGCTTAAGAGGATAGAGCGATCCTATGAGGTGGACTGGGTTCAAATCCCAGCAATAGCTGGCCAATACGAATTCCACACCCGCCTCGCACAGACCACGGTGCAGATGCAAAATATCCTCAGTGGTAGACGGATCATGAGTCCCTTTAACGTTTGGCTGAACGTGGAAGGTTTTCGTGGTTTTAATCTCCAAGCATCACAAGTATGGGTTAGTTCCATTAATAAGTCCTCCACGAAGGCAAATTTCTCACAATACCTTTATCCAGGAGTTCCCATGTCTTCTGGATTAGGTTCAAAATTGCAAGGCTACGGAGTTAAACATTGTGTGTCGTAAACCCAAAAAATTGGATCGGCTGTTCAACAACGGTTATCAAATAAAAATAAAATGAATAAGGTTGAATTTAGAAATTAATAGCATTTAATAAAAAAAAAATTATATAAAAAATTATTAAATAGTAGAAGACAGTAAGATTATATATATATATATATATATATATATATATATATATATATATATATATATATATATATATATATATATATATATTGCTCCATACAGTTAATATTAATATTTTATCATTTTTATTGAACATTCCTCGATTTTTCGATAAAACATAACAAAACAAATAGCAAAAAAAAAAAAAAAAAAAAAAAAGAATAAATAAAAATAAAAGACGAGCACCGGACATCACGCGTTAGCCATCTATCAAAACATAACGAGAGATAAAAATGCCTTCTTGTCGCCCCAGACAGTAAAGATTCTGAGACGGCAGAAAATTCAGAGTGACACTTTCAACACGCTTTGTTGACATAAAAATTGATTTTCCCGAAAAAAGAAAAATCTTCTTTTGTTCTATTTTACTTAAAGTTTCTCCCCCCTTCTCATCAAGAGAACAGTTCTTGGAGGAAGGGGGTTGATGGATGATCAGAAACAAAGTGTCACGTAGAACAATGGGGTGGTTTTAATCTATCGCCTGAAAAGAATGAGGCGTCACCCGTTAAACGAAGACAGTGTTTTTATATATTAAAGTTTTTTTAATAAATATGCGTCGAGGGTAAGAATTAGGTCGGTAAGACTTAGAAACTAACGAAGAAAATGACAACAAATAGTGATAAAGTTGAAAAATGTATTTTTAAAATATTTTATTTATTTATTTATTTATTATTCTTTTAATATTATTTTTTAACTGCTTCCCTGATTATCCGAGAAAACTCGGGAATGTTTAGACTGTAAATATTTATTATCCCGAGATAACTCGGGCAGAATTTGTCAGTGTGTTTTGTTTTATCACATTTTTACTCGGCTGGAAGCAAAATAATAATAATAATCACCCGTGATTGAAAGTTTACCAAGTTTTGCTGTTGGATTGTGGGACTGCACACGTGTTTTGTGCTATTTTATATACGATGGTTGCTGAATTTACATAGAAGAAGAAAAAAAAAAAGGGTAAAATAATGGTGTCACTGGTGTTTGGAAAATATCTCTTTGTGTTGTTCTTTGTTTTAAAAACTATCATACAAAGACTAATATTTAAATTTCTCCTTTTCCCCTTCATAACTCGGGATAGTAAACTGATGGTAAATTATATGCTTTTTATACATAAAAAAATTTAAAATTTCAGCTAAAAACTTGTGTATTAGGTATCATTTTATTTCCTTGTATTTATTAATGAAATAAAAAATCGAATGATTTTGCATTTTTTTTCTCTCCAAAATATTGGTAAGAGAAGCGGTTAAGCGTCGGGATAGCTCGGTTGGTAGAGTGCTGAACTCACGTTCGTGGGAACGGGAGTTCAAATCCAGCCTGTCGAAGAATCCCCGTGCAATAAATGGTGAGTGGTGCACGTTAAATCTGTCGTGTCACAAAGTCCTCCAAGTTTCCATAACAAAGTATACCTCTGGGGGTACTGAATTGGAGATGGATCGTTCTCTCGTTCAGGTCAAAATTACGATCTGTGGATGAATAAATGGATGCATGAATGGCTCTGTCTTATAAACGGATGTGGTGTATGAGTGGGGCAGACTTCTTGGCCATAGATGTCGCCACTGAAAAACAAGAACAATTGCACCTCTCTCCTCCTACCTTAATGGCCGACGGAACAACAACAACTCGAATTTCCCTGCACCTAAGTAGCACATTTATAATTTAGAGCCGCGTTAACACAGTGGTTTGTCAGACAGATTGGGTATAGGCTTGTCCATCATGCTGTTAGTCATGAAATCTTCACTGGTATGAACGTAATTTCAGAGCTGCCCAAACAGGCTCTTCACAGTCCTATTCTCAATTTCATGTCTTTCAGTTGTTGAAATAAAATCATGAAGCTTATCTTTTGCTTTGAAAACCCGACTAAGTGCGAAATATTTTATGTTAATGTAAATAACCGAAATTAGTGGTTGTTGACAATCACTCAGTCATTTTGGTAATGTCCGAAATATATACTAAGTCTAGTTAAAGAAGAGAAATCATCAAATTTGTTTGAACAATATATTGTTATAACTATATATTGTTATAAAAATTGTTATTTTAAAAAATGATTACTTATAAGAATTACTTCTGCTTACCAGTAGATTTAAATATTTATAAAACTAATAGATAATAATAGTTGGACGTGGGGAGTAGAGGCACAAGCAAACAGAGTTTCTTTTACTTTATATATGTTAAAAGTGGATAATTTTAACTTTAATGGAAAAATTGTGTTCGGCCAAGAACCAAGAAACGACAATAATTGCGAAGCAATTATGGGGGTTGGTGAGCGGCAGCGAGCAGGGGTGTGTGTGTAGTTAATTTACGTCGCATTAGAGCTGCACAATGGGCTATTGGCGACGGTCTGGGAAACATCCCTGAGGATGATCCGAAGACATGCCATCACAATTTTGATCCTCTGCAGAGGGTATGGCACCCCTGCTTCGGTAGCCCAACGACCTGCACGCGAAGTCGAGCACTTTACGATAGAACAGTTTAACGAGGACCAATATCGCACACCCTCGGTCCCTACGAAGACTGATCCAAGTGGTCACCCACCCGCACACTGACCGCAGCCAGTGATGCTTGACTTCGGTGATCTGCTGGGAACCGTGTCTTAACGATCAGTCCACTGCGGGACGCAGCGAGCAGGGGACTTAGCCCTCTTGTGTGTGTATATATATATATATATATATATATATATATATATATATATATATATATATATATATATATATATCGCAGGCACTGAACTTTTGTTCTTCTTCAGCTAGGAAGATGCCGTAAGTCCTGTGAACCTAAGCCACGGAAGCGAGCAACATTACCCACGCCACACTGCCACAGATAACAGTTTATAGGGTGGGCCACATTCACACATCTCACAATATCCATGTGCTCAGCGGGATTCGAACCTGCAACCATTGACTTCACAGTCAGGCACGCTGACCGCTCGGCCGCCTGACCGTCAGAAAAGGAAATAAAGAAGTAACAGCAGATTAATGAATCGAAATTTGAAACTAATTACGAAAAACAAATAATTTTCAAAATACGTAATTGACACGCATTATAAAAATTGAAAGCAGCGAAGTCTTCGTCTGCATAAAATGCAAAAAATATGAAAAGAAAGAAAGAAACAATGATAATAAAAAGAATAATCTACTTCTGCGGGAGGTACAAAAAAAATGCAAAGACTCTAAGATGGATATTTTTTTTCCTCTGATTACAATCTTAGTTGTCGCGAAGGAGATGGGGGGAAAAAAAGTGCTTCCAATGAGAGAAATCACTCAAGTTAACTAAGTAGGTGACGACAGGTCTATTATTATTACTTGAGTGCAGAAGTAAAAACATTCTGTCGAACACACACACAATGAAATTCCATTAAACAATGCCAATAAAATGACTATTTGTATTCAGTGAAGTTTGTGGTTTTATTACCTCTGCTCTACCAAACTAATTACATAGAGAGAGAACATTTACAAGCACTTGAAACCAAATGAAACATACCGTAAAAACAGCCATTTGTAGTCATCGCGCAGGACACTATAAATCTGAGACAAGCAACTGTTGAAAGAATAATCACATCCTCTGTACGCAAATAAAAGGACATCTACAGGACATTTTTATGTTCGTAACACGCCTCATTTGGGTCAGTAATGACCAAAAAATGGGAATAAAAATTGTGTGCTTTCACAGAGTTTTTTTTTTTTTTCTTTTTCAGAAATAGAATATGCGGAAAATTATATATTATTTATTTATTTATCACTGAGAGTATCTTTGGATTTTCTTTAAAGTTTTCAATAAAATATAACAACATCTCCGAAGTTATAGCTACATTTCATTGAAAACGTTAACTATACTTAAAGTAACTATAAACTTATTCAATTCCTACTATAAGTTTGTTTACACTCTCCTTGCATCAGGTTCAAATTTTCAATCGTTTATAAAATAATTTTTATTCATCCACTCAAGTTCAAATACATTTTTTTTAACTTGTCGCGGATGATACTTGATGTTAATACAGTTTTTTTCAAATATTAATTCATTCATTAAATAGGGATGAGCGAAAAACGATGGAATTTTCTGATGGGTTAGTCATTGTTTTAAATTTTACTATAAGATTCAGTTTTTTCACATATTTTAAAAATAACATCAGTGATAATTTCTAACTGATAGTTCTATTTGAAATAAAAAAGTTTATTGCGCACATTTAAATATTTAATTATTTTATATTTCCGGTGTCAAGTAAATTAAATAAAGAGTATTACGTGGTAGCACGTAAGGTTCACGTCACCCAATTTATACTTTAATAGTTGTCAGACTTACCACGCGCCTTTTTTTCCCCCCAATTCCTACTATTAGTTCACACTCTCCCTATCTATATTTTATACATCTTGTTCAAATTTTCTATCTTTAATAAAATATCTCTTATTCATCCATTCAAGGTCAAATACATTTTTTAAAACTTATAGTGGATGACACAGTTTTTTCAAATATTATTTCATTAATTAAATTTAATTAATTTGTGTTTTATTTGGGAGAAAATTGTAATTATTTATAAAAAGCAACTAAAATAAAAATTTTCTTTGTTGACCTGAGTTGGGATTGACAAATTTTTTTTTATATTACTTGTTTTTAATTTAACTAGAAGACTCCACCCACCAACGTGGTGGAGTAATTTCTTCGCATTTCTCCCCCACCCCCACTTTAAAAAACTCTATATTTTCATCAAGTCAATATTTTATCAATATATTGACAATATTTCATATTTATCAATATTTTATATTTATATCAAGTCAATATTTTCCATAAAAACAAAGAACATTTTGTTTAAAAAACGGCAATTATTAGAGTCGTTACTGTTATTGTGTAAACATGGTGCATAGTGTTTTTAAAAAGTGCTTAAAGGTGCTTATATTCGATTTTTGTTTTTAAAAAGCCCTTAAAAGGGCTTTTTTTATTGAGTGTTTTTTAAAAGTGCTTCATTTTTCCTTTATGAACATGAGAATATTTTTCTTTACCGTGTCGATTTTCGCCACGTATTATGCAGAAGCTTGATTTTCACATTGTTCTATTCAACGTTATTCACAATTCATTTTAACACAATGCGTACCGTGTAGTGTGTGAAAGCGCGAATCATTTTACATGTTAGATGAAATACTTGTGGGTCCGCATGTGCATATACTAAGCTGGGTACGATGATATTATTGCACTCTCATGTGCAACTCTGCTGCATTTTGCAAGACATTCTGAATTTCAGGCTTCATTTACCACCCTCTGATATCGAACCGAAAAATCTGTCAATCTTTTTAGGGTGGCTTACATAATCAAGAAAAGAGTTCTTTGTCAGAAAATTATTATAATCAGGATCATGTAAAGTCTTTGAAAATTATTTGGAATTTTGTTAATGTATATAATGTTTAAAAAGTACTTAAAAGGGGCTTCTTTTTTGTTGAAAGATTTGGCGACGCTTCCTGGTAAATCTTAACGAAATGCACGATTGCTTAGATTTAAAAAATAATCATTTGAAAAAAATATACATATAAACTTAAGGAATACAGACTGTGTGGATCAGTAAGAATAAATATTAAGTGATAAAGTAATTTTACTCTAGACTTATAAAAATTTAAATATTTTTAAAAATTTCATTATACATGTTAAGATCTGGCAATCATTTCAGCGGGTAGCACATCAGCTCGCAAGGTATTTTTTTATTTATTACAAGCTTAACTTTTAAACTAATTATTTATTGTTTAATCGATTTATTCTGCACAGTTTCGCAAACTCAAGTTTTATAATTTTTGCGCAAAAAACTTTTTTTTGATTAAAAGTCTAAGATAAAAAACAGTGACGTAGCGATTTTTTAATATAAAGAGATAATTATTGCATGTACAGGCCTATTTGCATTTAAGTTGAACAATTTTTCATTTTAAACCTTTATAAGTTGCTGGTAAGCATGCTTACCACCAACTTTATTAATTTTTAAATGTTAATGGAAAGCTATTAACCCACCGACGATTCGTACAGTCATCTGCTGATAACTCAAAAGGTTAGTAGTAAAGGTTAGCGTGTGATCAAGAAGAGAGGTCAATACTTAAAAGCTGTTTTTTCTTGTGTGTTGTATGTTCATTCATTTAATCATATATAATATATATTGAGTTTTAAACATACAATTTATAAATTTCAATATTGGTAAGCAATAAAAAATTCCAAGTCTTTGGAAGATTCTGTACAGTGAGTTTAAAAAAAATTTACTTTAAAAGTCAAAGTAATTTCAGTTAATGAACTAAATGAAATTATTTTTATATATCGATCTCAATTCTAAAAATATTTTACATATTACTATTAAAAACTGGCCCTATAAAGAGTTAAAAAGGAAATCTTAACAAATGTATAGCGCAAAAAATAGTCCTATTTATTTAGTTAAATTTATACAAAGTAAGATTCTCAGAAAAAATTGGTTTAAAGTTGTATTTCAAAATAGTGTAAATTTTTCTGCAACTTAAATGAATTGAACCATTTTACTCTCCGAATTATAAACTATATTATCATGCTAACTAACAATCACGATAATATAGTTGAAGACAGCACTCTCTAAATGTTACAGAATATTTGAGCCGTTCAACAGTTTCTCTAACATTTCTAACTAAGCATTTGTCACAGATTTTGAGATTATTGTATCACTTTAATATTACCCAAATTTGTAAAAGTCCAGTATGTTTTCATAAACTAAATCATTAAAATATTCAAAAATATTTGTTACCAAGATTCAACATACTTGTGTTGACTGAGTTTATTAGAAGTAACGTTGCTAGAAAATTTTAAGGAATCCCTGTTTCCTATCTAGATATTTTCCAGTAATACTATAGCTTATGGAACCCATGTTTCCTAGATATTTTCTAGTAATACGGAATCCCTGTTTCCTAGACTAGTAATACTGTAGTTTTTTCTTTCTTTCAGCGTATTTAAGCCATTTATTTAAGTCTACTGGGAATTCCTTTGTGTTACCTACCAGTTTAGCACTGTCCATTGATTTCAAATCCAGACATAAATATTTATAAGATACTTTAATAATGAAACACTTTTTACTTTTTTTGCAGAAAAGGACCATCCTTTCAAAAGATCGCTAGGCACGAAGTTGATCCAAGTTATCAAGGTTCTCTAATGTTTTTTTTTTTTAAATGTCAATTTTTTTTTTCATTTTTAAATATGATTAAGTATTTGATAACATGTAAAACTCTTCTTTTAAGTTAATAAATGTAAACTTATTAATAAACAAATAATGGTATATTTTCTTTATTTCGTAGTCCATCAGTTGAATGTTTATTTAAATGTTTAATCACAAAGTAATGATTTAAGGTGATCTTTAGGAAAATTGATTCAGCATATTTTTAAAGAAAAATTCTTCTTAAAAAGTACCTATTTAAAATGATGTTCCAATAGAGCAGCAAAAATGTCCAAATATTTGATTTTCTGAATTTTCTGTTGCGATCTAATGTGTGCAGAAAATGTACATAGAGTACGATAAAATAAGAAAAATTAACAATTGATAAATAGTTCGTGAATTATTAAATGTTAAAATTGTAGTAAATAAATAAGTTTCGGGTCGCTATGCAAACTGCTTAAATGTTAACGTGTTATAAAGTCTAAAAATATTAAAAAATATCTGGTTAGCAAAAGCATGATTAAAAGAAACAAAACATATAACGAGGTAAATTAAAAAAATAAAAGCTCGAGAATCTGTAGTACATAAAGAGAGTTGTAGTTTGATACGTTACAGAGTTGAAAGATCTATTTTTGCAAATGAACATAACGCATTCTTTTTTTTTTCTTCGAAATTCGAACTTTATGGAAAGCTAGTGCAGTTTTAAGAGCTTCTTTTGCTATTTTCTTGCACTTTTTTCCCCTTTATTTATAACTATTTATCCATAATTATAAAAAAATCTTTCTAAATCTTCATTTTATAAGCTTGAATTGATGTCACAAAAATATGAATAAATGTAAAAAATTGCCAGATAATGAGTGCTATATTTATAAATTTCAACATAACTGGTAGTCAACAAACAACATATCTTTCATTTGCTTTTAAAAAGACACAAGAGATCTAAGAACTGTTACAATGATGTATCAAATAAAATTACTTATTATTTTGTTTTTGTATTGTTAAATTTAAAAATTTTCTTTTCATCTGCAGTTGATTACTTTTCAAATCCAGGTAATCGTTCATTTCGTTAAAAATTAACTTATTATTCTTACTTTTTTAATTTTTATTTTTCCCTAAAAGTATAAAGCGAAAAGTTTATGCGTTTAGTAATTTTGGATACGTACTTTAATACTGCAAATTATTCTGTTATTAGATTTCTTTAAAATTTATTGCTGTTAATGTTCTACATAACCATCGCTGGGACTCGAACCCAGTTCACCACATCAAAGGATAGACCGTTCGCCTTCCAATGAGGAGAACCGGGTTCGAATCCGAGCGATGACTGGTCGAAAAGAATTCCGCAACCGGCTTGCACTGACCGCAGTGCTGACGTAAAATATCCTCAATGGTAAACGGATTATGGGGTAGAGGCCCCTTGTCGTCAGGATAACCGTATGAGGTTTCCGTGGTTTTCCTGTTGCAAATGCGGATTAGTTCCATCAAGAAGTCCTCCTAGATGGCAAATTTCTTTTAATACTTGATCCAGGAGTTCCCTTGTCTTCTGGATTGGGTTCCAAATTACAAGGCTACGGCGTTGAACATTAGCTGTCGTAAACCCAAAAATCGGGTCGGTTGTTCAACGACGGTTATAAAAAATGAAATAAAATAATGGTTTAAATAATGCTGAAAAAATTCTCTTAACGTAAATTATCGAAAACTAATCAAAAATCTAAAAACCGAAAAATGTACATTATTAATTATATTCAAAAAAAAAAAAAAAAAGAAAAGAAAATGTGGATTACAGAATCGTAATAGTATAATTTTGTGAGGAAAAATCTAAAGTGGATCTATCTGCATCTTAAGTACTTATTGGGGGGGGGGGGGCTATTTTGTATTTTACATGTTCCGGAAAATTATGTTAAAATAATGGTTATAAAATACAAGTAAAATACCTTAAAATCCAAGTATTTTTAAATACAAGATAATCTACAAAAAATGCAGGATTGTATTATTCTTATTGGATGACTGTTTTGTATTTTGCATGTTGCGGAAAATAGCTATAATAGTTAAAAACGACATGTAAAATACCGTAAAATCCAAGTACTGTTAAAATACAAGATAATCTATAAAAAACGCAGATAAATTAGACCATATATATAACTTCGACGATTGGATAAATTGGACGATATATTATAAAAATTCTATATTTTTATTATATCAGGTATTATGTAAGTGTATTACAATAATTAGACCAAATTATTAGACACAGTGTAGTGCACACAGTGTTTTAAAAATGACATGTTTTGCACGAGTTTATATGCAATACTTTTATATTTAAACATGCATGTAATAGGTTTTTATTCAGGAGATTTTTTATATACTTCCTATTTGCATTTATTTTTAACGTGTTGCATTATAATGTTAACCAAATGATACACGAACGTAAACAAGTGCAAACTGGTTTCAGCCGCGTAAAAACAACAAAGCTGTTTAGTACCACCTGATAATTAAGATTTCACATGAAATTTTATAGTGCGTCTAATAATTTAGCCAGGTACTGCAGTTTTAATAAATTAATAAAATAATTTCAAATAATTACTAAATTATTACAAAAATTAAGCAACAAACAAAACCGTTACCTGCTAGAATCCAAATAAAAGAGGCTGCTGCATAGACTAAATCGAGTGAAGCGATGTGAGTTGAGTAAAAAATGGATACTGAATGTGTCATTCGATATTTTTGACATCTCAATTTCGAAAAGAGAAGGGTCCTCTAATGGATTTGTGAACAGTAATTTGTCGTTGATCCTTCCCCCCTGGGCACTCGAAATGTGTCATTTATGCAATCATTAGAGGCACTTACTAATGAGTGCTCACCTACAAATCGCGTGAACTTACAAGCACGGAAGTGTTTGTGAAAACACGACAGTTGAAATAAAACAGCGCGAATAGAACATCTTCCTAACGTAGTCGTCTGCTTTTGTGGAAACAAACATTTTCCTACAAGAACAGTCGAACCTCTATTTAACGAAGCTGCTAAATCCCGATAATAAGTTCGTTGTATGGAAAATTCTTTGAATAGAAAATCACCTTTTGAAGTACTTAAATAACACATAAAAGGTTCTAAATTCATAAACACTGGGCATAATTAAAATAGCAATTGATACACTTTTATCTTGTAAACTAGTATCTACTGTTTATTTTATATTTCTTAACCACAAAAGAAATCTGCATGGAAAGCAAGAATGCAGCCAAACATTATCCAGTGTTACACTATCATCCTACATACATTTTCAACTAAAAAAAAGCTACATTTGTGTATAAAATATTAGCTGCATTTATTATTAATTTTAAACATGCATTACCACAAGCGTTCTTAAGTTTAATTCTTACTGATAGAATCCGTTAATTTTGTCTGAATTTTTCGTTTGAAATGCAAACAAAAAGGGAAAGGGATTTTACTGCTTTCTCTAAAAGTTAAGTAGCTTTGAAAATAAATTCCAGGTTTCAATTCAATTCAAAATCAATTCAATTTCCCCCATATAATGCGTCAACAAGTTTGAAATGTTCGGAAATATTTTGGGAAATAGGGAAAGCTGATCTCAAAGAAAAGTTCGTTGAAGAGAAAATTCACTTCGCCATTTGTAAGTTATTTTACGAAGAAATTTCCACTATGTTCTTGGTTACTTGAAAAAAATCGCAAAGTAGAGAAATTCGCAAAATTGAAGTTCGTTAAACAGAAGTCTGACTGTATGAATTGAAGCTTCATACAAGCAAACAAAAGGGCAGCATTGATAAACATATGGATATAATAGGTCTTAATAAACTTTTTGAAACTTATCAAAATTGTACGTTAATTTTCGAATTTACATTGTTCATTGAATGATATTTAACAAACATTTTTTTTAAAACAAGACAATAAAATTATTGAAATTTCTAAAAAAATACTATTATTATTTAATTGTTTGCGGAAACGCTTCGTCATGGTAGTAGGATCTCCAAATTGTTTTTCCTTTCAGTTTTTTTAAAAAAAAAAAAAAAAAAAAAAAAAAAAAAAAAAAAAACTTCTGCAAAAACTCACTTTTAATTTATAAACTCACTCTATTACTATTTGCTTTAGTACTATAATAAAATTAGCCTGCCAATTTCCATAAATATAAGCATAAGAAAATGGATGATTTTCAAAAATTCAATCTAATGTTTGTTTACTTCACTTTAATTTTTAAAAAAAATAAAGAATTTAGAAGACAAAAAAAAATCTAAATCTGATTCTTAATTTTTGTTAATTCTTGTTGCTCCTTATAGGATTTTATTCCATTTTTTAAATTTTAATATTTACATTCATTTAAAAGTGTATAAAAAATGTTAATCAAAATAAAAAAAATTTTTAACAATATTTAGTGAATCACAATTCACAAGATTCGTTTGCCTTTGCTTATATATGCTAATTTTGCTGCACACATGCAATATTAAGTATGATTGTTTCAATATTAGACAATGTTAAGGCCTTCAGACGCATTTGATAAATTAGGTGCTGCAGATCGACTCTGCAAATTCTGCTACCTGGATTATTGCAACAGTAACAAGTAATATTTTAAAAAAAATTTGTCAATTCAATATTAGTCAAAATAGTCAATATTAGTCAAAAAAATTAGTCAAAGTCAATTCCTACTTAGGTCAACAAAGAAATTTTTTTATTTCAGTTACTTTTTATTAAATAATTAAAACATTTTCTCCCTTATTAGACTAAACTTTATTAATTAAATTTAATTACTTATATTTAATTAATGAATTAATATTTGAAAAAACTGTATCGGAGATAGTGAACTAATAATTGGAATTAAAAAAAAAAGGGGGGCATGTGGTATCAGACAACTATAAAAGTATAAATTTGGTGACGTGAACCACACGTACCACGTCATGTTCTTCTTTATTGAATTTATCTGACACAGAGAACATAAAATAATTAAATATTTAAATGTGGGCAATAAACTATTTTTTTTTGTTCAAATAGAGCTATAAGTTAGAAATTATCACTGATGTTATCTTTAAAATACGTGAAAAACTTAATCACTTATAATAAAAATTTAAAACAATGACTAACGATTTACCCATCAGAAAATTCCATTTCGCTTTTCGCTCATCCCTATTTAATGAATGAATAAATATTTGAACAAACTGTTTTAACATCAAGTGTCATTCACTACAAGTTTTAAAAAAATGCATTTGAACTTGAGTGGATGAATAAAAAGTATTTTATTAACAATTGAAAATTTGAACAAGATATAGGGAGAGTGTGAACTAATAGTAGGAATTTAAAAGTAGGCTTCTTTTTATATACCAACTTTTAAGAATGGTGTTCTTTTAAAAGGGAAAAGAATCAGAACTCGGGAAAATAGATTTCGTCTAAATTTTGTCTTTATTATTTAAAACTAGTTGTACCCGTTCACACGTTGCTGTGTTTGAACAAAAAGGCAGTTTTGATACCTCAAACATAATTTATTAACCATTCCCATTATCTAACAATTGTTTTGCAAATCGCTCAGAAGATTCATCTTGTTGTAATTGAACACGCACATTAGTCTTTAAAGATATTTTCTCCACATACCGCCATAACACTGATGATTTGAGACATGCATTCAATTCTTCTGCAGGTGTTGAACGTGGTATAACTGGTAGAGTTTGTCTAAAATCACCAGCTAGTAAAATGAGTGCACCACCAAAGAGCTGCTCATTTCCTCTCAAATCTTTTAATGTGCGATTGAGTGCTTCCGATGATTTCTTGTGTGCCATGGTGCATTCATCCCATATTATAAGCTGACATGATCTTAGTATTTTTCCCATCCCAGAATCTTTGCTAATATTACATGTTGGAGTTTCAATTACCTGCATATTTAATGTCAATTTCAATGCTGATGTGCTGTTCGACCACCGTCCAAAAGAGTTGCTGCAATACCAGATGATGCAATAGCAAGTGCAAAATTATTTTGTGATCTTATAGTTGCCAGAATTGAAATAAAAAAAGTTTTGCCAGTACCTCCAGGTGCATCTAAGAAATATAAACCACAGCTCTTGTTAGATATTGCATTTATAATTGTGACATATGCTGTTCGTTGTTCTAATACTAATTTCGGCAGATTAATTCGAACAAATGTTTGTAATTCATTAACATCTAAGTGCGTTTCTCATTGTATATCACGATCGAAAATGTCATTACCAGATCTATTTGAAGCAATCATTCCCAATTCTGTCAGTGATTTGTTGGCTATTGTCAAGCATCCATTCTCAATTAAAATCAATGCTTCATTGTATATATTTGACGTAAATTGAATGTTGGGATTAGCATTTATTCCACGCATGCGGTGTAAAATGTCTTCACTCATAAAGTCTTTATATTTTCCCCAAAGATCCTTAGAATTAGCCGGAAAACATGTGGTTAGTATGATGGAAAATACTGTACGCATCTGCTGTGGTTGAGCTGTATTAAAAGCATCATCGAGTGAAATATCCGAAGTAGCATCGTTTTCTAAGAGATTTAATTTCTGGCATGCCTCACGAAATGTAGCACACACATGGCCATTGACTGTTTTTAATTCTTGGAAAGATGTTGGTCCATAAAGATTGATTAATAATTATCAGAATTCTCACGAATCATCGTTCGATATGCATAATAATGCATAGCACTGACCTTTTTGTTAATGTCCACATTAGTTGTAGGATTTCTCATATTAATATTAAAATGATATCCATCCTCTCCTTGCCAAAATAGAATGGGATATTGTAATGCATCATATGGACGATGCGTTTCTGATACTTTCTGGACGTCACCATTTCTACGATGAAGAATTATGTCGCGAGAATTAAATTTTCACCAACTATGACAATTACCACTTCATCGATCGTTGGTGCGTTGAATTGTCTTCGATGTTGACCAATAGGTGTTTTATCTGCCTTTATTATTACTTTGTAATCGTCAGATGGCATTTGTTCAATGGCTGTTTTAAATAATTCAATTAATTCATTATGTTGTTCAAACAAATTTTGTAATTCAGCGACAATCTCTCGTTTAATAGTCATATTCAGTTGACACCGTCTGTTGATTTGTTCGTCAGTATTTCCCATAAAATATATCTGAAGATATTTGTGATCAGCCTTTGGCGAGGGTAGTAGTGATCCAATATGGTGATAAATTTGCCCTTGTACTTTAAATGTTGGTATATAATTTGCGCTAACGATATTCGTTGCTCCGAACGATGTCATTTGGAAGCATGAATTGTACTTGCGTATATTTTTCAAAACATTTTTTGAGTGACTTGTTTCACCTGATACTAAAGTTCATAATGGTTCAGGTGGTGATCGCAAGTCTGGTAAATTTACTTTTCCACCTGCACAGCACATACCTGGTGTTTCATTTTTAAATTTTTGAGCACCACAATACCTACACTTCTTATCCATTTTTCCAATAATTACACTTGGATGTAGACTGTAATTGTAAAGGGGATTATAATTGTAACCACAAAAATTCAAATCAGTATGTATCGTTCGTCTTGTCTGTGTCCTGCGAATTAGATTCCTTTGCTGTCTTGCTTGTCTCTGCTCACTTGTTTCTAATGTTCAAGCAAAGGCAGTGTGATCTCGATCTCTTTCTTGCCTAGTTTTTCTCTGCTCATTGTTTCTGAAGCTCGTTCTTCTCTTCTCCTTTTTGCTTGATTTGTAGATCGACCAATGGATTTGGAGGCATAATTGAGGGGTTAAATAAAACGTATTTCCAAAAAATATTAATAATTTTCACGTATTAATAATTTATTCTCGTATTAATAATTGCAAAAGTTTTTCGACATCTTAAAAAACAACCTACAAACGTATTACATCTTATAAAAAATAATAGAAGTTGCCATCTTCAGTCATTGTAAAGTAGGAATAATACAGAATATGATATCACGCGAATAACACAAATTATAACAATAATACAAACCATCTCAGGAGCAAGAATCTAGCAAATATTACATTACGTTATACTGCAAAACTGAATTTCAAACATCATTACTAATTAAATGTTATTTTGATATTTTTTTGAATGAAATTTGCTTTTGCCTTGATATTTATTAAACAGTTTTCACAATACTAAATCCGTGATACGACCAATAATTAAGAAATCGATTCTCGTTGATTTTACTTTCTTGTGCTCATATGACAAAGAAACTTGCGCCAATTATAATTAAATATTTAAGTATATGTAATTTACTTTAATTTACTTTTCTAAATGAATAGAGCTATAAGATAGAAAATATCACTATTGTTATCTTCAAGATATTTGAAAACTGAATAGTTTTATTTTTATTTTATAACCGTCGTTGAACAGCCGACCCAACTTAATGGGTTTACGGCTACTAATGTTCAACTCCGTAGCCTTGTAATTTTGAACCCAATCCAGAAGAAAAGGGAACTCCTGGATCGAGTATTGGGAGAAATTTCGCCTTCGTGGAGGACTTTTTGATGGAGCTAACCCGCATTTGCGTTACATGGAGAGGAAGACCACGAGAACCTCCCACGGTTAGCCTGACGGCAAGGGGACTCTAACCCATGATCCGTCTACCACTGAGGATATTTCACGTCAGCACTGTGGTCAGTGCAAGCCGGATGCGGAATTCGTATCGACTGGGATTCGAACCCGGTTCGCCTCTTTGGAAAACTGAATCGTTTATAGTTATTTAAAACAATGGCTAACTTTTAACCAATCAGAAAATTCCATTTTGATTTTCGCTCATGCCGCTGGAACGGCTTTTCGCAGAATGTTCTAATGTCGACAGTGACCTTCCTCGTGCTAGCATTTGGTCGGTTGGTTTAGGAGTCTATATAGGACAGACAGATAGACACACATTCATTTTTATATATATATATAGATTTCATTGTTTGAAAGGATGTAAAAATTTGTATGCCTTCATTTTTGTTGAGTAAAAAGCCACTGCGTTTTTCTTTCTTAATTTTTTAACGTAATATATTTATATAAAGGTTAAAAGTAAGACAATGACATATGTTCCCTTTTGTTCTATGACCTTTTGCCATCATTTGTCGAGCATCATAATTATTCGTTTGTAAAATGACTTGCTTTTATTTGCGGATAACTGAATAAGGTGCTAGCTGATTTACAGCCTAATCTGAGTTTACGTTATTTCATGCAAGGAGTTTAGAAGACAACGAAACAAGGGAAAATTTGATGACGCGAGGTGAGGTGAGTATATTGTGTGAGGCAACACATCTTATCGAAGCTCCAATAACTTTTGACCAGTCGCTAAAGATGTATGTGGTCTCGCGTTGTCGTGATGAAACGCTACTTCCTTAAGTAAAGTTAAAGACATTTTTGGATGACAGATTCGTTCAAACTACAGTACACATCTGAAGTGATTGTTCCGTTCTCTGGGTGGAGCTCAAAAAACACCCCACCTTTCAAATTTCACCACACTCAGAGTATAATCTTCTTTTTTAATACCCAAATCCAAAATATTAAAATTAATATTAACGTCATTATTACGGATCAAGATTAAATCCGCGTGATAAATATTATTTAATATAATTGTATAAGCTTGAAAATGAAACATAATTAATCATCAATCAAAAAACAAATTTAATATTAGGAGTAGAATTTTTTTTCAGAATAGTGTAAAAATAAGTTAGCTAAGAGAGATGAAAAATTAGATCCTTGTGTATTCCATCAATTTAAATAAAAATGTCTTTCCCATTGTAAAGATAATTGTTAAGAAGATAAAAATTAATTAGACTTTCCCAATAATCAAAATCGCAAATTAAGGATATTTTTTGCTAAGGATATTGGATAAGGGGAATGCTATTGAAAAGATCCTGAAAATCAAAAGTTGTAATAGAATTAATTTTATTCTGTTTAATAAATTCTAAAATCGGTTCATTATTAGTGATAATCCAAGAAAACCTTCTTTGATAATATTGTTAATAATTTTTTTTTAAGTAGTTAGAGAAAATAGTGCCAGGTTTAGTTAGGTAAGTATTAGATCCAAGAGATGTGAGTGTTCTAGATTTTATAGGAATTTTATGAAATTTCGCCCTGATAATTAAGTAAGGAAATTGCATATTGCTAATTTTAATTTTTTACATAAAGCTAAAAATAAAATTATGATAATACTATTATTCAAATTACTCATCTTAACATTTTTACTATTTCTTAACTCCGTAACTAAAAGTTCAACATGGATTTTTTTTACAGAAGATTGCATAATTATTGTTAGCTTTGTCTATGGAGGAAATTACAAAAATTTCTTATAGTTGCTTAATTTATCGAATAATTTGAGAAAAATTTGTTGCATTGTTACTGTTAAATTTTCCAAATTATTGAAAACAAAGTTTTTAAAGTAATAATAAACAGCCCATTTCCATTCTGTTAACATGCCGAAGAGTAAAGTGAATCGATCTGATATCTTAAAACAAAAATTATTGAGACCATTAAAAAAGTATTTTAGAATGTTATTAATTGATATATGGTAAATGGGCTTAAATTTTGTACATTTTATACTTAAATTCCTAAGATCTAAATTTTCTATAATATTTAAATTACCAGTTATGATGTTATCAACAAAATCAAAATATTTTTATTCTTCACAGTGACATTCATAATCGGATGTAGTATTAATTTTTGCTAACATCATTATAATTAAATACAGTTCTAAAAAGAGATTTATTATATTTAAAGTTGTTAAGTATGTTAAAAACTTTTAATGGAAAACAGTTTTTTAAATTTTCAAAAATATTATGAAATTTAATCTTATCAAAAATATGGTTTTGAAAGTTAATAACGAAATATAAATCGTCTAAATTTTTCTTTTTATTAGGGGATATTTTACTTATTTTAGCTTTTACAAGATCGAAACAAAGCTTTTTGAAGTGTAAATTAATCAAAGAAAAGTTAATACTAAGATCTTGAAACTTATAACTTATTATTCTTAAGGAAGGAAACAAAATCTTTGGTTTAATAATATAATTGTTAAAAATCTTTTTCCATATTAGAAATAAAATTAGATAGTTATGTTACCGGCAAAGTATGAAACGCCGACATTCTATAGAATGCCTGGGCATTGTAATACCTAGGCATTCTATAGAATGATAAATGCTATTTAGACAAAGTAAGAAAAAAACATCCTGATAAGGTTTTTATGCAAATGATGCGCATTTCTCAAAATTAGAAAATGTTATTCTGAAAAAATAATGAGAGTGGCATTAAAAAAAATGTATTCAAAATGCGTAAAGAAAAATGAAAGTTGTACAAAACATAATTTATGCCTTTGTTATTAAGGGAAACAAAATTTTCATATAAAAAATAAGAAACTAACCTATGCAACATGGCAGGCTAGAATGACATTTTAAATTACAGAATTGAATTGAAATCGGAGATGTATTTTATATTTTGGCGGTTTCTCATTTGGCATTCTATAGAATGCTTAGGAAAGGGGTGAAATATAAATCGTTTCATACATTGCCGGCTAGTTTTAGGCATTATATACAATTCAAACTTTGCAGGTAACATATAAATTATAGAATAAAATACGCATTATAGAACAAAGAAATGCATTTTGTGTTTAAAAACAATATATTTCAGATACCAATGAATAAAACGATTTATTTTTTGTCTACGGGGAACATGTAAGTAGTTTCACGGAGTGGTTGACGATATCTGTCGTATGACGTGTGGCCTCCAAAATTAAGATTAATAGTTTTCGTGACTTCTTCCATTATTAAAAAAAAATAAAGACGAATTTTTAATGAAAAATAATATTCCATTTTTAAATCAGATAAAAACAAGCGTGGGTTCTAATCATTAGTCTTTTTATTGTGTGACGACTTCGATAGTATTTTAATTACGCGGCGAAACAAAGAAAAATCGAGTAACAGCGTCGCTTAAAAACGACAATAATTCACCGTTTTTCTTTATAATCTTTTTTTTTTTCATGAAATTATAATGCACTGAAATATGTCTCTTGAAAAATTTCATTAAACTAAAAAGTGCTCTTGCGGAAAGAAAAAATTATCTATTCGTGATTTAATGCAAGAATGATCATTAAGGGGAATTAAATGCGCATTGAATATTTTTTGTCTGTGGTAAACTTTTCTTTATTTCTATTCCGTTTTATAAATATTAAAACAACTGCATGGAACTTCCAAGTTACATTAATCATACGTCACCTCGATGTAAGTTTATTATTATCTATATGTTTTAGTTGATGGGAATAAAAATAAACGGTTTTGTTTGTGAGTTTGTATTTGATGTAAAAAATAATGTTGGTAATGATTTTTGTCCGGATTAATAAATGCTAACAGTTTTATTACTGGTCATGGTATTTTTCTGATTTATGTATTTAGCTTTGAGTAATAAAAGCAAGCAGTTTTGTGTCGGCTTTTCATTGGCAAAATTAAGTTTTTTCTCAAAACTTAATTTTGCAAATGAACTCTTTTCTTAGTTTATTTTGCTGCAAAGTTTTAAATTGGGTATTAAAAATAATCAATCTTCTGTCCGGGTATATAAATATAACTTAGCTGATGGTTGAAATATATTTTAATAAAATTAAATTTTCCATTTTGCAATCATAAGCTAGCTGATGGTTTTAGCATTAGGTAATTAAAATAAACAATTTTGCGTCCATGATTTAGAAATAAAATGTAAAGACTATATTTTTAGGCTTATCCAAGGTGAAAAGAGTTATAAAGTCTAAAAATATTAAAAAATATCTGGCTAACAAAAGCATGAATAAAAGAAACAATAAATATAACGAGATAAATTAAAATAAAAATCACGAGATTTTCATAGGACATCAGAGAATTGTTGATTTTTGAGAAGATAGTTTTTGATTTTTAGGTTTAAATTAACCCGCAACAGGTTTTTCTATGTTTTTTTTTTCTACAAGGTTATTCCGTTATGGGTACTGTAATTTTGTTCACTTATGTCTAGATTTTAAATATATGCTTTTTATTAAAAAAAAAAAAAAAGAACTGTTTCTTTAAATAGCTACAGCACAAACGATGAAAAAGATTTTTTTTTTGAAAGAATGCAGAATTACAAGTGTACATTTCAGTTTGCGAGTTATATTTCTGTGAACTACAAAGCATATCGATTGTTAAACCCATTTTCTCTTAAAAAAAAAAAAAAAAAAAAAAAAAAATACTGAACATTATCAACACAAAATTTTCTAATTGTTTTTTTAAACAATATTAACAAGTAATATATGAAAAAAAAATTAAAGTCAATTCCTACTTAGATCAACAAAGAAACATTTAATTTTAGTTACTTTTTATTATATAATTATAATTTTTCTCACGTATAAAACTAAAACTAATTAATTTATCCTAATGAATGAATTAATATTTTAAAAAACTGTATTAACATCAAGTGTCATCTACTATAAGTATAAAAAAATTTATTCGAGCTTGAATGGATGAATATATAGTATTTTATTAACGATTGAAAATTTAAACAAGATATATAAATATATATAGGGAGAGTGAGAACTAATAGTAGGAATTGAAAAAAAAAAAAAAAAAAAAAGGCGCGTGGTATCAGACAACTATAATAAAAGTAAAAATGTAGTAACGTGGACCACACCCGCTACCACGTCATGTTCTTTATTGAATTTATCAGACACAGGTGAATATAAGATAATTAAAAATTTAAATGTGCGCAATAAACTATTTTTTTTGTCCTAATAAGTCAGAAATTATTACCGATGTTATTTTTTAAATATAAGAAAAACTGAATCACTTATGGTAAAATTTAAAATAATGACTTAACCAATCAAATAAAATTTAAAATAATGACTTAACCCATCAGAAAATACCATTTCGTAATAGAATTTGAATGGAAATTAAAAAATGTAATAGAATTTGAATGGATGACTAAAAAGTATTTTATGGACGATTGAAAATTTGAACAAGATATAGGGAGAGTGCGAACTAATAGTAGGAATTAAATAATTACTAAAATTGTTTACGCATTACAATATTAATGATGAGTCATTTAATAAATAGATTTTTCAGATCTAAAAAATAACCTTTCTACACAACTCCATTATTGAAGTCGGTGAAAAAAGATTTTTTTTTTTTAAACCAGTCTTCATTGAAGTTTTCTTTGCTTTATCAAGACAAAAATTAACTTTTAGGGTGGAATGAAAATTTCTTTACCATAATGCCATGACATATTGATAAAAGGAAAATTAAAATTTAAAAAAAAAAATAATTTTCGCGTCTAGCACTGCGTATTTATTTTAAAACGAAATTTATTTTAAATAAAAAAGGAAATATTATTACTGTTATTTCAGAATTCTTTATTTATTACTTTTGAGTTATCACTTTTGGTCAGTATATTGTACTACTATATCTACCTTTGGCTGTACAGTGCGCAAAACAAAAAAATGGATACCCCTAAATAGCTTATGATCTAATGATCGGATATTCACGTTCTAGGATTCAATCTTAGTGGTTCAAGGGGATGACCACAAATTGCTCAATTAATGAGTGCAGACGATTTTTAAATTACGAAATCAGGCACAAAAACGTACTTTCTCGAAAGTAACATACCTTTTTTCCCCGACGGATTTGAATTTCTAACCGCTAAAATATTGGAAGTACTCGCAATTCGTGAAACATAGTCTTAATAGTTTGATCAAGTCTTAATGTTACTCGTATCTTACTTTTTGTGTATTTCGCAAAATGAAAGAAAGATTTAATCAAATTAAAAAATTTTGCACATAATTATAAAATTTGCTTAGCCAAAGATATTTTCATGCAAGAAATTAATTTCACCAAGTATTTATTACTTTATTTTATAATAGAAAAAATTTTGAAGTGTAAGGTATGCCATTTTTCACACTATTTTAAAGAAAGTATTTTCACATGGCCAAACACAAATTTTGAGCGAAATCGGTCGAATAGTTTTTGAGAAATCCATTTTTGAAAAAAGTTGTATTTTTAAAATTTAAATTCACAGACTTATTTAGCTGAAATTTTTATATTTTTTCACGTGAAAATACATTCTTTAAAATGATGAAGAAGAGTTACAATAGATACAATATTTTTTTCGGTTTGAACTTTGCCCTAGCAGCGAAGATTTCCTTTCCTCATCATACTGTAACATTATACAATCCCTAGACAAATTATTATACGCACTAATAGATTTTATGTAAAATCTTTATCAGATGATACTATCAGCTTTATTGTTTTTTACGCGGTTGAAACCGGTTTGCACTTGTTTACGTACGTTTATCAATGGGTTAATTGAATACAATACCTTTCCTATCTTTCTAATTTCACAAAAGAAATGCAATAATCCACATTATATAGGTCATGGGGGCTCAGCCACTGAACGCCATGACCCAGGTTCAAATCCTAGTGATGACATATTTCACTCCCGACTCGCTCCAACCACAGTTTTAACGAAAAATACTCTTGGTGGAAACTGGATCATGGTTCAGAATCATATTAATCGGACTAATTGTGTGAGGTGCTTTTTTTCTTCCTTCCTCTCTCATGTTAACGTAAGTGCGTGGCAGAGTCTTCTGCGGAAGCCAGCTGGTCCCAATTCTTGAATATGACATGGCCCAGGTTCAAATCCTAGCGATGATTTATTCCACTCCCGGCTCGCAAATACCGTCAGAGGGAAGTGGGTCATGATTTAGAATCCTATTAATCGGACTAACTATGTGACGTTTGTGTTTTTTTTCCTTCGTGTTGACGTAAATACGTGTTAATTCTATCAAAGGGTCCTAGTTTGTCCCCATTCTTGATTCAGGAGTTCCCTTGTCATCTGGGTTGGGTTTAAAATGACAAAGCTACGAACATTGGTTCGTACAACGCTGGTTATGAAATGAAATAAATCCAAGCTTGGAATCGAAGGAATTCATCTTGCCTTACGATGCATGCAAATCATTGGGGGGAAAAAACAGACAGACAGAAAGAAAAAAAAAAAGAAGAAAAAAAAAAGCAGATACGTTCGTAATCTCTTAAATTGTTTTCGGTCTTTTGCTTGACAGAAGTCTCGACAACCCCATAAATGTCACGCAAAAGTCCGGACATGGGCGTCATCTTCATGGAGGAAGAGCTTCCTGTAGGAGAGGGGGTCTTAATTACAGAGACTGACAGCCCGTATAACGGCTCTTAAAACGATTATACAGGCTCCTAATGTGTCTCTAACGGGCACTTTGACACATACGAGATGAATTTCAATCATGTCTCCTCGGCACGGTATTCATTTACAACAAAAAATTATGTTAACACAAGTTTTATTTTATCGTTATTGTTTTTATTTGTTTCCATTTTCTGCGTGACTCCAAGAAGTCACTATTTAAGTACTTCTTTCCACACTTGTGATAACATGTTGTGCAAATTATTGTTCTTTTATGTTTTACATCTAATGTTAAACGACTTCCTTTCAGTTTTTTTTCGTTTAACTGATTATTAAAAATTTTGAAATTAAAGAAAAAATCTCTAAGAAAATATCTACTTAATTAGTTCAAAACGACCAAGGCAAGTTGGAACTTAACTGTTCGACCCTGAAACCTGTCAGATTTAATCAAGATATTCATTCATATTCATATAATTCATATCAAGATATTCATTCATACTGAATTCTCAGAATTTTCAGAAAAAATTCATTTACAATGAAAAGTATTGCATCTATGACTTTTCATAGATTTGCAATCTTTTATTATGAGTGATTTTTTATCCTATAAAAGTCCAATTACTCGGTATGCATATAAACTCTATGAAAAATCTAAACTATTAGAATTTCAGCAAAACAATATCGCACATTTCTATTTTATATGTTAAATTAAGAAGTGATGCATGCAGTCAGGCCGTATTCAGGGGCGGGGAGATATTTGTCTGACAAGGAGATATTATTGTTTCATAAAAAAATAATCTGTTCAACTGATTTTTTTGTACCGATATTTATTCTCTAATAAAGCAGACCGATCGTTTAACAAATGCAGAGTTTTCCTTTACTCTAAATATCAACACAGTTTATAAACTAAGTGAAAAGGTTTCATAAAAAAATAATATAGTCAACAGATTTTTTTATACCGATATTTATTCTCTAATAAAGCAAACCGATCTTTTAACAAATGCAGAGTTTTCCTTTACTCTAAATATCAACACAGTTTATAAACTAAGTGAAAAGGTTTCATAAAAAAATAATATAGTCAACAGATTTTTTTATACCGATATTTATTCTCTAATAAAGCAGACCGATCTTTTAACAAATGCAGAGTTTTCATTTACTCTAAATATCAACACAGTTTATTAACTAAGTGAAAAGGTTTCATAAAAAAATAATATAGGATAAAACTAACTTTGTACCGATATTTATCCTCTAATAAAGCAGACCAATCTTTTAACAAATGCAGAGTTTTCATTTACTCTAAATATCAACACAGTTTATTAACAAAGTGAAAAGGTTTCATAAAAAAATAATATGTTCAACTTATTTTTTATACCGATATTTATTTTCTAATAAAGGAAAGAAAAATTCCCCTTCTCCGCAAGAGAAATAAATCGAAATTCTACTAATATACTAACATCAAGAAGCGAAATAAACGGGTCTCTTCCCATTTATAGGTATCGGTAATGATTGCTTTTAAACATATTATTTGTCGACTTTACCCCTCTTCCTAAACTACATCTACAACCAGTAGTTCGACTTACTTTGATGGAATAAATAGATCCAAAGGAGGATTTTAAACATTTTTCTCACGGCTGTTAACGACGTTATATGCTTAAATTTTGTATCATCAGGGAGCCAGAACAATGGAAGCGTCTACACCCACGCTTTCTTAAATATCTATCATTCGGTAGTTGGGGTCATCCCAAAGACTGGACCTTTTATCTATACTAATGTCATCAACTGTGTTTAAAATGGATATAGGCTATAAGATAGAATCGGCATAATGGGTATTTGAAATGATATATAAATTTGTAGAGAAAAAAAAAAACTTTGTTCCGGTTTATCCCTTACCAAAACAATACATATAAACAAGTAATATAAATATAAAAAAATTTAAAGTTGATTCCTACTTAGGTCAATAAAGAAAAATTTTATCTTATTTACTTTTTATTAAATAATTACAATTTCTTTTTTTCTTATATAAAACTAAAATTAATTACATTTAATAATGAATTAATATTTTTAAAAAAACTGTATTAACATCATCCATTAGAGGTTGAAAAAATGCATTTAAACTTGAGTGGATGAATAAAAAGTATTTTATTAAAATTTGAAGAAGATATAGGGAGATTGTGAACTATAATAGTAGGAGTTGAATAACGCGACTCTTATGACTGAAGAGCTGTTGTTGACTATTTTAAAATTTCGAATTAGTATCGGAATTATTAAATCTTGCGTATTTTTATATAGTCCCGAAAGGGTAACTAAAATACATATTTTTTTTCCGTCTTTTGGACAGGTAACAATTATACTATGGAAGAGATTACGCTTACAATCCTATCAACCTTCATTTATCAAAAGGTACCTCTAAATCGAATCGATTTAGCAAGTCTTATATACTAGTGAATTCAAATTTAATATTTGTCGTGATAGTTATAGCACATTACTCCCCTTCAAAAAAAATATCTGTGGTAGAATTCGATAAACCAATACCACTAATTGATTTATGCTCTTTTATTTATTTCGCTATTATTTTATTTATTAATTGTCCGGGTGAATTGTAGTTACTTTACCAGCTTTTCGAGCGCTATTTTACGAGCAAATCAACTATACAAAGTAGACCATCCACCGATGTTGGCTAGTTCTTATCACGACCGGGTCACCAATTTGGAATTTAAGTTATTATCGATCATGTCAACCTTCGTCAATCAAAAGGTACCTCAAGATCGAACCGAGTTAGCATGTCTTATATGGTAGTGAATTGGTAAGAGAATTGGTTGCTCTCTCTCTCTCTCTCTCAATTGAGTCGTGCTATTAGCTTGTAAACTCAATTTTTTTTTTTATATAAACTAATAACCGCCCACTTTAATATTTTGATTTTTTGCCCCTTTATCGGTAATCCATCCCTGATTTCGAATCAATCTGATTAAGAATTTTTTTCTATAAATATTAAAAGCAAAAAATAATAAGTTTCTATTTCTGAAAAAAAAAAAAATGGAAAATATAATTACAATAATAAATAGTCTAAGAAAAATATTATTTTTAATGAATAATATAAGTTGTGGCCGTTAGTGCAACAAGTGTAACCAGAGCAGCGATTACTCAGGGGATAGAACGTTCGCCTTCCAATGAGGTGAACCGGGTTCGAATCCCAGCGATGACTGGTCAATACAAATCCGCATCAGGCTTGCACAGACCACAGTGCTGACGTGAAATATCCTAAATGCTAGACGGATCATGAGTTAGAGTCCCCTTGCCGCCAGGCTAACCGTGGGGGGTTCGGACAGTAGTAGTCGTAAACCCAAAAAATTAGGTCGGCTGTTCAACGACGGACATATTATAATAATAAGTGAAACGAAGTTCACACCAAGTGATATATTTTATGAACGCATCTAAAGATAAATATTAAACATTTGTATCCATTTATTTCAAAACCTAATGTTTAAGTGATAAACAATTAATGAAAAATGCTTACCCGTCATGAAACTGTTTAAACAAATAAATTAAAACGAACAAAAACTCGTGAAATTGAATAGTGCGCATACCTTACTTCTCCATCAAACAATTTACGAGCCCCGTTAAATTGTAGATAATGACTGGTAATGGAATTTTTCGTGTGTTAAAAAAAAAAAAAATAAAAAAAAAAAAAAAAGGTTGCAATTTCAACATTAACTGTGATCATTTGCTCAATCAAGCTTGAAGCTTACCGGTTATTTTATCAGTAGCCGTCAATCGATAATCGTGCCCACCTTGAAATTGATGAACAACTGCAAACACGATTTTTGAGTCGTGATTATTTTTTTTACGTTACCGGTTCATCTAGCTTCCATCTTTTTAAATTCAGATGCAATACGCTTTACTCACAACCCCCCCCCCCCTCAACCCCTATTTATTAACAATTAACAGATTTCTCACAAAAAAAATATTCAATTAAAAAATCCGCAAAATTTTTTCATTGTATTGGCATAGATATGATTTTGTTCCCCATTTCTTGTGGGATAATCATCGTTTTTATCCCCGTTAAACCATTTGAAACATAATCTACGATTTTAGTTTTTTTGAGCCACGATGGCTCAGGGAATGATAGAGCGTTCGATTTCCAATGAGGTGAACCGGGTTCGAATCCCAGCAATGGCTGGTCGATACGAATTCCGCATCCGGCTTACACCGATCACAATGCTGACGTGAAACATCCTCAGTGGTAGACGGATCATGGGTTAGATACCCTTGACGTCAGATTAACCGTGGGAGGTTTTCGTGGTTTTTCTCAACGTGTAACACAAATGTGGGTTAGTTCCATCAAAACTTCCTCCATGAAGACAAAATTTCTCCCAATACTTGATCCAAGAGTTCCCTTGTCTTCTGGATTCGGTTAAAATTTTGTAGTCGTAAGCCCGAAAATTGGATTGAATGTTTAACGACAGTTATAAAATAAAATTTTGGTTTTTCGAAATTCCTCTCTCATCTTCAGCTACCGTATAAACTCGTCACCCTCAAAGATTATTTAGTTATTAGTGGAAAAAATTATTATTTACATTGCTATTTATAATTTAGCATTCTTTATTTTAACTGCATAGGTTTTACCTGGTGTCATTTTCGAATTTTTATCTTATTAAGAGAAACTTTGGTATACCTTAGGAAATTTTTACCGCACTTTGCCTTGAAAAGGGGACTTTTGAACTTTTAGTTGACTATTTTAATTATTTTAGGAATCTTATTATTGATCTTATATGTTTTTAATGTGATTTATCTTATTTTTAACATTTGATGTTTTACCTGACCTTACTCTTTATACGTTTTTTTTTTTACTGTATTTTGGACACTTTTATTACCCATTGGCAAAATTGGTCTTGGTTAGGATTTGATGGCGTCTGCACATTTTTCAACTGTGTTTTCTAGGTGTAACGCAAATGAGGGTTAGCTCCATCAAAAATTCCTCCACGAAGCAAAAGGGTCGAACCCTTGTCCGAAAACTCCTCCGGGGGGGGGGGGTATGTCGGTCACTACTTTAATTGCATATGATCCCTAGACACAATTTTACACAAGGTTTATAATAAAAGTGCATATAATTTATTTATTGTTTATAAACTTTCAAACAGTTAATAAGACTAGATTCTATTTAAAATATGTTTATCATATAATGTTGCGTAATGAGATATCATAGCTGACATTTTTCAAAAAAAAAAAAAAAAAAAAAATATTATTTTATTTTTTAAATAGATAAAGTTATTATAATTTCATATACGAACATTTCTTTAATCGTAACATAATGAACGATTACTTAGATTTGTAAAATATTCAATTGTACTTGATAAAACATATTTAAACTTAGAAAAGAATGAGGCACATTTAGAAGTAAGAAGTACTTTTACTTGTTAATAATATATAACCTTATACAACGTAACATTTCTCACTATAAAATAGTTTTTATCACTCTTGAAATTTCGATATAAATGTTGTAACTTCATTCTCTAATATTTCTATTTTATTCATTTTTTCAATATTAAGTCAACTGCGAGCATATAAAATAAAGCCCTCGAGGAAGCTAAATATACTTGTTTTACACAAATGGATAAATAATCTTTAAAATAAAAAATATGAAGAAAAAAAATTATTATTTGAAAAAGCAGTTAAAATTGCAAGAACTTTCTAAAAATTTTAAATTCTAAATATTTCAAAAAAATACAAAATGGTGTTTACATAAAAAACTTTGACCCTTTCAACAAATCAAATTTCAACTCTCCAGTGGTATATCACTGGGCTGTAGATTAAGATACATGGTAATATTTTTAATAATTAAGTTCAATAACTAATTATTTCCAAACTATATTTATCAGATATTAATTTTTTTTATTCCCTCCTTATCCCTGAACATTTTTATAAACGTCTGCGTAATTTCAAGTCTTAAGTCTCATAGTTTTGGTGTAGCGAAACAAGTTAACGTAAAGTTGAACACCCGAAACAGCGGTATTTACTATTTTGTTCTATATGTAACGGGCAAAGTTTGAAATCCGGTATTCTATAGAATGCCTAGGTATAATTGTATATAATGCCTAAAACTAGCAATGTATTAAACGATTTATATTTCACATATTTCCTAGGCATTCTATAGAATACCAAATGAGAAACCGGCTAAGTATAAAATACATCTCCGATTTCAATTCAATTCTGGAATTCAAAATGTCATTCAAGGCTACCATGTCACAACAAGTAGGTTAATTTCTTATTTTTAATTTGAAAATTTTGTTTCTCTTAATAAGAAAGGCATAAATTATGTTTTGTACAACTTTCATTTTTCTTTACGCATTTTGAATACATTTTATTTAATAGCATTCTCATTATTTCTTCAGAATAACGTTTTTATTTTTGAGAAATGCACATCATTTACATAATAAACTCATCAGGACGTTTTTTTCTTCTTCATACTTTGCCTTTGCATTCGTCATTCTATAGAATGCTTAGGTATTATATACAATGCCTAGGGAAAGTATGTAATACTTCACATATTTCATACCTTGCCTTAAGACATCCGGCATTATATGCGATGCCTAGGCATTCTATAGAATGCCGATGTTTCATACTTTGCCGATAACATATAGAACAAAAGTAATACCACTTTTAGTTTCAAATTTTTAATTTTAAATGATACACGTGTAATAAGGAATAAGGAAATATTTTGCAGGTAAAAACTGCTTTCATAACTTATAAATTTCATGTGAATTAAAGTCAAAGATTTCCAGATTATCTTTGTAAATTAAATATTGCATGGAATGATTTATTCCACTCAATGCTCCCACAACAATAAGGGAATGTCACAGCGAGGACGTTAAATTTAGAGCAATATAGTGATATACCAAACTAACATCAAACAATCCTTTGGTGTTGTTTCCAGATATGTTCTTTGCAGATTTCAACCAAATGCCTGCCCGATTCACAGAAATAAATTTTTCATCAAACGGGACCTCTCATTAAAAGGTTCCAAACAAAGTGTACACGAAAGCAATTATAATTTTAAGAATTTCTTACCTTTCGGATTTTATGAAATTAAATGCCACATCGTAAACGAATTTCGAAACACCTTGCCACTAGCTACTGAGTACTCGAGCAATGGATGTCAATTGAATTTGTAGATTTCTGACAGCTAAAATAATTCATTCACAAATACAAATTTTAAAACAGTTTTAAAGTGTATACGGAAACGTGAAAACTTTGTTTTGTCAAACTTAAAACAAAAACTTGGTGCGCATCATCTTTTAATAAGTTTTCAATCACGTAAAATTCTTGCGTTTTATACGCAGCAAAATACGTGTACTAGTAATGCGTTTTATAACTAATCTAAGTCATTTTTATCTGCATTCAAGAATTTCTTACCTTTCGGATTTTATTAAATTGCATGCCACATTATAAACGAATTTCGAAACTCTTTGCAACTAGTTAGAGTACTCGAGTAATGTTTATTCTTATTTTTTTTATTGAAATTACATAAGTTTGCAGGCTTGTTTGCTCAAATTAGGCTTATAAACCTTTTTCAAGTAGAAGGACGTCACAAAGAATACATCCAGGGTTACGGCGAGATTCGAACCCGCTACCTCCCCGCTTTGTACAGCGTTTGACCGGCGATACCACTCGGCCAGGGAGGCCCCAGTACTCGAGAAACGGATGTCAATTGAATTTGTAGATTTCTGACAGTTAAAATAATTTATTCCCAAATAAAAATTTAAAACAGTTTTAAAGTGTATACAGAAACGTGAAAATTTTCAGACTACGAATTTCAAAGAATAAAGTTCGAGTAAGAAGAACGGCGAGTCAGAAATCACAAGTTCAAAAAACCATTGAAAGAGGGAAGTTCGAACATTTAAAAATATTTTAAAGACAAAATTTACACATTAATTTTAAGTGTAAAGGGTAGAAAACATACGTAATATATACATAATATATATAAGACAAATCAAGATTAGATATGGTGATTTTCATGACGGTATGGGGAGACACCTCATGTTACGGAATACTCTCGAGGATTGTTTTCTCTTAGAAAGTTATGTGATGTCTAACTTTAGTTATAATTTTTCTTGTTTAATAAAAATTCTTGTAAGTTCACAGATGACTTTTTAAAGACAAAATTTACACATTAATTTTAAGTGTAAAGGGTAGAAAACATACGTAATATATACATAATATATATAAGACAAATCAAGATTAGATATGGTGATTTTCATGACGGTATGGGGAGACACCTCATGTTACGGAATACGCTCGAGGATTGTTTTCTCTTAGAAAGTTATGTGATGTCTAACTTTAGTTATAATTTTTCTTGTTTAATAAAAATTTTTGTAAGTTCACAGATGACTTTTTAAAGACAAAATTTACACATTAATTTTAAGTGTAAAGGGTAGAAAACATACGTAATATATACATAATATATATAAGACAAATCAAGATTAGATATAATGATTTTCATGACGGTATGGGGAGACACCTCATGTTACGGAATACTCTCGAGGATTGTTTTCTCTTAGAAAGTTATGTGATGTCTAACTTTAGTTATAATTTTTCTTGTTTAATAAAAATTTTTGTAAGTTCACAGATGACTTTTTAAAGACAAAATTTACACATTAATTTTAAGTGTAAAGGGTAGAAAACATACGTAATATATACATAATATATATAAGACAAATCAAGATTAGATATAATGATTTTCATGACGGTATGGGGAGACACCTCATGTTACGGAATACTCTCGAGGATTGTTTTCTCTTAGAAAGTTATGTGATGTCTAACTTTAGTTATAATTTTTCTTGTTTAATAAAAATTCTTGTAAGTTCACAGATGACTTTTTAAAGACAAAATTTACACATTAATTTTAAGTGTAAAGGGTAGAAAACATACGTAATATATACATAATATATATAAGACAAATCAAGATTAGATATGATGATTTTCATGACGGTATGGGGAGACACCTCATGTTACGGAATACTCTCGAGGATTGTTTTCTCTTAGAAAGTTATGTGATGTCTAACTTTAGTTATAATTTTTCTTGTTTAATAAAAATTCTTGTAAGTTCACAGATGACTTTTTAAAGACAAAATTTACACATTAATTTTAAGTGTAAAGGGTAGAAAACATACGTAATATATACATAATATATATAAGACAAATCAAGATTAGATATGGTGATTTTCATGACGGTATGGGGAGACACCTCATGTTACGGAATACTCTCGAGGATTGTTTTCTCTTAGAAAGTTATGTGATGTCTAACTTTAGTTATAATTTTTCTTGTTTAATAAAAATTCTTGTAAGTTCACAGATGACTTTTTAAAGACAAAATTTACACATTAATTTTAAGTGTAAAGGGTAGAAAACATACGTAATATATACATAATATATATAAGACAAATCAAGATTAGATATGGTGATTTTCATGACGGTATGGGGAGACACCTCATGTTACGGAATACTCTCGAGGATTGTTTTCTCTTAGAAAGTTATGTGATGTCTAACTTTAGTTATAATTTTTCTTGTTTAATAAAAATTCTTGTAAGTTCACAGATGACTTTTTAAAGACAAAATTTACACATTAATTTTAAGTGTAAAGGGTAGAAAACATACGTAATATATACAAATTATATATAAGACAAATCAAGATTAGATATGGTGATTTTCATGACGGTATGGGGAGACACCTCATGTTACGGAATACTCTCGAGGATTGTTTTCTCTTAGAAAGTTATGTGATGTCTAACTTTAGTTATAATTTTTCTTGTTTAATAAAAATTCTTGTAAGTTCACAGATGACTTTTTAAAGACAAAATTTACACATTAATTTTAAGTGTAAAGGGTAGAAAACATACGTAATATATACATAATATATATAAGACAAATCAAGATTAGATATGGTGATTTTCATGACGGTATGGGGAGACACCTCATGTTACGGAATACTCTCGAGGATTGTTTTCTCTTAGAAAGTTATGTGATGTCTAACTTTAGTTATAATTTTTCTTGTTTAATAAAAATTCTTGTAAGTTCACAGATGACTTTTTAAAGACAAAATTTACACATTAATTTTAAGTGTAAAGGGTAGAAAACATACGTAATATATACATAATATATATAAGACAAATCAAGATTAGATATGATGATTTTCATGACGGTATGGGGAGACACCTCATGTTACGGAATACTCTCGAGGATTGTTTTCTCTTAGAAAGTTATGTGATGTCTAACTTTAGTTATAATTTTTCTTGTTTAATAAAAATTCTTGTAATTTCACAGATGACTTTTTAAAGACAAAATTTACACATTAATTTTAAGTGTAAAGGGTAGAAAACATACGTAATATATACATAATATATATGAGACAAATCAAGATTAGATATGGTGATTTTCATGACGGTATGGGGAGACACCTCATGTTACGGAATACTCTCGAGGATTGTTTTCTCTTAGAAAGTTATGTGATGTCTAACTTTAGTTATAATTTTTCTTGTTTAATAAAAATTCTTGTAAGTTCACAGATGACTTTTTAAAGACAAAATTTACACATTAATTTTAAGTGTAAAGGGTAGAAAACATACGTAATATATACATAATATATATAAGACAAATCAAGATTAGATATGATGATTTTCATGACGGTATGGGGAGACACCTCATGTTACGGAATACTCTCGAGGATTGTTTTCTTTTAGAAAGTTATGTGATGTCTAACTTTAGTTATAATTTTTCTTGTTTAATAAAAATTCTTGTAAGTTCACAGATGACTTTTTAAAGACAAAATTTACACATTAATTTTAAGTGTAAAGGGTAGAAAACATACGTAATATATACATAATATATATAAGACAAATCAAGATTAGATATGGTGATTTTCATGACGGTATGGGGAGACACCTCATGTTACGGAATACTCTCGAGGTTTGTTTTCTCTTAGAAAGTTATGTGATGTCTAACTTTAGTTATAATTTTTCTTGTTTAATAAAAATTCTTGTAAGTTCACAGATGACTTTTTAAAGACAAAATTTACACATTAATTTTAAGTGTAAAGGGTAGAAAACATACGTAATATATACATAATATATATAAGACAAATCAAGATTAGATATGATGATTTTCATGACGGTATGGGGAGACACCTCATGTTACGGAATACTCTCGAGGATTGTTTTCTCTTAGAAAGTTATGTGATGTCTAACTTTAGTTATAATTTTTCTTGTTTAATAAAAATTCTTGTAAGTTCACAGATGACTTTTTAAAGACAAAATTTACACATTAATTTTAAGTGTAAAGGGTAGAAAACATACGTAATATATACATAATATATATAAGACAAATCAAGATTAGATATGGTGATTTTCATGACGGTATGGGGAGACACCTCATGTTACGGAATACTCTCGAGGTTTGTTTTCTCTTAGAAAGTTATGTGATGTCTAACTTTAGTTATAATTTTTCTTGTTTAATAAAAATTTTTGTAAGTTCACAGATGACTTTTTAAAGACAAAATTTACACATTAATTTTAAGTGTAAAGGGTAGAAAACATACGTAATATATACATAATATATATAAGACAAATCAAGATTAGATATGATGATTTTCATGACGGTATGGGGAGACACCTCATGTTACGGAATACTCTCGAGGATTGTTTTCTCTTAGAAAGTTATGTGATGTCTAACTTTAGTTATAATTTTTCTTGTTTAATAAAAATTCTTGTAAGTTCACAGATGACTTTTTAAAGACAAAATTTACACATTAATTTTAAGTGTAAAGGGTAGAAAACATACGTAATATATACATAATATATATAAGACAAATCAAGATTAGATATGGTGATTTTCATGACGGTATGGGGAGATACCTCATGTTACGGAATACTCTCGAGGATTGTTTTCTCTTAGAAAGTTATGTGATGTCTAACTTTAGTTATAATTTTTCTTGTTTAATAAAAATTTTTGTAAGTTCACAGATGACTTTTTAAAGACAAAATTTACACATTAATTTTAAGTGTAAAGGGTAGAAAACATACGTAATATATACATAATATATATAAGACAAATCAAGATTAGATATGATGATTTTCATGACGGTATGGGGAGACACCTCATGTTACGGAATACTCTCGAGGATTGTTTTCTCTTAGAAAGTTATGTGATGTCTAACTTTAGTTATAATTTTTCTTGTTTAATAAAAATTTTTGTAAGTTCACAGATGACTTTTTAAAGACAAAATTTACACATTAATTTTAAGTGTAAAGGGTAGAAAACATACGTAATATATACATAATATATATAAGACAAATCAAGATTAGATATGATGATTTTCATGACGGTATGGGGAGACACCTCATGTTACGGAATACTCTCGAGGATTGTTTTCTCTTAGAAAGTTATGTGATGTCTAACTTTAGTTATAATTTTTCTTGTTTAATAAAAATTCTTGTAAGTTCACAGATGACTTTTTAAAGACAAAATTTACACATTAATTTTAAGTGTAAAGGGTAGAAAACATACGTAATATATACATAATATATATAAGACAAATCAAGATTAGATATGGTGATTTTCATGACGGTATGGGGAGATACCTCATGTTACGGAATACTCTCGAGGATTGTTTTCTCTTAGAAAGTTATGTGATGTCTAACTTTAGTTATAATTTTTCTTGTTTAATAAAAATTTTTGTAAGTTCACAGATGACTTTTTAAAGACAAAATTTACACATTAATTTTAAGTGTAAAGGGTAGAAAACATACGTAATATATACATAATATATATAAGACAAATCAAGATTAGATATGATGATTTTCATGACGGTATGGGGAGACACCTCATGTTACGGAATACTCTCGAGGATTGTTTTCTCTTAGAAAGTTATGTGATGTCTAACTTTAGTTATAATTTTTCTTGTTTAATAAAAATTTTTGTAAGTTCACAGATGACTTTTTAAAGACAAAATTTACACATTAATTTTAAGTGTAAAGGGTAGAAAACATACGTAATATATACATAATATATATAAGACAAATCAAGATTAGATATGATGATTTTCATGACGGTATGGGGAGACACCTCATGTTACGGAATACTCTCGAGGATTGTTTTCTCTTAGAAAGTTATGTGATGTCTAACTTTAGTTATAATTTTTCTTGTTTAATAAAAATTCTTGTAAGTTCACAGATGACTTTTTAAAGACAAAATTTACACATTAATTTTAAGTGTAAAGGGTAGAAAACATACGTAATATATACATAATATATATAAGACAAATCAAGATTAGATATGGTGATTTTCATGACGGTATGGGGAGACACCTCATGTTACGGAATACTCTCGAGGATTGTTTTCTCTTAGAAAGTTATGTGATACGTTTAGTATGCTGCAAAATAAGAACTTAAAACAAAACTAGAACTGAATAGATTGTTGTTGTTGTAGTTCATTTACGTCACACTAGAGCTGCACAATGGGCTGTTGGCGACGGTCTGGGAAACATCCATGAGGATGATCCGAAGACATGGCATCACAATTTTGATCCTCTGCAGAGGGGATGGCACCCCCGCTTCAGTAGCCCGACGACCTGCACGTGAAGTCGAGCACTTTACGGTAGAACAGTTTAACGAGGACCCATACCGCACACCCTCGGTCAATACGCAGACTGATCCAAGTGGTCATCCACCCGCACACTGACCGCAGCCAGTGATGCTTGACTTCGGTGATCTGCTGGGAACCGTGTCTTAACGATCAGTCCACTGCGGGACAGAACTGAATAGAAACAGCATAAGAACTTAAAATAAAACTTGGTACGCATCAGCTTTTAATAAATTTTCAATCACGAAACATTCTTACGTTTTATACGTAGCAAAATAAGTACATTAGTAATGTGTGAAGTCATTTTTATCTGTATCGAAAGTATGACAAACATAATTAAACTTTTGAAATTTCTTCGTTTTTTATGAAGTATCGTCTTAAGGGACAGTTGTCAAGAGTGTCCGTGGGGTGTTTGTTAGTTGGAACGTTTCTGTATAATTAAAAAGTTATTTATTTAGTTTTCGCTCTAGTTATTACAGTCCATCAGTTGTAAATCATTTAAAAAAATAATAAATTTCAACAACTTAAAATGTTAACGCACGCTTTATTTTTATTTTTTTTTCCCGGTATCTAAAGAGTCAAATTAATACAGACAATAAATTAGTTGATAAAAGTAAAGAAACAAACTTTGGAACTTTAACATGGTTTTTCGAAGCTCTGTCGTCAAAGAAAATAAAAAAAGCCACAGTTTATGTGCCTTACACTTGAAGCAAAATTATGATTTTAAACTAAATATATCATCTTGCCGTGAGGAAAATTATCTGAACTTTAGAATGAACAAATAACTCAAATATTTTAAAAGATTTTTTTTTCTCTAGAAAATCGTCAGTTTTGTAACATTTTCCACGTAGAGGAAAATTATCAAAATCACTGTCTTATTCTCATCATTATGAGCCCATGTAATGCAGCTTTGGAGTAAATTTTAAAATATTAAAAACTTAGACCACAAATGCGTTTCATTTCCGCAAAACTGTGGCTTTTCTCCGCATTGACGTTTTGCGCCATTTTCAGAATGAGCGTAGACATTGCTGACTTTAGATAAGTTAAACTTGTTCTAACAGTCCCGAGTAACTGTAGCAAACTCACAGCAGTTATCAAAATAACACATTCGCAAGAAAACATCATTTCATATCATGATAAAGCCTTCGAAAAACATTCTTTAACGAATTGGAAACCGTTAAAATGCACACAGCCTAAGTAAATTGTGGAAAATACTTGATTCTGCACTTTAACAGATTACCTTAGTTAACCTCCACAAGTATGTGATGCACGCTTTCTTAAAAACGAAACTTGTGGTTTAGAGAATGAACATCTTTTTTAAAAAAATTATTCTGATTGAAAATATTCTACTTGTAATGAAACACTAAAAAATTCGATGACAGATTTTTAGTGATAAAACGTAATTTCTACGAGCTATGAAGGGTCGTTTGAAAAAATTGCCCCGTAGCATTATAAATACATACAGTAGAGCAAAAACATTTTCAAATTAGTAAAATGCAAAAGCACAAAAAATTTCAAAACAGGGTATATAAATGTAGGAAGATCTCAAGTCTCACTAGAGCTGCACAATGGGCTATTGGTGAAGGCCTGGGAAACATCTCTGAGCAGGGCCGCCGTCTTAATAGCATGCAGGGCCCCCGGGTACAAAAATATTTTACACCCCTATAACATATCATAATGTTTAAAAGCGAATTAAAAAACTTCACATACATAAAGTAAAGCATTTTTAAGATATGATGCAAAAATTTTAACAAATTTAAACTACTTTACCCCAAAAACTCAAAAAAAGCATTTTTAAACTATGTATAATCTGAAAAAAAAATTGAGATGCTTACCAATTGTAATCCTCAAATAATAAAATAATTTTTAAAATCATGGATGTTAATTAAAATAATTAAATTAAATAAACATAAAGGTATAACAAAATAAAATAAATTCAAAAGGTATGAATTATTTTGTCAAACTAAACAGTTATTAAAACATCTTTCAATGCCCAAGTACCTAAAAATTTCATTTTAACGTAGAAAAATTGATTTCGGTTGCCTTTTTTAAGTTTTCTTGTTGATAAACTATTCAAATTATTGGTGATTGCATGATAATCAATCATTATTTGCAGAAAAAAATGCACACTTTATATAATATAATATATTTATTTTAAAAAATATATAAGGCAATGTTGCTAATTCTTTAAACACAATTTATAAAAAGTAAGATTCTCAAGGGCCCCTTGAGTGCCTGGGGCCCCCGAGCACTGCCCAGACGTGCCCATGCGTAAAGACGGTACTGTCTCTGAGGATGATTCGATAACATGCCATCACAGTTTTGATCCCCTGCAGAGGGGATGGCGCCTCCGCTTCAATCGCTCCACGACCTGCATGCGAAGTTAAGCACTTTATGGTAGAACAGTTTAAAGAAGACTGATACCGCACACCCTCGGTCCCTACGCAGGCAGATCAAAGTGGTCAACTACCCACTTACTGACAGCACCCAGTGAAACTAGACTTCGGTGTTCTACTGGACTCCATGTCTTTACAATCAGTCTTATGCGGTACTGGCTATATAAAGGAGTTGTAAGGATAACGTTCAAAGAAGTTAAATAAGGTCTCATAAGCGTAAATTTAAAAAAAGTTTTATAAAGTTGGTAAAGTCTCACATTGAAAGAAGTTGAATAAAAAGTCCCGAATAAAATCTCATTCATAAAATCTTCACTTAAAGTGGCTGCAAAAGACGATCCTTTAAAAATAAAATTTCGAGAATTTTCTTTCTATTGTGAACACTGAACGAAAATAGGGAGAGAAAAAAAAAGCAGTATAATTTATTATTACTTTCTCGAGAGGGGGTGAATAGGCGATGAGATTTTGATGCAAATAAAGAACTGGAAAATAATATGACTGGAACGTTGCGAAAAGTCAATAAACCAGAACACAAAAACATACAATATACTTAGCTTCAACAATTTTCTCCCTTCCTTTAATGAAATACAAATTCGCGGGTGTGAAATTTCGAAGGCGAGCATAAGCATCGAAATTGACTTTTAACCTGGGATAAGTGGCAACAGTACGTGCCAGCAGTTCACGTGCTGCCCTCTCTCGCCTGAAAGGTCAATATGAATCCAAATTTGTTTACATGAACTCTCACGGTTCTTTAGCTACTTCTTTAAGGGATCATTTATTTTGCGAAAATTGAGGCGATTAGAAACTTTGATTCCATGATACCGGATCATGCTGTACTATCATTAGATATTATATAGATACCTTAGATCTTAGATAAAAGAGCCTCAATTAGATTCATGGCTTATTTTATTCAATTTTTTTTTCTGACCTTTTTTTTTCATTCGTAAATTTTTTTTCTGAAAAAAGAATTTATTTCTCCTTTTTAGCCCATTTGAAAGATGTAATGTAATTATAAAGATATAGTTATGTTGTGTTTTGGTGATAATTTCTGCGTTTGACGAAAGAAACGACTGTCAACACTTTCATTGTCACTGAACTTCAGTTCCCAAGATTTCAGTTCCCTAGCTAGTCAGAAAAAATAGTCGGAGATTCCACTTACATAATTTAAAAAAAAAAAACTCCAGGAAGGAAAATTTTTGAAAAATAATGATTCAGTCAAAGAATTATTTGGATCACATTATTTTAAAACAAAATTTCAAGAAGTAAAACGAAAAATTCCTGGGATTCCGCCTATACCGATTCTTAAACAATTTTGAAACTCTAAAATTCCCGAATTTAAAAATCGGTACTTAAAAACGTACAAGCTATTTACTACCTATGAAACCATGAGTTGGAGATGAACGCGTCTTAAAAATATTTTCCACGATTTAAAGTGACCAGATTTCTAAGCCATAACTTGGGGAGTTTCCTCAAAAAAAAAAAAAAAAAAAAAAAAAAAAAGAATTTACGTTATAAAAACACCTATATATTTAAGGAAAATATTATTTTACATCTGAAACTAAGATACCTCTCTAGAGGAAAACATTTGATTACTAATTATAGGTATATAAACATCCTCCTCAAACTTGATTTAAATATTCTACATTAGTAAATAAGTGACATTCTACATAAACAAGCAATATAAAAAATATAAATAATTTGAATCCTACTTAGGTCAATAAAGAAAATGTTATTTTAGTTACTTTTTATTAAATAATTAAAATTTTCCCCTCATATAAAACTAAAATTAATTAACTAAATTTAATGAATGAATTAATATTTTAAAAAACTGTATTAACATCAAGTGTCATCTACTATAAGTATAAAAAAATTTATTCGAGCTTGAATGGATGAATATAAAGTATTTTATTAACGATTGAAAATTTAAACAAGATATATAAATATATATAGGGAGAGTGAGAACTAATAGTAGGAATTGAAAAAAAAAAAAAAAAAAAAAAAGGCGCGTGGTATCAGACAACTATAATAAAAGTAAAAATGTAGTAACGTGGACCACACCCGCTACCACGTCATGTTCTTTATTGAATTTATCAGACACAGGTGAATATAAGATAATTAAAAATTTAAATGTGCGCAATAAACTATTTTTTTTGTCCTAATAAGTCAGAAATTATTACCGATGTTATTTTTTAAATATAAAAAAAACTGAATCACTTATGGTAAAATTTGAAATAATGACTAACGCTTAACCCATCAGAAAATACCATTTCGTTTTTCGCTCTTCCCTATTTTATGAATGAATTAATATTTGAAAAAAAAATGTACTAACATCAATTCTTATCCACTACAAGTTTAAAAAAAATGTATTTGAACTTGAGTGGATAAATTAAAAGTATTTTATTAACGACTGAAAATTTGAAAAAGATATAGGGAGAGTGTTAATTTTTTGTTGATTTTGAGTTTTAGGTGCGTTTTTACTTTTTGCCTTTTTTTCTACCTGAAACAAATTTAGATAGTGTAAATAACATGCGCATTTCTGATTGTTTTATTTTCATTTATTAATTTATTTTTGATATTTTACAGCTTATGAAAATATGAAAGATATTTTCTTTTCAAACGCACTTTTCATGCTATATATTCATTTTCTTAGAAGCACATTTTAAGCTGTGTTCGAAATAAATGCTCCCTAATCATTCGTGGTACAAGTTAAAATTTTTTTTTCATTTTTTAAAAAAAATAATGCCCCCCTCCACATTACGACCTCCGAGGTCATCTCCGCAGTGACTATCTTAATTAAAATAAAATAAAAAAAATGAACAAATCCACTTAGCAATTCGATCTATATTAATCATTATTTTTCCCGAACACGAATACTCGATGTTTTATTCCTATGATGGGCCGCCCTCAGGCTAAACTCTTCTCGCCTCGCACAAAATTAAAGGAGAAAAAAAGAAATGAAATTCAGTGGTTTGATTTGTCGGACGCGATGAAAGTATCAGTGACAGAAATTGAATACAGTATCAATGAACTATCACGTGATTGATTGTCAGGGACTGAATGGAAGATCTACTCTATAATTAGCCAAATTGACCAAACTTGCACCAGGTGGCGGGCCACAGTCAAGTTAAACATGAAGTGAAAATTATTTTATCATTTCTTCTTTATAATATTGACTTCTGTAATAGCCTTCGTTAGAAGTTATATCAATGATGTAACAGTTTTTTTTTTTCCCTTCCCATTAGAGATCCTCAGTTTTTTTCAAAGACAGAAAAAAATTGTAATGATTAATGATTTTTACAACCAAAAAATGTTGTAACAACTCTTTTGTATACATTACTGTGTAATATTATAGATACATTTAAGTAACATCTATAAAATTTACTTATTATTGAAGCTTTTTTTCGAAGACTCTGTTCTTACATGAACGGGCGAATTTTTTATGTATAATATGCTGTTTTTACAGCTGTCGTATGTTCGTAACAGTTATTCATTAACTATTAGGTTAACTTTTGCCTTTTCTTCAAGCAGAAAAATATCAATGCGAGAAAAAACCACAGTCTTTTACAAAAAAGAAGTGCTAGAGATTTAACTCTCTAATATTTGAAAAGCTTCGGTATTTTTCAATTATCCCGGCATAAGTGAAAAGTTACCAAATATTTTAAATAGTTGTTTATTTTAAAACAATGTCTTTTTCTTAGCCAATGAGAAAATTCCATTTATATATATACAGAGCGAGAGAGAGCCGATTCGTTCATAAGCAATAAAATTATATTTAATATATGGTGTTTATCTCATTCTCAGAACTTCAACTAACGCTCCGAAACAAGTTTTTTTTTATCCTTTTAGGATGAAAGGTTTGAAACTGTAATATTTTTGATTTATTGAAAAAACGTTTTTAGTACAAACATTTCCCTAACAATGAAACGAAAATTCCGACACAAGGTTGCCGTAAGGATACATGCTTTCTGGAATTCAAACTCGTCTCAATAAAACATCTGTTGGTCAGTCTTAATACCTAGAAAGTGCACCTATGATAGGCGCAAGTATTATTTTACTTTTATGAATAGATTATTCATAAATGAAGTGACCCGAAGTCCTCATTTACAAGTAGTCATTTGGAATCGTCTCAAACTATAACTGTAAAAGGTATCCTTCCTTCCCCTCCCCCCCTCTCAAAATTTTCAGAGCAGGTGGAATCTTGTGAACTGTTTTGAATTGTAAAGTGTGCCCGGTTCCTCCTCCTCCAAAACTTCGCTTTTCTCTGTGTTCCGAGAGTAATCAATGCAAATGGGAGACCAAAACTCGAAAGAATGCACATTTAAAGTATGGGCAAACACCATAGATCTCGATAGACGTGAATATCAACTTGTCACCCAACACTTTAATCGAATGCGCAATTCGATTCTCACCTTTTGGGAATGAAGTTTTGATCTGATACGTAGAACAAATATTGCGCAGGTTTTATGTTGTTGGGTGCTCGGTATGACACGACGCCTTTCTAATGCGGATCTCGAACATTTGATCATTTTAGTAGTGTTTCAAATGGGTCCTCCCCCTGCTCGCTCCGCTCACCGAACCCATTTACTGCTTCCTATTTATCATGGCTTTTTTTTTTTCTTTTTCTTCTTAAAAGTCATTATTTTTCTAAAAAAACAACGAATGTCCCGCTAATAAAATATATGATAATAGTATATTCGTTAAAAGTAGTTTTGTGTCATAACACTTTGCTATTTTGATGTATTTTATAACCGTCTTTGTACAGCCGGCCCAATTTTTGGGTTTACGACTACTCATATTCAACTCCGTAGCCTTGTAATTTTAAATCCAATCCAGAAGACAAGGGAACTCCTGGATCAAGTATAGGGAGAAATTTGCCTTCTTGGAAGACTTTTCGATGGAACCGACCCGCATTTGTGTTACATGGAGAGGAAGACCACGAGTATCTCCCACGCTTAGCCTGACCTCAAGGGGACTCTAACCCATGATCCGTCTACCACTGGGGATATTTTTACGTCAGCACTGTGGTCGGTGCATGCCGGGTGCGGAATTCGTATCGACCAGCCTTTGCTGGAATTTGAAACCAGCCTCATTAGAAGGTGAACGCTGGGATTTGAACCCAGTCTCATTCGAAGGTGAAAGCTGGGATTTGAACCCAATCTCATTCGAAGGTGAAAGCTGGGATTTGAACCCAGCCTCATTGGAAGGTGATAGGTGAACGCTGGAATTCGAACTCTGTGGCTTCATTGGAAGGTGAACGCAGTATCTCTTAAGCCACCACAGCTCAAATTCTTTATATTTAAAAATTTCAATGTGTTTTAACTGATATCGTCTAATCTTTTTTTTATTTTATTTTTATTCCTTTTTTTTTTATTATTCATGACATCGACTCATTCGTGCTCGCATCGAAAAGTAAATTTTTCTACAACAATGCATGGAGTCAATATTTAAAGTAAAAATATTATTCAAGAAAAAACACTGAAAGTTGCGATAATTTTTGAAGAAAATAGGATTCTTTAAAAAGCTCCTTCTAAGTTCACAAATAAAAATGGCTCTTTCAGCTTCTCAGATTTCAACTTAGTTGCATTTCTATGGCATGTAGAGCGGCCCGCATGATTTTTTTTTACTGCAAGTTTCACAATGAATAATCCTCGAACTAAATATTGAATATGAAATTTATTAACTCACCATTCTTCCGTTAAGTTTTCTGCTATTGCTATAACAACTAATAATATGCTATACCATATAATCGCCAAAACCGCTCCATTATTTCAAAGTTTTTAAATCTTACAGTTTTTAAGCAGCAATACAAAATCTAACGTTAAGTTAAACACCCAAAACTACTTTTTAATATGCAATAATGGAAAATGCAATAATGGAAGTTCCTCTTCCCTTAACATGACTGATGAATCTGCGAACAAAACTCAAAATTCTTAAAATTTAAACCTAAAAATAATGATAGTTTTTTTTTTTTTTTTTCAGAAGAAAAGTTTGAATTTTTTTACTATGGTGGTCCGGCAAAATTTAATACTCTCTTAATACCAACAAGATCACAGAAAAAGCGGACACATTTTTTACAATCTTAAGAAACCTTTCATGACACATTCTCACTGCTATCTATAGCTAGGAACAGCTATTTTGATTTTTAAAAAAAAAACAGAGTTAACTGCCTCAAAATGATGACTGAACTGAATATCACATGTACTTTATGAAATGTCTATAGTCTGTCTACGGTAAGAACTCCCCCCGCCACAGAGTCAGAGGCCGTCTGCTGCTATGGAAACAAGAATAGCGCATTTCAGGAAGGGTAGCTTTTCTTCACTCTAAGACTAAAACAGTAGACCGAAGAAAGAGATTCCTTTTCTCTAGCCGACCGAAGCTAAAACCTGTCCTTGACAATGATTCCATACCCCTGATTGAAATAGTTAGACCTCGTTACCATAGTCACCGCCACGGGTCCAGACGAATGGCTAGGGGAGTTCTTACTTTAGACAAACTATATGAACAAAAAGGATGTTTCAACCCTGAGATTCCAAATTATAACATGTTCTAGCAAGAAGGCCGATATTTTTGACGTCAATGCACTTTTGTATTTTATTGGATTTTTTTATTTATTATTATTCTGCTACCACTTATTTTGTTTTGGCTCATTCAAGTTAGGCAAAAGAGCTATTCACCCATATAGTAAATTGTGATTTTACCACAAACTATACAATGTATATTTAATCCTAAATGTAAGGATAAAAGTAGTACCTTGGTAACCCTGCCGTGAAACGAACAGCAGTAACGCGTTATGGTACCACGCCCACACGGAGATTCAAACTTCTCAGTTTATCTATTGATACCGTTCCTTCAGGTAAAATTTACATAATTACGCTGCATCTCTTTGCGTGTGGATACCGGCGACGCCCACCCACGCTCTATTCTGCATCCATCTTTATCCCCCCCTCTTACACCAATGAGGGTGGGGAGAGACCACAATCGCTTCATTAACGCAATCTGATACAATGCGCATCATAATAGAACATTTTCATCTCTCCCCCCTAATTATTCTCTCTTGATCAACTCGTTAACAAGTTTGGGGGAGGTTGGTAGTTACTTTGGAATTGTCCCCACAACAACTGTGGTGAAATCAATCACCTTAGAGAATATTCCCCTCTTGAATTTATTTATTTATTTTTTTTTTTTAATCGATATTTTTCCCTGTTTTAAAACGGTTTTCTTTTCTGCCTAAACCACACTCAGAATATGATTGATTAGTCCGGGACCACTTATTTTGGAAAGCTTCTTCTTAGAAGACTGTTGAATTTCGCGCGATTACAGACTACCCCGAAAAGTTTTCCGAAAACTTTTTCGAATGGAATATTTGGAAGGGAAAAAAAAAAAAAAAAAAAATTTACATTTAGAATCTCGGGTTTTGGAACTCGTCGGAAATTATTCTGTCAATAATTATACTGAAGTGATTATTGCCATCTTGGATTCCACTTACGATCTGCCCCCAAAATAAGAAAGTCGAAACCAGCAGGGGGACAACATAGGAGGGACTTGGAATATAAGACTAAATTTAAATGATGGTCAAAAGTGTAATTTGAAATGATGCTCGGCGCCTTTGCAAATAGCCAAGAATGTCTGAAAGTTTTTTAAGGGTAAATAAATAAGATTATATTTTTTGAAATTAAAAATTACTTGATAATACTTGAAATTAAAGAAACACAAAAAAAAAAAAAAAAATTTTTTTTTGATCAAATTTTCGAACCTTCCTCATCGTCTTACTTAACCGTACATACCGAAGAAAGTCCTTGTTTATAGACCAAAAATTTATAGTCTGTTCATTTCTATTACTGTACTTGAGATTTGCACTCGTTGTTTTAATTTATAGCTTGTTTTGTCAATATTAATTTACCTTTATATATTGTAATTGTATTACTTCCTGCAGTTTCCGTTTTAAGTCGGAAAAAATTGAATTTTTTTTCTCTTTTCCATCAACCTGAAACGATATAGTTTTTTAAATTCTTATTGAAACTTACACCGACAGGGCAGTAGTCATTGAGCTCTAGCTAATCAGTAAGTGGTCAAAATTTCGATAGCAGGATTCCACCCTCAATAAACACGAAAGCGAGTTCGTAAAATGATACGAAATGGGCTTATCATGCATTCAAATGAGTGACCGAAAGAAGATAAAATTACTTAAACGGAAACGACGATAGGTTTATCTAATTAACTACTAATTTTTGAATTATACTCATAGAGGAAGAAAAAACAATACATTAAATTTTTTAAAAATGAAATGAAAAATAAATTCTAGAAATTTATTCGTATTAATGTATTATATCCATATAAACAATCATAATGTGATTTGTCATGAGCAAAAGATATTATAAATATCTGCTGTTATTAGGATGAACTCTGAAAAATGAGCTATTGTAAGTTTTCTAATTATTCTAATTTAAGAATTTCAAAGAAAGAAACAATACTGATATTACATGCACGCCATAAAATAATTGAAAGAGAAGGATAATGAATAAATCATAATTGTAAAATGATGTCTGATTTATACTTGTTCGTCCAAATTATAAGAAAAGACAATTATTGGTATGATTCTTTGCCTTCGAAAGCAAAAATATTTGTTTTTCCATCACGCAGAGAGACAAGTTAAATCATAGATGAAGTTAAAAGTACAAAAAATATTTCAATAAGTTTAACGCAGTGTATCAATCGATCAATAATTTAATGCAGGGTTTCACTGATTTAATGCAGAGTGTCAATAATTTTATACAAGACATCCAATCACACGTGAAGTGTCAATGATTTAAATCAAGTTTCTAAAATCAATTATTTAATTCAAGAATTTTGACACACGATTTTTAGATTTAAAAAAAATCGTTGGTCAAATAATGCAAATCAACAACTTTTTTTTAAGTACTATAGCATTATTATTTAAATGAACTTACAAAGTTAGTAGATGTGTGATAAAGTTTTAAAGGATGTCTCTGTACAAATTGATGCTTTATAGTGAAAAAATCGTAACTAATTGATCCCGCAGCATCGTAGTTCCCGTCACTAGTAGCAACTTTATTGAGTAGAATACGAACTCAACTTCAAAAGACCCTATCAACAAATAAACTTATTTCTTGCATTCCTCGTAATAAAGAAAGGGGTATTCACGTAAGGCCATGATCGAAAACAAATTATAGTCGGATGTCAATAGTTTGGCTAAAGTAAGAACTCCCCTAACCATTCGCCTGAACCTGTCTCGGTGACTATGGTAACGAGGCATAACTATTTCAAGTAGGGTTGTGGGGTCACTGTTAAGGACAGGTCGCTCGCGTCGGCGAGAGAAAGGTAATCCTTTTCTTCGGTCTATTGTATTAGCCCTTAAGTGAAGAGAAGCTACCCTCCCTGAAATGCGCTATTCTTATTTCCATAGCAGCAGACGACCTCAGATTTTGTGGAGAGGGCAGTTCCTACCGTAGACAAACTATATATTACTGTGAATGACCGAAATGGATGGTTGTTGACTTCCGCCGATGAATGTTGACAATCACATAGACTCTTGGGCAAATATCCAAAATATATACTCGGTCTGGTTAAGTGCCTGGTGTACCCTACATTGATGTTTTTTTAGGTCAGTCAGGTGCGACTCCCCAATTATACATTTAACCGGCACTCCGAACACTGATGTTTCTCCTAATCTATCCTCAGAAGATATTAAAATATCGAATAATTGTAATAATATTAACGAATAAATTAATATAAAATCGGACATAAATATTTCGGACATTCACCAAAGCGACTATGTGATTGTTGTCATTCACGGTAACATCAATAGAACACAGTGGGTGAAGAACAACCCATTTGAATGTTTCCAATTTCTGGTACTCCTCTGAACACTCCGTTAAATCATTGATACCCTATAATTTAACACAGAGTAGGGGAGAGTGGGGTCAATTGTAACATTTTTTACTTAACTATTTTTGACTAACAAAAAATCGAGTATATTATTAGTATTAATTGACAGACGAGTAAAGTAGACTATCCTCTACTAGAAAAAGAAATAAATACCTTATTTTAAATGTTATTATATTAGTTATTAACAATTTTTCAGTCGTGCAGTTGTTACAATTGTTCCCATTTACGGGGTCAATTGTAACAGTTTAGAAATTCAACTAAAACATAGTTAATTATACATATTATCATGATTGTGATATATTTTTTTATTGATCAAAATAGTAGTGATATTTTAGGAGTAAAAATAATAATGAGCAGAGACCTAAAGGGTTAAACTTTTAACTTTAAGGGGTTAAAAATTTTAATTTATGCTGTGAAAGGTGACAAATAAAATAATGCACATGCAACATAATATAAATGATATAGGAAACTATTGGTGGTTCTTAAAGAGTTAAGTAATTGTTTGTAAACGTAAGATTATTTACTTTCAGCTGTTACATTCGTCCCTTTACTTATTGTTACAATCTTCCCCAAGATGCCATTCAGCTTTATTTGTTAAAAACAATGCTAGTTAATTAAAAAAACTAATCTTTTTTTTTTGAAATGTTAATTAAGGTGTCCACTTACATATTCGGTTAATAATTTTTATTTGTTTAAACAAAATTACTTTGTTACAATATAATATTCTAATACCAAAAATAAGTACTTACGTAGCGTGAAAATATCTTTTGTGATGTAACTCTTTCAAAAGTACATAAAAATGGTTGCCAGCAGGGGTGTACATGTAGATTTATTAAATACACCTTGTGCGCCACCTAGTAACCAAATCTAGAACCCGACACTCGAAATTTTTTGCTCTGTTACAATCGTACCCTGTTGCAATTGACCCCACTCTCCCCTACTTATGTATTCTTTTTTTTTATATAATTCAAAATCATTAAATGTAACTGATACTTGGCGTTAAATCATGGACACCCTGCATTGAATTATCAACATCTCTCTCTCTCTTGATTTTAATTCGTATGAAATCAGACGTCACTGGTTTCGTATCATCTTCGTAATTTAGAGGCACCATCAAGGTACTACAGGGTGCGTAGCCAGATTTTTCAACAAAAAATAAGCATCATTTAAGTACTTTTTAAGCACTCAAAAAATATTTTCAATTACTTTTACAAAAAAAAAAAAAAATTCATAATTAGGATCCGCGCAGTAATAAAAGTTTTTTTTCTTTCTATCGTTTAAAGTTCTTAATTTATAAATATAAAATCAATAAATTTCAAAAACATTTTCAAAAACTTTACATAATCATGATAAAGTAACTAGTTTCAGATAAATATTGCGGAAAAAATTGTAATTTAGAACGACAACCGACATGGCAAAGAAAAAGTATCTTTTTAAAAGATAGAAAATTAAGAACTTTTTACAAACCCCGAACAAAAAAAAAAGCACATTTAAGGGTTTTTAAAAAACATAAATAAAAAATAAGCACCTTTAGGCACTTTTTAAAAACGCTACGCACCCTGTACTAGACGAATCACTCAAAAGGATTCTGCAAATGATTCGAATTTTCAAACGTCTCTGTTGGGCCTTTCTTCGCATTTTCCTGTCCTCTATCCTCCGTGTCAAATCTAGCATTTTGGAACTAGTACTCACAAGGTTAGAAAAGACGTAGCATGATTCACAAGATAATCGCACAAATATCTATGCCCTTAAGCTGCTTTTTACTTTAAAGACGAGAAAAAAAAAAAAAAGAAAAAAAATCACAAATATTTCCGTAAAAACGTGTCAACACTCAGAAATTGAGCCGTGAAGGCTCAGGGGATAGATCGTTCGCCTTCAAGTGAGGTGAACCGGGTTCGAATCCCGGCTGGTCGATACGAATTCCGCATCCAGCTTGTCCCGACCCCAGTGCTGACGTGAAATATCCTCAGTGTTAGACGGATCATGGATTAGAATCCCCTTGCCGTCAACCTAACCGTGGAATGTTTTTGTGAGTTTTCCTCTCCATGTAACACAAATGCGAGTTAGTTCCATCAAGAAATTTTCCACAAAGACACATTTCTCCCAATACTTGATCTAGGAGTTCCCTTGTCTTCTTGATTGGGTTCAAAATTGCAAGGCTTCTGAGTTGAACATTAGTAGTCGTAAACGCATAAAATTGGGTTGGCTGTTGAACGATGGTTATAAAATGAAATAAATAAAAAACACTCAGAAATTAATCCATCTGGAGTAAGACACTGCTTTCTCGACAAAATAAAACGCACTATAGCAGTCTTTTTCATAAGCCACAGTGCTTAAGATACTTACAGCAATTTTTACAAGGTAGAATGGTACAGCACTCTTCACAGGGTAGATTAGTTCCCAGAAAGAACCTTACGGCAACCTTTCGTCGGAATTTTCTTTTTATTGTCACGAAAATAGTTGTAAAAACCTTTTTTCAATAAAGCAAAAATATTGCAGTTTCAAACCCTAAAAGGATTAAAAATTATTTTTTAAAGATTTTTTTAAAAAAAATTATTGTCACTTAGCTCTATAATGACGTTTTATCTGACGTCACACTAGCGATAGGATCAAATGGCATTGTCCATTAAAATTTCATGACAAGGTGGATTTTAGCTGAGCATAAAAAGACGTTGCGAAAAGAAACCTTATAATTACCTAGATCTAAGATTATTTGCTCCTAGAGACTAGCTTTATTAAATGATTTTTTCACGTTTGAAAACCCTAAGTCAACCTCGATTTAAGGTTTTTATATAGAAAGTTGTTTTCCAAGGTTTCGGATGAGGATAATGTGCATAGAATAGAGCATATTATCACAGATCACGTTTTAAAATTAGAAGATTTACACGTAAACCGCATAAAAAACCTTTTTAGGTTTACATTAAAAGATTTTTGCTGAGTGAAAATAGACCTTAGTTTGCTATCTGGGTTCGGGCACTGCCTCAACCACCGCGGCTCTATTTAATGGTAATTTTGCAAGCTAAATGAGGTTTGAAAACCAAAATATTAAAAATAAATACATTTTTGTTAGATATGTTTAATGTCTTTTAAACATTTTCTTTTTAAAAAATCCTCCTAAACAGTAAGAGTACTTTCGATAATTTTTTTTTTTTTCCTTTCTTCCATTCCTTAATATAATATCAAAAAACATGGCCAGTTACAGCCAAATAAATCAATATTTTCCACTTCAATTCCTCAAGCATGATAGTTTTGTTTTAATAATTCAACACACGCAAGGCATTCACATGCAAATTTCTAAAATGAACAGCATTTTAAACTAACGTGGTGGTCTCAGAGGAAGAAAAAGTCATTTACAATAAACTACTTATCGTTTCAATTCGAACATACATTGGGCGATCTGTATCAATTTCTGGTTCCATTCAAATGAGCGAAATAGAAAAATGATTTAGAGTGACAAGAGAAAATATACTTGAATATTGTTTCACATTTACATTTCTCGGAATAAAACACCAGTGTGTGGTCCTAATGGAAACATATCTACCTTCCCAGTGTTCCATATTGACCTTCTACAAGATGGAACTTTAATGGGCGCGTTCGAACTAATTCATCTCCTTTTTTATCTATTTGTTTTTTTATTTCATTTCAATTGCAAGAATTCCCCACTCTCCCATCCCACTAGTATGTTTTGATGTCTTTAAGGTAGTGATGAGGGTTATTAAAATCGTTTTATCTTTGTCAGGTGGCAACCATCCTCCGGAATTCGAATGGAATAAGGTATTGAAATGTGTTTCTCGTGGGCATAGTTTGTCAAAAGAGGGGGGAAAAAATTCTATATTATGCCTCGTACAGTAGTTCGACTTTAACCTCTTCTTTCGGTTATGGTGACGTACAGTTGAGGCTGTTATTCGGAGGTTCTTCGTGACATGATATGACACTTTTTTGAGCAATAATATGCCATTTTCATAACCATGCTTATAATATTGCAGAAAAGTCTTGCGAATAGTTTTATTGAGAAAGCTAAAAAGAAAACTATTTTCTGTCAGTGTTTTTTATTTTATAACCGTCGTTGAACAGAAGACCCGATTTTTTGGGTTTACGACAGTTAAGGTTCAACTCCGTAGCCTTGTCATTTTGAGCCCAATCCAGAAGACAAGTAAACTCTTGAATCAGTACCCCCAGAGGAACATGAGGACTTTGAGACAATACAGATTTAACGTGCATCAGTCCCCATTTACAACCTCTTAGGCATGGGCCCAGAGCCCCGCTAACCAGGTTATCCCGGCCTTAGCAGGGAAAGCATTCTCAGAAAGGAAGGATGGGGATTATTACAGCAATTGCAAATGACTTTTTATCTAAATATTCCCTTTTTTTTCCCCTAAGTAAACAGATACATGGGGGGAAATGCTGAGACTCATTTTCAAAACATTTCTAAACTTGTTTCTGATAAAAATTGAACAGTTTGATTGAAGGAACATCGCAAAAAAGTAAAGATTTTTTTCTTCTTTCTAATACTTGATTAGAGGTACAGAGATTTAATCCCCCCTACTATTAAAAACTACTGATTGACTATTAAAAACAGAAAGTTCATTTTTAAAAAAAAAAATGTGTGCATACATTAAGCATAATTTTTACAATGATATTTTCTATCTGAGTGTGCAGACAAATATGAAAAAGAGTACTGCAAAAATCAATCCGTAATATCTGCTAAAAGGCATTTTCACAAACTTGAAAGCAAGTAAATAAAAACGCAGTCAGACATTTTTGTTTGAAAAAAATATCATTAAGCAGTAAATTTTATTGACTATAAATGACTATCTTTTTTTTCCTTCGAATTTTTTATTTTTTATATTTGGCAATGTACACGTGACACTATTGTGTTTCCGAAATTAAAATAGGTAATTGATGATTAACTATAAGTTACGTTTTTATTAATGCTTACAATTAACCCGTCTCAACAAGCATATTAAATGAGCAGAAAATACAGAGGAACATTAATCAGTTATAATTAAAATAAATGTTTTGAAAGCAACATTCAATATTCAGATCCTCATTTGAATGTTATCAGTGAAAATGTCCCAACCGAAAGAGCATTCATCATTAAAATAACAAATGTCGTGCCCCAAGGCAATTTTTATTTTGGATGAGGTATATTCTAGTTGATGAAGTAATGATAATTTTACCTAAACTGATGGATTATTAATGTTCTTTATTTTGTAGGACTTTTTGATAAATTCATTTTAAACACGCCAATTTTAAACGAAGTTAAGTGATTGAGGATAAAGAGATTTTATTATTGAATCACGGGAACAGGAAACAATGGCATAAATCGGGAAATGGCACGAGATTTAAGATTGTGCCACGGAACATACTTGTATCAGTATTTATTTTATATTTGTTACGGGGGTCGTCGAGGTCCACAATTTCATGACCAACGGCACTTGTGGGTCAGCATTGCATACTTTCCAAACAAGCTGTCAGATCTCAGTCACTAGATTATCATGCATAATGTATCAATTAGCAATACTCTCTAGGGGTGTTAATCTTATGATAAGTTAAGGATATTTACGAAAAAATTTTAAACACTTATATAATGCAACATTTTTTAAATCACTGGTTTATTATCTTTATTTAATGATCATATCACATTACGATAAATGTAATTTAGAAAATTTTTAAAGCTTCTTATGAGAGTATGAAATAAAAGTGTTAAGACGTGAATCGGGTTCATTTTGTAGAGCTGAAATACAAATGTAGCGAGCCCGCTGTTATATTTTCCCATATCCTTTTTGTCCTCAAACATCAGTTTCAACAGTCACGTGATCGGCGATCTTGATGGCGTCGCGTGAAAGTTCATATGAGTTTTTTTTTCTAGTAGATTCGCGTTTTAATCTTATACAGGCAAATGGTGGAAAGTTTAGACTTCACATAGGTAGGTGCTTTATTGACATCGCACTAGAGCCGCACAATAGGCTATTGGCGACGGTTCGGAAAACAACCATAAGGATGATCCGAAGACATGCCATCGCAATTTTGATCCTTTGGAGAGGGGATGGCTCCCCTGCTTTTGTAGCCCGTCGACCTGCGAGCGAAGTTGAGCACTTTGCAGTAGAACGGTTTAACGAGGACCGATACCGGACACCCGCGGTCCCTACGCAGGCTGATTTAAATGGTCACCCACTCGCTTACTGACTGCAGCCAGTGATGATGTTCTACTGGGAACCGTGTCTTTACGATCCATCAACTGCGGGACTAATTGAAGTTGAAAATCAATGTTTTTTTGAATCCTCAAAAGAGTACTTTTAAATGCTGTTTGAGCTAAGTATAAACGTTAAATAATTTGATTTAAACAGAGTTTTATATAATTTTCAAAATTCTTAAAATAATGTACTTACTAATACTACTTGTAGTTACCAATTACACTATACTTGGTGGTGAAAATGAAAAGAATAACTGGAGAAGGAAATAGAACTTTGAACTCTACAACAACCTGATATTATTAAATATATAAAAATAAATAGAATGAATTTAATGGCCCACGTGATTCGAAAGAGTTATCACACTACAAAAAAAAAAAAAAAAAAAATTGCATTTGAGTCCCACTGGAACAAGATAGTGGGGCAGGCCGCGGTAGAGTTGGGCTGATTCAGTGGAGTCAGATTTTCTTGCAATCAATGAAAAAAGTTGGAGATCAAAGATAAATCGGAAGTCCTTATGGAGAAATTTTCAGAGGAAGGCATTGGCCCACATTGAGCAGTCTGGCCAACTATGATGATGATGACAAATTATTAATATATTTGCAAATTTTTAAATTTTAGAGTGACGTTTGATGGTTGCTCAGATGCAGCATCGGAGTGCAAAGGGTCAAACTTGTCACAAAAAAAATACTTCCTAGTTAGGTCAAACAATATTATAATATTTTGTAAAGCCGTGATGGCTCAGGGTATAGAGCGTTCGCTTTCCATTGAGGTTAAGCGGGTTCGAATCTCAGTGATGGCTGGTTGATACGAATTCAGCATCCGGCTTGCACCGACCACAGTGATGACATAAAATATCCTCAGTGGTAGACGGATCATAGGTTAGAGTCCCCTTGCCGTCAGGCTAATCGTGGGAGGTGTTCGTGGTTTCCCATGTAACTCAAACACGGATTAGTTCCATCAAAAAAGTCCTCCATGAAGGAAGGTAAATTTCTCCCAATATTTGATCCAGGAGTTCCCTTGTCTTCAGGATTGAGCTGAAAATATACAAGGCTACGGAGTTGACATTAACAGTCGTAAAGCCAAAAATTTGGGTCAGCTGTTCAACGATGATTATAAAATAAAATATTTTGTAAAATCATGAATATTTTTCCAGGAATTGGGAATTTTTTAAAGCATATGCTAAAAAAAATTTAAGACATGTCAAGAAATCGAAAGTAAAAATAAAAATCGAAAAAAAAAAAAATAAATAAATAAATAAATGCTGTATCGCATTATGATAAAAACGCTTCAAAAATTTAAAGCTTTCGAATTTTATTCCAACTTTATGCCTGCTATGATAAGGTTAAACAGCTAGAATACGTCTGATAGTATTATTAGATTAAAGAGCTAATAATTTTAAGTGTTAAACATCTTTGGAATTTGGTTATCGAATCGTTTAAAATAAATTTTTCATGACTACTCTTTTGCCTGAACAAATGTATGTTATAAACAAAATGAATTGAAGCTACTAAAATTATAAAAACATATAGATTTTTCTGGAAAATACAAACGAGAGTAAAAATTGACAACAAAAATAAACGAAGAAAGAAACAGAATGTCGCCAATAACTTCGCCTACTACATTTTAGCACTAAAACTTTAAAAAGGATTATGTATTACTTATGAATAATTCCATATAATCATTACTTGATGGTTAAGTTGGATTCAAATTCGTTTAAACTCCTCAAAAAGAAAAGCACCTTCAGTAACAGCTATACCTATTTCAAGAGATGAGGATGTAGTTTATCGCCTTAATGGAAGCATAATTTTGAAGAAAACGATCTAAAGAATGCTTATTTTTTAATCAAGAAAATTATATAAAACTAAGTGTATATATGAACACATGTGACTTTTACGTCACCGATGCGTAGATGTAAAAAGGTTACTACAAAAGAACCTTTGAAAACTGAAATTAAAAAGCCTTAAGAAAGATCGAAAGTGAACAATAAAAGTAAACTCCAAAACATATTAATTTTCTTTAATCATTAATATTAAAACTCTAACTTATTCTAATAAACCCTAAATCACATTTATTTTCGAGTATAAGAAATTCATTTCGAATGTGCAAAAGAAAACAATATAAGTAAGACTCAACAATTTCATTGTTCTTTTGAAATTACCTCTACCGAAAGTCAAAGTCACTTCTTAAAATCACAGGCTTTGAAAGTAAAGAGAAGATGGCTGTTAACCAAACCATAAATGACTCAAAGCTTCTTCGAGTATCAAAAGTGATCACTTTCTTAAAATATTCAATTTTTGGTATCATATGAATTTTTTTCGTATATTCAATGTCAGAATGGGGCTACCATTTTTAAAGATGTAGGCATAGCGTATTCTGTTGTTCGTCATTTTATACCAAATAATTGAATAGATTATAACTAAGTATTTTTTACTTTCTGGCAAACCACAGGGTTGCCAGAAAGTAAAAAATATTACAACTTCATCTGAAAAAATACTACATATTTTTAAGTACCATCTATTGTAGTCATTTAAAAGGTTAAATAATATTAAAAGGATAAAATACTATTAAATAGATAATAAGACTATTGAAAGGATAAAATAAAAGGATATATTACGAAGAATAAAATATTAAAATAGAAATGCAATTATCTTTTTCCTTTTGTGCACTTTTACTTAAGGTAAACGTGTAGTAACAAAGATTTAAATCAGCAACTTTGTCCTATGAGAATTGTGTGTATCATAAATGTCTCTTGTGTATCATAAATGATTGATAATAAATTTGTAGAAAATCGAACTTAAATGAAAAAAAAAATATATATATATATATCGATATTTAAAATGACGTCAAGGATTAAAGCCAAGTCAGAATAATTTGTATTCAGTTTGTGGCTTTCCATATTTGGCAGTTTACTACGGTCACTGTGAAATCAAGATGTATCCCGTTGACTTATTACAAAACTCGCTTTTTACTTCAAAAAATTAGAGGGGCACTTCTTCTCTTTGGTTTAAATATTGATAAAAGAAAAAAAACAGAAACATAGCACTTTTTAAAAAAATACTACGAAAAATACCACATCCTATCGTTTGCGTTTAAAATCGCGTTTGATTTAAAATCGTTTATGTTTTGCTAAATATTTGTTAATTAAATATTTAGTCTTTTGAATGATTTTTATCTATCAACAATCTTTCAATTTACATTTTTATAAGTTGTAAAATTAAATTTAAAAAATTATTATTTATATTTTAAATTACGGATAGCTTAAAAGTATTTAAACACGATATATACTTCAATGCAAAATACTTCATATTCTTTTGAAAATTTTTCTGCATTTCTTTCTGAAAATAAATCTTTGTAGAACAACTATAATCGATATTGGTCCAATTGTGTACAAAATAGAATAAATAATTTTATTCAAAATTAAAACATTACAAAAATGCTTAGTTTATGGGATTGTTTTCACCCAAAAACTTAATTTTACTACCTGCGCAATAATATTTTTGAATGAAGTAGATCTTATCAAGACGGTTTGTGGCTATCAGAGTAGTGTAAAATTTGAAATTTTTAACATGAATCTTAAAAGGAAATGTAGGTGTATTTATCTATTTTAAAAATAGAAAAAGACATCCGAATTCTTTCTTTAAAAGGATTATATTCAAATATTGTTCGGTAATTTAGACAAAGGGCATAGTTGCATTGAAAATCTCTTTTTTAACACTGTGAGCGTTAAAGAATAGAGCAATATTGAATGAAGAAAAAAAATGTAACAAACAAGTTTACGGTTATTATATATTTTTTTAATTATATTGTGAGGCCTTTGGAGTCATTTAAAAAGGATCACACGTGACTCTTTTGTGATTCACCTGTTTAATTTTAAGTGACTGGTCTAACTTAAGTCAGACAAATCGAAAAAATAATCCTTTTAACTTTAGAAAGAGAAGTCGTGAAATAGTTCTTACGCAACTTTCAAAGTTGCAACTAAGTGCCAACAAAGATTCTCAGTGACTTTAGAGTCCTAGTAAAATATATGTGTGACTATCAACAGACTAAAGTTACAATAAATAGTCAGGGAAACTTTTATGTGACATAAATATTTTATGCGAGTTATATATATGTAATAAAAGGGATAAAATCCCTTTTATTTGTATATAGATAGCTTAAATAATGCAGTCGTAAGCCATGTTACACTCAAAAAATCTTTATTAATGGTAGTAGGCTGGTATCGATAACAGTTCACATCCACACTCCGCAAGGGAAGGGGTGGACAATTCCGGAACAAGTTATCAGGATCAGAACATAATGAAAAAGCCATGCGAAAAGCATTGCTCTCGCTTTTATACTAACACATTTTGTAGTAAAAAGGCACTGTCTCTGACATTCTTGTATCCTTACGCATTAAGGAAAATCATTTCATGCTTCCTTATATGGAAGTGAAAGGGGGAGAGATTCTAAAAATAACTCAATCGTATGTTTATCAGCCTTGAATTCTCAAAATAGAATCTCTCTACGCTTATTCTTTAACAAAGACATTTTATTAAAACGAAAGAGATTTAATTCTTTTATTAATATAAAAGTATTATACTTTTTGTATTACATATATATAATAAAGAAATGTCGAAATCATATTATTACCTTTTTGGAACAGTTTAAAACGGTCAAACCTTTGACCATTCTTATGACGTCACTGTGCATCTCTTAACACATCACCCTTACAAATCTGCCCCCCGCCCGCTCTAAAAATAGGAAAAACAAAAGGAAAGAAAAATATTTTTATGATGAATTATGAAACAAAAAACATGCGTACAATTGCAGCAGAATATACATAAAATTATGAGTTAACAGACTTTTGATTGTGCAATGATGGGCCTCATCTGCAAAATATTTTATACAAAAGACCTCCTTCCCTCTAAAAATGGGAAGAAAAAAAACTCATAATATAAATAAAATCATGTATAAATAAAATCCCTTTTATTTGTATATAGATAGCTTAAATAATGCAGTCGTAAGCCATGTTACACTCAAAAAATCTTTATTAATGGTAGTAGGCTGGTATCGATAACAGTTCACATCCACACTCCGCAAGGGAAGGGGTGGACAATTCCGGAACAAGTTATCAGGATCAGAACATAATGAAAAAGCCATGCGAAAAGCATTGCTCTCGCTTTTATACTAACACATTTTGTAGTAAAAAGGCACTGTCTCTGACATTCTTGTATCCTTACGCATTAAGGAAAATCATTTCATGCTTCCTTATATGGAAGTGAAAGGGGGAGAGATTCTAAAAATAACTCAATCGTATGTTTATCAGCCTTGAATTCCCAAAATAGAATCTCTCTACGCTTATTCTTTAACAAAGACATTTTATTAAAACGAAAGAGATTTAATTCTTTTATTAATACAAAAGTATTATACTTTTTGTATAACATATATATAATAAAGAAATGTCGAAATCATATTATTACCTTTTTGGAACAGTTTAAAACGGTCAAACCTTTGACCATTCTTATGACGTCACTGTGCATCTCTTAACACATCACCCTTACAAATCTGCCCCCCGCCCGCTCTAAAAATAGGAAAAACAAAAGGAAAGAAAAATATTTTTATGATGAATTATGAAACAAAAAACATGCGTACAATTGCAGCAGAATATACATAAAATTATGAGTTAACAGACTTTTGATTGTGCAATGATGGGCCTCATCTGCAAAATATTTTATACAAAAGACCTCCTTCCCTCTAAAAATGGGAAGAAAAAAAACTCATAATATAAATAAAATCATGTATAAATAAAATCCCTTTTATTTGTATATAGATAGCTTAAATAATGCAGTCGTAAGCCATGTTACACTCAAAAAATCTTTATTAATGGTAGTAGGCTGGTATCGATAACAGTTCACATCCACACTCCGCAAGGGAAGGGGTGGACAATTCCGGAACAAGTTATCAGGATCAGAACATAATGAAAAAGCCACGCGAAAAGCATTGCTCTCGCTTTTATACTAACACATTTTGTAGTAAAAAGGCACTGTCTCTGACATTCTTGTATCCTTACGCATTAAGGAAAATCATTTCATGCTTCCTTATATGGAAGTGAAAGGGGGAGAGATTCTAAAAATAACTCAATCCTATGTTTATCAGTCTTGAATTCCCAAAATAGAATCTCTCTACGCTTATTCTTTAACAAAGACATTTTATTAAAACGAAAGAGATTTAATTCTTTTATTAATACAAAAGTATTATACTTTTTGTATTACATATATATAATAAAGAAATGTCGAAATCATATTATTACCTTTTTGGAACAGTTTAAAACGGTCAAACCTTTGACCATTCTTATGACGTCACTGTGCATCTCTTAACACATCACCCTTACAAATCTGCCCCCCGCCCGCTCTAAAAATAGGAAAAACAAAAGGAAAGAAAAATATTTTTATGATGAATTATGAAACAAAAAACATGCGTACAATTGCAGCAGAATATACATAAAATTATGAGTTAACAGACTTTTGATTGTGCAATGATGGGCCTCATCTGCAAAATATTTTATACAAAAGACCTCCTTCCCTCTAAAAATGGGAAGAAAAAAAACTCATAATATAAATAAAATCATGTATAAATAAAATCCCTTTTATTTGTATATAGATAGCTTAAATAATGCAGTCGTAAGCCATGTTACACTCAAAAAATCTTTATTAATGGTAGTAGGCTGGTATCGATAACAGTTCACATCCACACTCCGCAAGGGAAGGGGTGGACAATTCCGGAACAAGTTATCAGGATCAGAACATAATGAAAAAGCCATGCGAAAAGCATTGCTCTCGCTTTTATACTAACACATTTTGTAGTAAAAAGGCACTGTCTCTGACATTCTTGTATCCTTACGCATTAAGGAAAATCATTTCATGCTTCCTTATATGGAAGTGAAAGGGGGAGAGATTCTAAAAATAACTCAATCGTATGTTTATCAGCCTTGAATTCCCAAAATAGAATCTCTCTACGCTTATTCTTTAACAAAGACATTTTATTAAAACGAAAGAGATTTAATTCTTTTATTAATACAAAAGTATTATACTTTTTGTATAACATATATATAATAAAGAAATGTCGAAATCATATTATTACCTTTTTGGAACAGTTTAAAACGGTCAAACCTTTGACCATTCTTATGACGTCACTGTGCATCTCTTAACACATCACCCTTACAAATCTGCCCCCCGCCCGCTCTAAAAATAGGAAAAACAAAAGGAAAGAAAAATATTTTTATGATGAATTATGAAACAAAAAACATGCGTACAATTGCAGCAGAATATACATAAAATTATGAGTTAACAGACTTTTGATTGTGCAATGATGGGCCTCATCTGCAAAATATTTTATACAAAAGACCTCCTTCCCTCTAAAAATGGGAAGAAAAAAAAATTACTTTGAGAAACGATATTTCAATTTTGAAATGATGAGTTATAAAACATAAGAATTCTTTATATTGCAGCAAGATGTGGATTAAATTCTGAGTTAACAAACTTTTAATTGTAAAAACCAGGCCGCACCTTCAAAATGTTTTTAACCAATCGGTTTATAAAAATTTGCTCCCCTTCTTCTGCAAATGAAAGGTAGAACACTTCGTTCCAAAATGATACTTCACCTTTGCAATAATAAGTTATTAAACAAAAAAATACTTAATGGGGCATGATTGTGGCATAATATACATAAAACTACGAGTTAACAGACTTTTGATTGTAGAAACCCAGGCCCTACCAGCAAAATATTTTAAACCAAGGGGTCAGAGCCCCGATGGCTGAGGGGATAGGGTGTTCGAATCCCACCGATGGCTTGCACCGATCCTCACTGGTAGACGGATACTGGTTAAGTCCCCTTGCCGTCAGGCTAACCGTGGGAGGTTTTTGTGTTCTCTCTCTCTTTGTAACTCAAATGCGTGCTAATTTCATCATCGTCTTCCATGACGGCAAATTTCTCCCACTACTTGATCCAGGATCTGGTTTGGGTTCAAAATGACAATGCTACGTAGTTGAACATTAGTAGTCGTAAACCCAAAAATTGGATTGGCTGTTCAACAACTGTTATATATATATAAAAAAAAAAACAAACCAAGGAGTCCTTAGAACTTCCTCCCCACTAAAAATGGAAGGAAAAATACTTCTACGTGAAATGATATTTCAATATATTGACTTATAAATGTGTATTGTCAATGATGATAACTCCTGTGCTGCTAAATAAATTATTTGAGTTCAAAACTGTTTTCATTTAAAACTTAAAAAAAGTGTTTCGTAAATTGCTGCAAGATTTTGAAATAATGAAATAAGTTGAACTAAATCAATGAATTTTTGCTGATTTTAAATGTGTTGTGTAATGAAAATTATTTACATAAATGCTAATAATATCTCGAAACAATGCATGCATTTCAATATTTTTGCTGACTCGAAAGATAATTGGTTTTAATGTCTATACTTCTTTTCCTTTTTTACAAAAAATTGTTTTCCTGCATCAATTTTTAAAAGCTGAAATGCACCTCCTCAGTGGGAAATTTATGACAGAAAATTTTTGTTTCAAAATATTGATTGAATAAAATCAAAACACGTTAAGAAATTTTTTGGGTTAGGCTAGTTTAAACTGTTTCGATAGTTTAGGGTTGAGAAAAAAGAATTATATTTTTGGAAACAAACTAGTTTCCTGTCATATATTTTACTGATATTAATTAAATGAAAGTCTAACAAATTTTTTTTTTTTTTAAATAAAGTCTAAAATAAATTAGGGCAATTAAAAAGTAAGAGTTTTAAAATTAAATATAAAATAATTAGCTTATTAAAAATTGTTTAAAATTTTGCAAATCAACTTACTAAGCGAAATCATTACTTTAAACATCTCCAAAAAAACTGAGGACATTTCAATCTATCAGGGGGGTCTCTAATTCAAGTGCCCAGTCTGACCCTACACTTACACAGATCGGTATTACGTCCTCCTTTCACAAGTCCTTCCTTCAAAAATGAATCAAAATTAAGAAAGAAAAAAAAATCTCTCTGACACTTGTGACAAAGCAAAAATCTCTCTCTCCTGATGTTTTTTGTTCTAACTTACATTTTTGCTGAAGCAATTTTCGGATTTAAGATAAAGAAAGGATGCAACTTTGCATAAAAACAAAATAAGTTTTTACAAACAAAATATTTTTACATATCTAATAGTATTACATTTATTCTAAATTTTAAAATAAAGTGTTATTTATTATTTAAAAAAAACTACTTAACCAATATGCTTTAGTAAAATAAAATATTTTATTACCTAAAAGAATTTTATAAAAAAATATGAATTCTTAAGAATTCTCTCTCTCTTAAATCAAATTCTCAAAAACAATATTTATTTATTACACAGAAGATACACACATACAAATATATAAAATCACCAGAAAATAAAATCACAATATGATTTTAGATAATTGCACTTCCAGTTTTAGTACATTTCTAACATAGAGCATATTTAAATTCTACAAATTATTGAACTCAAATCTATCAATAAAACCGGGCAAATTGCTAGTAAGTATATATATATATAAACAGGAATAAAAGCATTAAAAAATAAGATTATCACTGAAGATTATTAAAAGATAAGTAATACTGATAATCATTTAATTAAGTGATAAATATCAGCTCTGATTAACTAACAAACAAATAGTTCATTATTGGTTTGAAATCGTGCATTAAACATGGAGTTGACACTTTGTACTCAATAACAATATAAGAAATGTGCTTAAAAAATTATACACAAATAAAATTTGTTCTGTTTTGATAGGAAATAATTTAAAATTACTTGATTATGAACAATCAATAATGAACATATAATAAATGTATGACACACTCATGGGAAAATTTTATATAACCATAACACTGAAGGACGACAAAAAAACAAAAAAAAAAAAACTGATAAAAAAGTTTTCAAGGTGAAACATAATTTAATGTTGTAAATCAAACAAATAGCATATATTAATAATAATAAAAAAAACAATACATTTATACACTTCAGACATCACTAAAAATTATATTATAATCAATAATATCAATTTTAAGTATTTAATGCATCTTTCATCATTGAATAATATAGTTTACTTTTAAACATATACGTATATGTTAAACAAATTAAATGAAACCTAATTAATCTGAGCTTCAAATTCAGTTTTTTACTTTTACTCGTTAAAGTTTCAAAGTATAATTAAAATATTTCTATAAAAGAAAAAATCTTTTTTTTAAAAGTAAGATAATTTCTTTAACTGTATACAGAGATCAAGGGTGGAAAAACAACAAAATGTGGACTTGCTTTTGCCTAAATAACCAAAGGACTAAATTGAATCTTGAATAAAAGACTTTTTATTTTTTATTCAATTTAAAATTTTGTTTCCTCTTACTTAATCTTAAAATTCCAAACAATAAACTCTAATTTTATTTAGCTGCATAAAAAGAACTTATAGATTACGTATTGGAAGGTTTATTTTCTTTTTAATTACAAAACAAATTTCATCCATTCATAAATGCTTGTGTATAAATAACAAAAAAGGTATAATATTGAGAGATATTTTCTGTATAAAATATATTAACAATAGCGCTTAATTAATGTAATATTCGAATACATTTCTTTAAACAAAACATTAGTAAAAACTAAAATATTAACAAATTAGCACACATAAATATTTAAAAACTGTCACAAAGAAAATTTAAAAAGGTGCAGATTTTATGACTAAATAATTTTGAGAAAGTTTCAACTGTAACAGTAAAGGGAGAAAAAAAAATTATAATAGTAATCATTAGTATTATTATCAAAATAAAATAGGGTAAAGACAAGCAGTTTTCATTTTTTGTACAGGGTAATTCCCGTAACTTATAGAGGAGAATCTTTACACATTAGTATTTATTTTAAACAAGAATGAAGAAAATGTGAGAAGAAATTGCTGGCCACCGTTTATTAATATCATTACAGAAGAATTCTTTATTGTTTTTCTTCCACCAAACCTTTAATAAAATTATTATCATCAATTATTTTTTATTACAGAAAAAAATATGTTATTGAAAAGTAATAAAAGTATAAGTCTTATGAATATAACACAAAATTTCTGTTTCTTATAGAAAGTGATAAATGAGTCTATCCTGCAAATCTGGAAAAGTTGGCAAATATATACTTAAAATATGATACTAGTAACTAGAAACTAACAATTAAATTGAAAAAAATATTTAATATAAATGTGAAAGACTTAGATAGCAAATCTAAACATGAAATCCCAATTTGGTCTATGAAACTTTACAAAAATGAATAAGTGAATGACCCATATCTCTATTGAAAAATCCAAGATGCTAACAAAGAATGCACTTTATTCATGAGGAATCAAAGCATTTAAAGTTGATTTTGAAAAGTGAATAATTGAAAATTTTTAACAATGTAGGATTGCCACAGAAAAGAATAAACAAAATAGTTGATTTTTGTAACCTAAAACATGAAAATAGTTGGCAAAATAGTTACCTAAGAACAGAAATTTTTCAATAATATGACTAACATTTTATTAAATGACTTAATTGTCATATACTATGATTCATTTAGTCAAGTTAGTAGCAAATATGATAGTTTTTATACACATGCTAGTGTTCTAACACTAAACTTATATATAAAATAAATCAGTATATTTGCAGAAAATTAAATACTTTTAATTACTAGAATTCATTTAAAAAAATACTTTTTCTTTAAAAAAAAACATACTTGGTCTAAAACATTTTCCCTTTTATAAATAATTGATACAGCAAATATATATACGAGGGTTATTATTTTTTTTCAAGGTCCGATTGGTCGCTAAAAGAAAACTTCGAGGAAAATCCGCTAGGTCAAAATAGGTAAACAAAATAGACTTACAAAGAAATCTGTGAAATTTGAGTGCATTAAAAAGTGATGACTAAACCATTTCAAAATTGTTAAATTTAAAAAAAAAAAAAACCATTGTGGTCATAAGCACCTGCAATCCACAGGTTGCCAAACAAAAAAAAAAAAAAAAAAAAAAAAAAACATTGCTAGGAGTACAGAAAAGTCTCCCAATAGTCTCCTTTTCCTGAAGAAAAAAAAATTTGCTTTTTTAGCCTTCACGGGTAAAAAAAGGTGCAATTGTTGCCTCAGGCCAAAAAAGATGCAAATAGTTGCATTCTAATATTCACAAAGTGGTCATTTTGTTAAATCTTCAGAAATAGAATTTTTTTTAAAAATGGTAATTTATTTTTTAAATAAAGAGAGAAAAATAGTTAGAGAGAAAAGGATATTGCAAATAAGAAAAAGAATCTTAGATCTAAAAAAGATTTTAAAAATAAGGCAATGCTTAAAAATCAAAGAAAAAAATGCATGCATGTATTAATTAAAAATTATATAGGAAATTGTGTTTTACTGCAGTGTTTCCTTAATTCCATAGTCAAAACAAAAAGTTACAAAAATTATGGAAAATCTGTTGTAAATGATATTTCTACTTTTATTACATTTTATTGGTTTAAGCAAAAAGGTTAAGCTGAAAGCAAACTTCTAAATTTTTAAGAAATATGAATAATATAACGTATAAAGCCTCATTACAAAAAATAAACAGATTTGTTCGATCCCCTGATGATCTAGACTACCCCTTTTCCAACAATGTCAATTTAAAAAAAAAAAAATTATTTCAACATTTTCTTCTTTTTATCTTTTTTTTTTTCTTTCTACAATTTGTATCAAAATAAGATCATTTATACAATCTAAAAAATAATAAATTGTAATGACAAAACGCAATTTATCTCAACATTAATTTCGAGACAAGCGGACACTAAAATATCACAAATAACTATAGAAAATTCATATTGCATAATTTTTTAGCTTTCAAGTTAAATTTGTAAAATTTATAATAATAATAAAAAAAATTTGTAAAATGTTCTGACTCAATAGATAAACAATTTGATAAATAACAATATAAATATTTCACAACAATAAAGCAAAATAACATTATAAATCTTCAAACGAAGGAAAAAGTGTTTATGAATGGAATCAATAAATTTGTAACAAATATAAAAAGAAGCAGCATCTTTTCATTTTGAAGCGAGCATAAATTAAGTAGTTTTGTGATGCAAGTGAGCTCTTCTCAAGGAATATCTGGCCTTTAAAGTGAAGAAAAAATAGTGTCAACATTGTTTACATAGCACAAGAACATAAATTAAAAACAATGCATTGCTTTCAGAGTTTGAAAAAGCAAAATAATAATAATAATAATAAATAAATAAAAAAAGAACAAGTGATACAAAAAAAAAATATTTTAAAAGTCAATTCCTACTTAGGTCAACAAAGAAAAATTTTATTTTAGTTACTTTTTATTAAATAATTAAAAAAATTTTCTCCCATATATAACTCAAATTTCATTACTGAAATAAAAATTTGGAAAAACTCTATCTATATCAAGTGTCATTCACTACAAGTTTTAAAAAAAATGTATTTGAACTTGAATGGATGAATAAAAAGTATTTTATTAAAGATTGAATATTTGAACAAGATATATATAGGGAGAGTGTCAGAAACGAATAGTAGGAATTGAATAAAAGAGAGCCTGAAAAGCAAAGAATTGAGAATTTCTTTAATGGCAGGCGTATCTTATCAAGGAAAATTTAACCTTTATAATGAAGGGAAATATTGTCAGCATTGTTTACATAACACAAGAACAAAATTTTAAAACAATATATAACTTTCACAGACTGAAAAACAAATATTTCACTCAAATATGATGTTGTGGTCATTAATTTAAAACAAAATATGCCAATTTGAACAATGATATACATATATATAATGAAACATGGGTCGGCTAGGCGGACACGCTTGGGATAAAAAAAACTGTCCACTTACGAAAGATGTCCGTGGACGATAAGGCTACACGAATGAAGTTTAATGACATAAATTGTTTTTAGAATAATTGCAATAATATAGAAATAATTATAAAATCTAAAATAATTTTTACATTGATTACATCGAAATTTTCAATACAAAAAGTTTGATATATATATCAGGGTGCGTAGACAGATTTTTGAACAAAAAATAAGCACCTTTTAAGTACTTTTTAGGCACTCAAAAAATATTTTTAATCCCCTTCCAAAAAAAAAAGAAGAAAGAAACAATAATTAGAATCTGTGCAGTAATAATTTTTTTTTAATACTATTATTATCATTTAAAGTTCTTAGGTTTATAAACATAAAATCAATAAAATTCAAAAACTTTACGTAATCATGATAAAATAACTCGTTTCTGATAAATACTGCAAAGAAAATTTTGAAAATCATGCATTTTTTTGTAATTTAGAATGACAATCGATGTGTCAAAGAAAAAATCTCTTTTTAAAAAGATAGAAAATTAAGCACTTAATACAAAAATTGAATAAAAAAAGCATTTTAAAAACGCAATGTACCCTGCATACATATACATAGAATTTTAGATGTAGCTGCAAAGAAAATAATATGTCTTTCCTACTTACACACACACGCACTCAAATTAGTCATATAATACAGAATAGACACTTTTAATCTGGCATCACTTGATAGAAAACACCGTAAAATGTATGAAGGCAAACCTCCTTCAGTGCTCAGAAAAAAAGAAAGCAGCAGTAAATGCATGTAAGGCATGAAGCCCTATGGCATTGTTACATTCAATATCCAGCATCTATCAAGTATCTGAATAAATGTGTTTGGTTTATATGAACACCTCAAAGACTAGATTTTTGTACTATTTTCTCCCTATAAATATGGATGTTACATTGATTAGAAGAAGAAAGAAATTTTCAGTGGAAAAGAGGAATTATGAGCGCCATTTCCACTTGTGGAATCTTATAACCTGTGTTCTCCAGGTGATGCAGCAGTTCAAAATATTTCCAATGTGCACTATAATTTTCTATACTTTCTTTTTTTATAATTTTATTTTATAACCGTGGTTGAACAGCACCCCCAATTTGGGGTTTACGACTACTCATGTTCAACTCTGCAACCTTGTAATTTTGAACCAATCCAGAAAACAAAGAAACTCCTGAATCAGTACCCACAGAGGTATGATTTGTTATGGGTACACAGAGGACTTTGTGACACGGCAGATTTAACGTGCATCAGTCACCCTTTACAATGCAAGGAGTCATCGGCCTGTGCGAATCGAACTCACAACCTCTTGGGCATGGCCCCAGTGCCCTACAAACCAGGCTATCCCGACCCCTATCCTTTCTTTGCAAAGATAAAGAAAAGTGACAGGAGAATGATTGATTCATTGGTGGTGAAATAGCTTAACAATATTTTTAGTTATGGATAACACACACATTTTATATGCTTTAAAAATGGTGAAAGTTGCATTCCCCCCCCCTTAGGAATTCCAAGCAGATTTTTTTTTTTTTTTTCAAATTTAGAAGACTTGATGTATGGTTTGAAGAGATAGAAATCGTTTCAAGGAATAAATGACGGGAATGTATGCTTTTCAGAGAGGGTACTTAATTGGTTTATTCACAATGGGCGCACAGGGAATTAAAAATATGGTCATAGTAAAAAGGTGTCCAATTTAAAGGAGTGTTCGTAATGAGAGGTTTCACTATATATACACATAGTTTTGTAATGTAGCTTTTTAATTGAAATTTATTAATAAATATGTTTGCTTTACTTTAAAAAGTGGAAGTATTAAACATGGAATTGCTTATTTTATTAATTTTTTTTTAAAAAGAATATCAGCAATAAGCTGAAGACTAAACATTCTAAGGTTAACTCTTTGTTTTAGGTTACTATTTATTATTAGTTCAAAATAAAAAACACAAATATATTTTATTGTTTTATAATATTCCTATAAAAAATAAACGATTATGTGTTAAAAACTTAGATGGCAATTTCAATTGACATAGCATACAACTTAACAAAAATGAATTAACAATCGACTCTCAAATGAAGTACATTAAAAGATCAATTTTCAGCATTTATGCATTTGAAATTGATATGGATTAGTTTTTCATAAATTTTGAAAAGTGCATGATAAAAATAAATAAAAACCTTTTGCAGTGAGGAAATTTTGAACACATACAGAAATACAGTATACTCTCGATATCTGAAACTTCAATATCTCGAAAATCTTGTTATGTCAAAAGAAAAAAAAATAATCCCCCCCCCTGTGGCACTACATATCCACTTAATATTAATTTGAATTCTTATGTCAAAAGATTTCTTCTCAAAATCTTGATATGTAAATTTTTTTCTTTCGAAATATAAAATGAATTTTTTCAGAAAAATCATCGCGTAAATTCATTGTAAACCAGTTCTTTTCTATTTATTGAATTATTGCTCTTATCTTACTTTTAAAAATAAAACTATTATTTTTGTATTTGGAGTTATAGTCAACTATCATTACATACATATTTAAAAGTAGTTATTCTTATGTCGCATGACCCTACTTTTTAATAGTAAAATCTTAGAATTAATATTTTTTTACTTTTTAGAACATATTTAGTTTTGAACTGGTCATCTCGAAAACTTGCTATTTTGAAATTTTTTAGCGTCCCTTCAACTTTGAGATATTGAGAGTATACTCTCAATATACATTTGAGTTGCCACTCAAATCTAGAAGAAAAAAAATTCCCTGTGTTTTCCCTGTACATATTATACACAATACATTAAGAGGAAACAGCAATTACTGTGATCTTGTGTGAGCTATAGTGGGCTAACTATACTTATTAGTTTTAATTGCTGGAAAAAACAGCTTAAATAATGCTATAATAAATGAAATAGTTTAGTATAGCTGAAATATCATGGTTAAATATCCCATAGATTACGCATTGAGTGGTCACCATTCTTTTAAAGACAAAAATAAGAAACAATATTCCCTGTCTTTTCCCAGTTTGTAAGGGAAAAAATCAAAATTCCCTGTATTTACCCTGTTATTTTAGGTGATTTTTCAATTCTCTGTATTTTCCAGGTTTTCCCTGTGGAGTGGCAACCCTGATACTGCACAACAAAAAATTTGAAAATGATTGATTTGCATCTCTCTGTTATATTTATGAATTTTAATAACTCAGGGGTAATTGTGAGCCCAACTCTAAAATCCTGAAATTTTTTTTAATAAAATCGTTAATGACGCATTTCAAAAAATTTATGTCCTTTGATATTTTCAAATGATGAAATTCTAAATAAATTATATGCAGCATAATTTAAACGAATAATTCTTTATAAGTCTACTTTTATCTCTAATCACATTTATTATTCTACCAGAAAAAATATTAACGAATAAAAGAGATGCCAAGTATAAATTCTAATATTTTTAAATAAAATAAGAATTTTTATACATAAAAGTGATTGATGATTTCTTGAAACTTCTGAACCTTGGAAAAATCCGGGAATCAGGATTTTTCCAGAGCACAATCATCTCTGAATAACTGCTATATAAAATATTTTGAGAAAAATTAAACTTACCATTATATAGCCGCCAATAATGCCTATGGAAACACCAAATAGAACATCCCTCCAAAAATGCCTGTTATCAAGTATTCTTGATATGCAGCACATTACTGCCCAGATAAAAAATAAAACAGGAACAAATCTGCGACACCACACATTTTTAGAAGATTTTCTCTTCTTACATAATAAAAGCTGCAAAATGAATATCCATAAACTATTAATAATATACATCAGAATGGAGAAATAATAATAATGGATTCATCAGATTTTACAAAACAATGAATTTTTTTCTAACAATATGTTGACTGTTAATATTATACAAACAGAATTTTTTCAAGCTATCTACGACAAAATTCTAGCACTAATATCTTTCTGCAAGATACTTTTAATACTAACAAACATATATGTTACTAATTTAAAGTAACAAAAACGGTGTGCTTACAAAAAAAAAAAACTGCATTTTTTAATTGAACATATAATATTTCATTCCAATATTACGGGGGATATTCTCGTCTTTTGTTGGGGGAGAAACACGCTAATTATTTTATTATTCGCATTTCGTAAACAATCATCAGTAGAAAAAAAAACTAATTAAAAAGCATGAAACCCGCAGTACTATTTGCCGGAAAAAAAAAAAAGATGGACAGCAAAATCATGTGAATCGGACTCTTCAAACAGGGGTTACTCCAATGCGTGTTTCGTTTTGAGATTAGGGTGTTGTAATAAATTATATCGTATAAAAAATAAAGGAATTAAAAACTATGGAGAAATCAATAGCAACAACAGCCAAAAAATTAATAGAACCATTGTCTTAAAAAATGAATACTCAAATGCACGATTCAAATTTTCCATATTGTTTGAAATATATCGGGATAATTTAAAAACCAAGAGAAATTAAATATCAATAACTGCTGAAAATACAATCGAAACATCACATCAATTTATGTCAAAAAGTGATTACAGGGTGCGTAGCTAAATCTTTCTCAATAAAATATAATCACCTTTTAAGTACTTTTTAATCATTCAAAAAATATTTTTAAGCACTATGTGCATTAACAGAATACAAAATAATTTTCAAAGTCTTTACAAGATCATGAGAAAATAACTAGTTTCTGACAAAGAACTATTTTTGTGATTATATTAGCTATATAAAATTATCAAGAATTTTTTCAGTTCGATATCAGAGCGTGGAAAACGGAACCTGAAATTGAGAATACCTTGCAAAAAGTTGCACAAGAAAGTGCAACAATCTCACCAAACCCAGCTCAGTATACACAGACGCAGATTCGCAACAAAAATGTAGAATGATCGGCACTTTCATACGCTACAGACCGACGGTAACGGCAAAATGGATTGTGGTTGAATGAATTGTGAAAATGTTGAATAGAATCATGTGAAAAGCAGCGCTTTTGCATACTACGTTTCAAAAATCGAAATGGTAAAGAAGAAAAAAAGCAAATTTTTTCGTAAAGGGAAAAATTAAGCACTTTTTTAAAAATCACCCCAATGAAAAAAGCACCTTTAAGCACTTTTTAAAAACGCTGCGCACCATGGATTATCTAAATGCATGATTCATATTTTATGGGTAAATTTCTTCAGAAAAGAAAACTAAAATTTTTGTACTTTTGTAAAGAAATTTTTATTATTTTTTTTTGCAAGCGCTTTGTAACGGTTTGCGACAACATCGTCGAGTCACTTTAATTCTGCCACGGGGATACAAAAATTTTAAGAGTTAACAGAAAACTACCATATTATTATAAAATTTTATAAACCAAAAAACAATACCATTCACTTATCTGATTTTTACTAACTCATTATTTTTCTTTTAAAACTAATAATAACTAATGTTAAACTAATAATAAACATAATAATATACAAAATAATTTTTAAAAAAATTAAATAACTAAATTATTAATTTATGTCCATATCATTCAACAAAAGTTGTACGTAGTTGATGGAAGTATCACATGTATGTATGCAAACATCTTGGTAATGAGATAATACAAAAGTTAAAAAATTTCATCCAATTATAAGTTTTTGAGTTGCGGTAGTCTACAAATTAATGTTCTTGAGATTGAATGAATTCTACAAAAAATCTTTTGCCAGTTATTAGACCCGAAAGAGCGATAAGAAAAACCTGATATACAATCACCCCTGCTAAAATTATCTTAATCAAGTTCATGCCTTATTTTGAAAACATTTTGTAAAAAATTAAATAACTAAATTATTAATTTATGTCCATATCATTCAACAAAAGTTGTACGTAGTTGATGGAAGTATCACATGTATGTATGCAAACATCTTGGTAATGAGATAATACAAAAGTTAAAAAATTTCATCCAATTATAAGTTTTTGAGTTGCGGTAGTCTACAAATTAATGTTCTTGAGATTGAATGAATTCTACAAAAAATCTTTTGCCAGTTATTAGACCCGAAAGAGCGATAAGAAAAACCTGATATACAATCACCCCTGCTAAAATTATCTTAATCAAGTTCATGCCTTATTTTGAAAACATTTTGTAAAAAATTAAATACATATTATACCGTGTAGTTATGAATCTGGCGTTTAGTGTTATTAATTCAACATGTATGTGCAAAAAATTAGTGTCTCTAAACCGCAAGTTATTAAATGTAAAGATAGTACACAAATTAAAAAAAGAAAGTAAAATTGGAAATTGAACTATCAAAATGTAAACAGAATTATACTGTTCTTATAAAAAAACATCAGAAGTTTGTATATGTAAGCATATTACTTACAGTTATGAAAACAAAAGCATATACTGAGGTAGATGAATGTCCTGATGGAAAAGATTTATAAATATCTCGATCCACAAGCCATCTGGGTCCAGTTCCAGTACAATCAAAACTTGTAACTAATCTAGAAAATTAAACACACTTTTGTCACTTGAACCTTAACTGAAGAACATAAGTAATTATGAATTCGCACAACATTAAGCGAATCAATTATTAAGCATATGAATAAAAAAATTTCTTTTATAATGGCTGGCAATAAATCAGGGTGTGTAGCCAAAATAAGCACCTTTAAAGTACTTTCTAAGCACTCAAAAAATATTTTTAAGCACTATAAACATTAACAAAATTCAAAATAATTTTCAAATACTATACATGATCATGATTAAAATAACTAGTTTCTGACCAAGAACTCTTTTCTTGATTATATAAGGCACAATAAAAAGATTGAGAGATTTCTCAGTTCGATATCAAAGGGTGGAAAATGAAGCCTGAAATTGAGAATATCTTATAAAATGCAGCAGGCATGGCCCTCTATGGGCTGTTGTGCCACTGAGTTTAGTTTTTTAGCAGGGAGAATTTAACATTAGATTGGGTAATTGTGATACAAAGTAAAAAACCCTGAAAGTTCAAACAATTGAACGGTGTGCAAAGACTTGATAACAAGACATCAATTTACATACTAATTCATATTTACATACTAATTCATATTTACATACTAATTCATATTTAATATAATTTTTTGAACTAAGATTTATAGATAAATTATCTATATTACTTTACTATACCTAAGATTTATAGATAAATTACCAATAAAAAATATCACACTTTTTTAGTAACTAATTTAGAAAAAAACTTAGTTCTTAAAAAATGCGAAAATACAAATTGCAATATTGGATTTCTGAATCCCATAAATATGAATCGCTATGCATGATTTTTAGATCCCATGAATACAAATAGCAACATTGATTTCAAAAACAAGTAAAAACAAATTGAGGTATTGGATTCTTAAGTCGTATAAATACAAATCGCAATGTACAACTCTTAAATTGCGTGAATATGAATCACAATAAGTAACTTTTAAATCAGGTAGATACGAAAATTGATGTTTGATATTAAAATCGAGAGAATATGAATCGTGATATTTTCAGATTCCAGCATAGTTTCAAATATATAAACAATAAAAATTGCGGAAGAGTCATGTGTACAAAAACGACTCATTAACACAATTTAGCAAAGGTTTCAAAATTCAAATTGTTGAACCTAATTCTTACTTTAAACTTTAGATTGTCTTGAAAATTTCTTTGGAACATAAGTTTTGATTCGTGGACAAATCAATGTTCTTGAGATAAGCAGGAAATCAGTGAATAAATCACATGCTCCCAGTTTTTAGACCTGGAGGGATGATACAAAAAACCCTGAATACAATCACCTTTGATTGATTCTATGTGACTCATTGATGTTATAGTGCATTGTTGTAGCCAAGATATTTTATTTTTTATTTAATTTTATAACTGTTGCTAAACAGCCGACCCGATTTTGGGTTTACGACTACCAATGTTCAACTCCGTACCCTTGTAATTTTGAACCCAATCCAGAAGACAAGGGAACTCTTGGATGAAATAATAAGCAAAATTTTGCTGGAACTAACCTGCATTTGCGTTACATGGAGATAAAACCAAACCACACAAGCCTCTCACGGTTTGCCAGACGGCAAGAGAACTCTAATCGGTATTCGTCTACCACTGAGGATATTTTACGTCAGCACTGCGGTCGGTGCAAGCCGGATGCAGAATTCGTATCGATCAGTCATCGTCGGGATTCGAACTTCATTTGGAGGGGAACGCTCTTTCACCTAAGCCATCATGACTCTAGCCAGAATATTGAGGAAAAAAATAAATAAAATGAAAATATAATGTGTGGTCAGAGCCTTACCCTTTTGAACAATCTATTTTAGTCATATCAGGCATGCAAGTATAAAAGAAATGAGGACGTAATTCAGTAAATATAAATTTAAAAACCTCTGTAATGGTTATCACAAAAAGAAATCCAGAATAGTAATCTCTTAAATGATAGTTAGAGAAATAACTGGTTTTCTCCCTCTTTCCTTCTTCCAAAACAGGCACATATTGGTTAACCTAAAAAGAAATAAAATAATTAACAGGGATAATTAACAGGGGATACCCAACCAACAGGGTGCATAGCCAAATCTTTCAACAAAAAATAAGCACCTTTTCACAGTACTTTTTAAGTACTACTCTAAAAATATTTTTAAGCACTATATACATTAACAAAATACAAAATAATTTTCAGACTTTACATGATCATGATAAAAAAAACTAGTTTCTGACACAGAACTCTTTTTCTTGATTACATTAGCCACCATAAAGAGATTGAGAGATTTTTTGTTTCAATTTCAGAGGGAGTTTGATTCTCACCGAACCCTTCTCTGTAGACAAGCATGCGGACTCTCAAATATTTTACATAGGGTGACAAGGGGTAATTCCTGATCAAAAAATACCAACATCTATTTTGTGAAAAAACTATTCAAGATAGAATTTTAATATTTACTGGAAGTTTGAGGCTATATGAGATGAGTCCAATGCTACCTTCTTTTGTTTGAAAATCTAATTAGAATTGAAAAATTTTAAATTTTTAGTGATCAGGAATTACCCCTTCTCTTGATCATTTCTGGGGTAATTCTCGATCACTTCTGGGGTAATTACTGATCACCAGTTTTTATAGTAAAGGGGCTGTTTAAAAATAATTATACAATGGTAATTAACAATTAAGACATCAAGATCAAACAAATAAACCAAAAAGATATGTTTAAGCAGCTAATAAAACGATTTATTTAAAAGCAAGAATAAAGATTAACACTTCAAATTTTTCAAAACTCTTTGCATTCTTCCATATATTTTAGGCAAGCAGCCAGCTCATAATCTGCTGGAATATAAGAAAGAGTTCTCACATGGGTTACTTCTGCTGGATTTTTTAACTTCATTAAGTGAGAGTGTAAAATTAAGTAAGGTATGTCAACAGCTCTCATACATTTTTATTTTCAATCATTAAAAGAAATTCACTAATTTTGCTTTCTAGAAGCTTAGTATCCTTTTTAGGTTTATAATTTCTCACAATATTTCATTAGGTTAATTTATAAACTTAAAAATTATTCTAACAATGTACACACATAAAATTAAGATAGAAGCAAGGTAAGACAAACACAAAATGGTGCAAATCAGAACACATTTGCCTTGTATACTTTTTTTTATTGCTGTTAAAATATATTTTATAGTTGCCCCACTTAATAAATATGAGCTGTTATTTAAGAAAAGAAAATTAGCTAATTTATTAGCTAGTTTTTATACTATTTATAAGAAGAAATGACAATGATCAGGAATTACCCCAGTGATCAATAATTACCCCATCTGTAGGGGGCAACATTTGATATAGTTTCCTATAATCAATTAGAATGTTTATAGTAGATGTGAAACAAAAGCTTACACTATTTTTATATCAAAGAAAAAGAAAGTAACTCAAAATATTTATTATTGGATATTTATTATTGGATGGAGGGGGATCTTTGCAGAAATGTGCACATTTGGAAGCGCATCTTTGAAATGGAAAATACAGAAAGCAGTTTAAAAGATACTTATTTTGTTAGATTAAACAAAAAACTATTATTAATTAAATATAGGTATACTTTAGTAAAGTGTACAAGCATTCTTGTCCATGTCTCAAATTAAAAAAATAATAATTTTTTTTAAAATAAAACTAAGGTGATCATTATTTACCCCAGAAACAGAGTGATCGTGAATTACCCCGGGTCACCCTAACATGTAAAATTATTGGCACTTGCATTCGCTATGGATCGACAGTATGCTGAAATGGATTGTGGTGGAATGAATTGTGAAAACGATGAATAGAACAATGTGAAAACCACACTTTTGCATAATACGAAAATCAACATGGCAAGGGAATATTAAGCGTTTTTTAAAAAACTCCAATGAAAAAACCACCTTTTAGAGCTTTTAAGAAGCGAAAATAAGCACCTTTAAGCACTTTTCTGTGACAATGTTGCCGTAATTCTGCCACAGGGATCATATTAAATATGACATACTTTAAATAGGAAACTTGAGAAGGCCATTAAGATACATTTTTTCATAAATTAAGAAATTGGTAAAAATAAATAGCTTTTGAGAAGAAAAAACTGAATTATACTTACAATGAAACCAAAAACTCCTAAGAGGACAAAAAGTAGCATATATATATTAATAGAGTCCCCATGGTAAGATTTCTTTATACTTTCATCATCACAATAGAACCCAACATTTTTCTCATTACCTTGAATTGCATAACTAGAGTTGTTCCAAATCATAAACAATAAACCTACAAGCATAGAAAGTGACTTAAATCAGATGACAATTGATTTTATTCATATCTGAAAATTTGTCAGATTGAATCTCATAAAGTTATTGGGAATTATTCTACTTCTAGCAGAGGGCGTAATAATCTTATTAAGAGGACGCCATACCACTTGTGGGAAAGAAGTTATAGACAATGTCAACCATCATCAATGAAAAGGTACCCCACCATAGAATGGAGTTAACGTGTCTAATATACTAGTGAATAGGCATTGTATTTTTATAGTGCTAGAAACAATACAATACTCCCCCTCCAGAATTATAGCTCTGATAGAATTCAAAGAATGGATATCATTGTTGGAGAAGTTGATTCATTGGAGAAGTTGATTCATTGTTGTTTTGTGAGAAGCCGAGAGAGCTGTATTAAGATCATCGTACTACTTTTGCTGATCGTGAGAGCTGTATGAAATTCATAAATCTCATAATATGTTTGCAGTATCTTTGACATTATCAAATTTTTTTTATAAAGAATTTTGGTGGAAAAAAAAAATTCCAATGAGTTCATAGATTTAAAAAAATTTTTTTTTAGCTTAACTTATCTATTTTGATACAGGATTAAAAATGATTATTTTAATATAAAAATATATAGAGTAAATATTTATTTACTTTTTGATGAATGACTTCATTTTTAAACACAATCTTTTACATTTATTTTGTCATATTATTCATAAGAGAAAAAAAAAACACAATTTTAAATTAAAATTATATTTTGCTAATTGAAGTTTTGTTTTAATAGTTAATGAACAGGGGTCTGTCCAAGCTAAATTTACAATTTACCTTCACAAATTCAACTTTAGGAAAAACGGTAGATTCACAAACATGTTAACATGTCTTATAAATTGGCAGTTATAAGACGTGTTTTATAACTGCCAATTCTTAAACAAGTTAACATGTCTTATAAATTGGCAATGAATTAGCATTGTATTTTTATAGTGGTAGAAACACTAGACTACTGAAGAAAATTTTTGTCGCAAATTTTCTCTCTCCTTCATTACTAATTTGAAATGTAGGAAAAGTGATTTCAGACAAACATAGAGTAAGCTATGAAATTTCAAACACTGAAAGAAAATTTTAAACTATGCAAAAGAAAATAAATTATGAGATAACTTAGGATTAAGCAATGGAGAAGTTTTCTAATAATTTGGTGCATTTTAATATTTTTAAGTATTTTTTCAACAATCCAGGATCTGTCCAGACATTTTGTGAAAGGTCCTGTTTTTTAAAATTGTGAAAAAGCTATTCATAATTTGTGAATATAAAATAAGCATTAAGTCCCATTTTTTCAACCAGGGTCCTGTTATTGCAAAAAAACTTTTCAAGAAGTTTTAAAATTGAAAATAGATACAAGATTCTGCTTAACAATCGCTGTTAATAAATTAGAGATGCAACAATCAAATATTTGGTATTTAGCCTATACTGCTCAACACAGAATATTCATTTCGGATGAATAATGGAAACAAAATCACTCACATTTTTAATAATTTCAATTAACATATATTTTAAATAACACAACTTAGTAATGTATCACTTTTAATATGTTACGCATTAAGTAAACTTAAACCATTCTTAAATTTATATTAATATTTTATTTAAAAAATTGCCGGAAGTTAATTCTTATTTACAAAAAAAATATGATTTAATATTAATAAGAATGTGCACACAATGATTGTGAAAGTATAAATATTTTCTTAGAATACTACATTTGGAATTTAAACTTAGGGAAACTTAGTTTGTCTCGAACCACCTTTCTATCCCCCCCCGGGAAGGGTTAATTCGATTAACAAGACAATAATGAAAAACTAAAAGATAAATTATTATGTGAAGGGTCTGTTTTTATGAAAAGTTGTTATTTTTTGTGAAGGGCCAAATTTCTTGTTAACAGACCACTGACAATTGAAACTTCACGACTTACCTGAACTTACTTTTTCTTTATTTTAATTTTTATTAGTAACGAAGGAGAAATAAAATATGTGACTAAAATATTCTTCCACAGTATGGCATCCTTTTGCCACAGTACAGATATCTGAGAATGAGATATGCATACATCTGTATAAGGATACGATAGAAAGAAACATACATACCTATAATCAATGCAACTAATAATGCATATGATAAAATGTATTCATTATCTCGGTGATATTCCTAGCTTTTTATAGCATTGTACATAAAATTAGGTTGGCTTTTTAAATAAAATGATCAGGATATACAACTACTTGCATCAGTGGTCATTGATCAAACTTAATAGTGTGACAGTTTTTTTAAAATCAATATTAATGTTCAACTCAATATTCAGAAAAGGAAACAACAAGCTTAAGAAATACGTTGAACATATATGTTAGATTTAGAAACTTAAGTGTAAATTGACAGTACTAACTCTTTTCAAACACGTTATATATAAGAAAATAAATCTTAAATCGTTAACGATTCTCTCGCATTTTATATAATTGTGAATTTTCGGGAAAAAATAAAAATTCGAGGAAATTATCGCACAAATTCACATGGCAACCTTAATCATAATATCTGTATACAAAATTTTATTATGTCCTCTTGAACAATATGTTTATAAGAGTGGATGAAAGATTGATCTGTAGGAAGAATTTTTTTTTTTTTTTTTAACTCTTAACCGTTAAATTCCCATTTGTAAGTAACAAAATGGTTATCAAAGATTTTAACCTTAGTTCAAAACATATACGTGTTTGAAGTTTAAAATCTATTTGATTACTTTTGAAACTTACATATTGTTCTAAAAGGTATAACATGAGCGATTCCTTTTACTAGATTCATCATACACATAAATAAAGTGACAAAACATAAATGACTAGCACTAACTATTAAAACAGTCTTTAGATAACGAAATTAAATCATTTGTTTTCATTTAAGGAAAGAAGTAGCAGTAGTAGTAATGTGACGATCCGTTTTGCAGATCCATACTTCATAAATGCGTTTGTAGCTTTCATAGATTAAAAAAAAAAAACGGAATAGACAGGGTAAGTTATGATGTAAACAATGACGTCGCGATCGTCCTGCCTATATCTCAGCGGTGAAAACGTTGCCTTGAACTAAAAACCCTTAACACGGCGCATCCTATTAAACTTAAAGTGATATATGTTTCTCTAAATATTTTAATTACTAAATAGTTTATTCAATTGCATCAAGTAAATGGTTTGGATAGAAAATAATATATCTGATGCAGCAACACCATTGTACTTTATTTTAAGAACAGTTAAATATTAAAAAATATATATATCAAGGATTGGTAATTAGTTTTGGTTTTAAAAGATTGTTATAACTTTCCTTCTTCACTTCTTTCGGAAAAAAAAAACCTACTTGTACACTACTTCACCATGACGTGTTGGTGGCATGGCAGTCTCTTTCAACTTATAACTGTGGCTTAACTACCACTATAAATATTAAATACCAATTCACTTGTATATAAGACATGTTAACTTGAATCCATCTTGAGGTACCTTTTGATAGATGAGGGTTGACATAGTCTATAAATAAATCCCTTCAATGGTGACCCGGACGTGATGTGAACATGCCAACATTGATGGATGGTCCACATTAAACAGTTGATTTGCTTTAAAATATATTGCTCAAAGAAGAAAAAATCCGGTAAAGTAAATAAAGTCTCCCGGCCAATGAACAAAAATGAAGAAGAAAAATAATGAGCGAAATGCTATAAAAAAAAGAAAAAATAATAAAAATGAGAGAAATGCTATAAGCAAAAAATGAAGAAAAAAATGAAATGAGCAGGGGTTATGAAGGGATCTACATTAATAATCTACATTAATGTAGATTATTACAGTAGCTGATTATTATCGAATAAGGCTGCATCTTATTACACATACCCTCGATGTTTTCGTTGGATATGATAATATATCATGAGAGTGGATTCTAAATTATTTTAATAGCAAATTTTAAAAGGCATTATCTTAAGAAAGCAATGAGGTTTCTCTGCATATTGACACTCCTGAAAACTTATTTATAGGAAAGATGAAAATGAATATTGCCTAATTAACTATAGCTTGAATGACAGCATTTTGCAGTCGCGCTAAAAACTAAGTAAATGTATAGTACTTGCAACAACTATAGAATTTATTCGTCAATCTTTTACAAGAAAGATTAAAAAATTTTCGTCGTTTTTTAGAATCGATGCAAGTTTTTGATTTTCACAATCCTAATAAATTAAAACTAAAACTTTTTCTAACTTCCTTAATTAAAAACGTTGTGAAAAGAAAGCAGGTAATTATTATATTTTATCAGAGGTTTTTAAAGTATGGAAAAAAAATTAAAACTGTCTGTAAACTGATAAAGAAAAAATAGTCTTGTGAATATACTTTGCAAATCAAAAATTAGAAAAAATGAAAAAAAAAACCTGGGACTGTTGTTTTTTCTTAAAAAGTGAGCTTTTGAATCTTATAAGAAAATACAAAATAGAGGCATTAAAATTTCATCCCTACCTTGCAGAATGTTAGATATAATGAAAATGAAATAAAAGTCGATTAATGGTTTTTGCGATAAGAAATTTTTCAAAATATATGGTCTCGTGGAAATCCTCAATTGATTTTATAAAATTTAAATTCATTACTTCCATACCGTATCAAAAAATATTTCGTATAACTATATCGTCTGCACTAATCAATTAGTACTTTAATGTTAAACTACTAAGTATTATATTACCGGGTACTATAGTGTACCCTACCAGAGGAAATACTTAGAGCCTACCCAAGTAGCACCTAATATTAGATAACATCAGAAATTCAGTAAAATCTAACGTTAGCTTGCTGAACTTCTAATATTAGAAAGATACAAGAGGTCGCTGTTTGCTCTGCATTATATAATATTAGATTCTATGCAAACTAATATTATCTAGCGTTCGACGTAATATTATTTTGCATTAGTTTTGATGCTATATAATATTAGATTTTGTATATTTTGATATTATCTTCGTTACTTTTTATTTTTTGGTGTAAGCAAGAGGAAGATTTGGACAGTAGAATAAATTCGGCGATATAAATTTACTTAATTTTCTGTAATGCTGTGAGGCTGTAAAACAATAGAATAGTTTTGTAATGTCATTCCATGCATTATTTACTTAGCAATACAGGAATACTAAATAAAATTACATAAGCGAATTCTGCTACCATCCATTTTCTTCTCTCTTGCTCCAAAATTTATCTTATGTTCAGATGATTTTTTTTTTATTATTTAAAATTTAGGAAATAATACAATACCACAACTTTTATTGATATTTTTTTCTTTTCTTCATACGATGGGCTTTCTGACGAATTTTATATCATTAATAATTTTCGAATCTTTAATTTTAAAATACATTCTTAATTTTTTTTTTAGAAAATAGCTTATTTTATCAAAATCTCAATTGAATTTGTTATTACATTTAAATTGAGTTGAAAATTTACTTTAAAAATTTTTTCTTTAAAAATAAAACTATGTCATTCATTTCCGAAATTATTAAAATTATGTCTCAAATTTTATTTTTTGTAATAATTGAGACAATAAAGAAAATTTAAAATATTCAAATTACTTAAATTAAAAAATTAATTAAAAATATTCAAATTACTTACTTGCATAAATTTCATCATTTCTCTTCTTACACTAAAATTAAATCTGAAATTTTACTTACAAAACACTTGAAACAAAAGATAAACGCAACTGCTGAAATATTTTCTGGGAGTAAATCAAGGAAAGCCTTTATGAATTTCAATTAAAAAATTTGACAATAATTTTTTGTAATGTAAAAATAATTTTTCATCGGCACATCTGAAATTTTTAATTATTCGATAATTAGTTAAAGATACTATGTACTAACAAATAATTTTATCTGAAAAATTTAGGTAACATTTAAATAACGAAATAAAAAAAAGTAGTAAATATTATATTTTATCAAAATTTTGCATACAATAATGAGACGAAAAAACATATCTTATTTTACTATAAGTTGCCTTTTGTATAAATGAGCCAAATTTGACCACCATAAGTTACTTTTTGATAACGTTGCTATCACAAAATTTTTGTTCAAAATTAATGAATTCTATTGTTTGCATTTCGCTGATAACAGATTATGCATTATAGTAGAAACAAACATAATATTATTGGTAAACGTCTTAAATGGGACTTTATAAAAAAAGATGCAATCGCACGTTTTCACAAAGAATATACTAGACCTTTCAGATGAAAGTTTAAACAATATTCTTCTCTGCATAGATTAGGAATTTTTATCACAATGTAAAGGTTATTCAGCTTTAAGTGAAAGAAGTTTTAAAGATTATAATTATTTCAAACATGATAAAAATAGAAAAAAGCACAAACTTTTTGTCTCAAATTTCAAATGAATAATCATGGGAAAATTTCCAAAATTAAAATGATAAACACAATGTTAATAATAAAAATACTCACAAGTTTGAGATAAACATTAAAATCAGTGTTAAAAGAAAATTGCTACCGATATCATACCGAAAGGTTAAAAATAACCAAATTGTAAATATATTCTACTGTTTTCATGACACTTAAGCACTATCTGCTATAAAGATTTTCCTACGTTATATTTTATGAAATTTTATCAAAGCAAATATCATACATGACTAATCAAATTTCTTAAATTTCTGAAGATTTATTACTAAGTTGCAAAAGAAATTAGACACTACGGTAATTGAGAAAAAAATCGATAATAATTATTACAACAATTTCACAATATAATAATTTTTTTTAAAAACAAAACAAATATAAAATAAACATTATCACATTGTAAATTCAATACATTACCTTCATTGTAAACGTTGTATAATGTATAGATTTTAACTGAGCTAAAAGTAACAGATTATTAATTGTTTAACAAGACAAATTTGTTAAGAGACAATCATTTTTTACCTTTTTCAATGTTGCAGAAAAATTCTGTCACAGACAAATAATTAAGCAAACTTTGTTTTACAAGCATATTCTGAACTACAGTACTAATTATTTATATAGACAAATCATTTTAACAGAGAAGTCAACTATACGCACAAACTATCACAATTCATAATCTTCATTTACTTTATTAGATATATGATCATTAAATTAATGCATAACAGTTTTGATTAAGCGGTGAAGATTATTAAATACACTGAATGTTTCTACAACCTTTTCTAGTTGATTTTTAACTAAAGGAAAGACACTACCTACGATAATACTTTAATGTTTCATCATTGAAATTGAAATCATAGAAATTTATAAAGTTTACTAATAGTTACTAAATTATAAATACCTTAAGAATTTCGTCAAACAATATGGCGATGTAAACAATAATGAGCAAGTTACAATTCAACAGTTGATAAAGTTTTTCGAGTTGAAACGTTCGCAAACTATCAATAATATTATCTTGCGTTTTCTGGCATAAAATTGCATTGGCTAAAAATGATATTTTAAGTAGTACCTAATTTATTGTTTTCCTTCATAAATAAATGTTTATTTATAAAAAATATGAGATAGCTTTTCACAAAAAAGTAGCACTGAACCAAAAATAATGAAATGATATTTTTAAGATAATTTTAATAATTTTTTTTTAATTTTTAATTTTATTAATCTTTTATGATAATTTTTATGATGATATTTTTAAAAGTTCGAATGTTAGCTTGAACACTATTTAATATTATATAATATTAGATCTTAATATTACAAGATAGGATTCAAAGGTCAAGCGTTTTCTAGCGCGGCAGTATTATATTCCATCTTTCTAATTAAAGATAATATCATTTTGCTACCTGGGAAATAGGGGGCCCACAATCTGACCTTATAGGTTACTAAGAGTTAGTTAAATAGCGTTAAAATGAGGAAATTCGATGTCAATATTCTGTAATACAACATGACCCTATATATCCCCTTAATATTGACCCATAATATTCGAATTAGAAAATTTATTACGGTACCGGGTACAAATGAACCTTAAAAGAGGAAATAATTATAGGCTTAATAGGGTGCCTACAACGTGGTCCTTAAAGTTATTATGTATGTGTATATATATAATAGTGAGTTGAATAGCGTTAAAATACGGAAATATAAAGTCAATATTCTGTATTACAACATCACTTTATATCTCCTCCGAATATTGACCCATGATATTCATATTGAACCAGATATTATATTACCAAGTACTAGTCTACACTACCTGGGGAAACAATTATAGGTATAAAAGAGGTCCCACAATTCGGCCTTATAGCTTAATACGCTCGATACTCGTATATATAAAAGTTAGTTAAATAGCGTTAAAATGAGAAAATTCGAAGTCAAAATTCGTTATTACCACATGGTCCGATATCAACCCTTAATATTGACCCATAATATTCGTATTGGACCAGATATTATATTTTCGGGTACTAGTCTACCCGACCTGGGGAAACAATTATAGGCATAATAGAAGTCCCACAATACTACCCTATAGATTTCTATGCATGTATACATATAAAAAAGTGTTAAATAGTGTTAAAATGAGGAAATTCAAAATCAAAATTTTTTATTACTACATGGTCCTAGATCAACCTTAAATATTGACCTATAATACTCATATTGGACCAGGAATTATACTACCGGATATTAGCGTACCGTACTAACGGAAATAATTATAGACATATTAGGGGGCCCACAATAAGACCCTATAGGTTACTATAAATATATATACTTAAGAGTTAGTTAAAAAGCGTTGAAATGAGGAAATTCGAAGTCAAAATTCTTTATTACTACATGGTCCTATAACAAACCTAAATATTGACCCATAACATTCATATTGGATCAGGTATTATATTATCGGGTACTAATGTACCCTACCAGGGGAGGGGAAACAATTTTAGGCAAAATAGGGGACCTACAATGCGACCCTATAGGTTACTATGCATGTATATATACAAGAGTGTGTAAAATAGCATTAAAATGAGGAAATTTGAAGTCAATATTCTGTTTTAAAACATGTTCCTATATCAGCCAGTAATATTGACCCATGATATTCATATTGGACTAGATATATAACCGGGTACTAGTGTACTCTACCAGTGGAAACAATTATAGGCATAATAGACGTCCCTCAATGCAACCTTTTTTCTTACTATGCATGTATATATACATAAGAGTTAGTTTAATAGCGTTAAAATGAGGAAATTCGAAGTCAATATTCTTTATTACTACATGGTCCTATATCATCCCTTAATAATGACCCATGATATTCATATTAGACCGGGTACTATTATACTTCCGGGTACTAGTGCACCCTAAATGGGGAAACAATTTTAAATAAAATAGGAGGCCTAAAATGCGACCCTATAGGTTACTATGCATGTATATATAAGAGTGTGTAAAATAGCGTTAAAATGAGTAAATTTGAAGTCAATATTCTGTTTTAAAACATGTTCCTATATCATCCATTATTATTGAACCATGATATTCATAATGAATTTGATATTATCTTAACTTGTATTGGTCTACACTACCTGGGGAAACTATTATAGGTATAGTAGAGGTCCCACAATTCGGCGTTTTAGCTCACTATGTATATGTTACCGGCAAAGTATGAAACGCCGGCATTGTATAGAATGCCTAGGCATTGTATAGAATGCCTGACGTTTTTAGGCAAAGTATGAAATGTGAGAATTAGTACATACTTTGCCTAGGCATTGTATAGAATGCCTAGGCATTCTATAGAATGCCAAATGCTATTTAGGCAAAGTATGAAATAAACGTCCTGATGAGGTTATTATGTATGTTACGAATCCGCCACCTCCATCTGGCGGACAGAGCCAAAAACTCTTTTTTAGCTGTAACCGTAACGTTGAGTTTATTCTTTTTAGTATTAATGTTTTTTTCCGAACACTTGGGGAGCAACCGCTCCGTTCAAAATGATTACTTCTACGCCTTAACCAATTAATGTTAAAACGTGTTACAGTTCTTTAACGATTTAAAGCCAATAAAATAAATGGGTAAAAGCTTACCTCTTTCTTTAAATCGTTCTTTCTTCTTTTGCGGATCTGACTGTATTTTCCTGTTAATAGATACCTGGAGACGTAATTAATAGAATAATACTAAAGAATAATAGGAAAATTTTAATGAAGATATTTACAAATTTACAATTAAGGCGTAGAAGTAATCATTTTGAACGGAGCGGTTGCTCCCCAAGTGTTCGGAAAAAAACATTAATACTAAAAAGAATAAACTCAACGTTACGGTTACAGCTAAAAAAGAGTTTTTGGCTCTGTCCGCCAGATGGAGGTGGCGGATTCGTAACACTCTCCCACCTTGAGGTCTGAAATAATTGAAGAGCTCAACAAGTTCAAACGTTGTGGTGGTCTTATAGCTCGTCCAACTCTGGTCACTGGAAAAGTGATATGGTAGCTGGTTCGATCGCCACTCTGGATATCAGACTTTTGACTGGCTACTCCATCATTCTGGTCACTCACAGGAATTGTTGAATCAGGTGGGTCCTTTCTTTCGATGATCCTAGGGACAAATTCTAGAGGTTGAAGTTCTAGAGGGTAGAGTCTTTGCACTGGACGGAGGAAAACACTGTTTTCTGTTTTGACTCTAGCAAGGCGAATCACATTGTCCTTTCCGGGTAGAATCTCTACAATTTTAGCTAAGGGCCAATGGATACGCTTTTTGTTGGCCTCCTCTAAAAGCACCAAGTCTCCAACATTCACTTTATCAAATCTTTTGTTCTTATCAGAGTAGAGTCTCAACTGTCCTAGATATTCGCTGCGAAACCTGTTTCTCAAATCATTACGAAGTTGTTGTCTGTACTTGGCTCTACGACTAAGTTCTTTAGCATCTATTTCATCAATATCTGGGACTCCCGATGATGGTAGTTCATGGAGAAACATCATAGGTGTCAAAGGAGAAGGATCTTCTGCATCTTCAGACACATATGTAATTGGTCTAGAATTTAAAATCTGTTCGCACTCACATAGTATTGTGTTAAGTTCTTCATAGTTCAGGGAAGCATGACCCAGAACTTTTCTTAAGACTTGTTTAACCATTCTAACTAGTCTCTCCCACCATCCACCCCACCATGCGGCGGATGGGGGGTTAAATCTCCAACGTATCTTTTGAGTAGTTGTCATATTTTGTACTGTCTGCCAATCAATGTTCATGAGTGCTCTCTGCGTTCCTACGAAATTGGTGCCATTGTCAGAATAGATAATGTATGGCCTGCCTCTTCTTGAAATAAACCTCCTCAGGGATTGGATGAAGGCTTCCGTCGACAGAGATGTTATCAGTTCCAGGTGTAAAGCACGGTATATAGCACAGGTAAATAACACAATCCACGATTTGGAGCCATCACGAAGAAACAGTGGTCCTGCCAAGTCAATACCGACGACTTCAAATACCGCTGCGTCTCGGACTCTATCTTCTGGTGGAATCCCTGATAATACTTCTAGTTTTCGCTTATCGAATCTTTGACATGTAATGCACTTTCTTATGATGTTACGTATGGTTTTCCTTGACCTTAAAATCCAAAAGTTTTCTCTTAGAAGTGACATGAGTGTTGTTACTCCTGCATGTTGATGTTCGATGTGTTTTTCAATTATTAAACGGTGTACCACTGGATGATTGTAGGGTAAAAGCACAGGATACAGAAAACATTCTTTATCTTTCCTTTGAACTATATTTGTCTTCACTCTTAAAATTCCTTCTTCCGTTTCAATGGTTCTGAGAGTACGAAAATTTGAATCAGTTTTATTGGAAAAAGCGTCCTTTTGTATCAAACGATAAATTGCCTTTTCAGCTTTTTCAATTTCGGACACAGATAGGTTTTCTGAGGAATTCCTTTCTACTTTTCTTGAGTTTTGGTAAAATCGGAAAATCCAGGCAATCATTCTAACTATCTTCTTATAAGACGAGAAATATTTATAGTACCAATCGTAATCCTCATTCTTGTTATCAATCAGAGTAAGTATAGTTTTCCTCTTTTCTTTGTTTAATAGTTCTTCATCCGGTTGTTCTTCTGACTGGGGCCATTCTTCAAAAGGTAGATATAGGAAAGAAGGTCCCTCCCACCATTTCGATTTTTGCAATTGTTCAGGAGTACATCCTCTAGAAGGGAGGTCAGCAATATTTAAATTCCCAGGAACGTGTCTCCAGTCAGATATGTTCGTTAGCGATCTTATCTCTTGAACTCGATTGTGGACAAAGGTTCCCCAAGCTTGGTCCCTTTTGATCCAACCAATTGCTGTCGTTGAATCACTCCAATACGTTATAGGGTTACTTTTCATTCTTAAATCTTCTTGTACTGTTTTAGCAAGTCTAACACCAATTAAACACGATAGTAGTTCCAAACGTGGTATAGTCATTTCTTTTATGGGAGCTACGCGACTTCTAGCATTCACTAACTGGACTTTTGTACCAAATGTGGTTTCAATTCTTACGTATACACAAGTTGCATAAGCATGTTTGCTCGCGTCCGAAAAAACATGGATTGTAACGTTATCTTGATTTTCATAGTCTACATTTAGCCATCTGGGTATTTTTGTTTCAGAAAGTAGGTTTAACTGTTTTAGCCAAATTCTAAATCGTTTATGCAAAAGTTCGGGGAGAGTTTCGTCCCATTTAATTTTCTGGTTCCAAGTCTCTTGAAGAATTAGCTTTGGTACTAAAGTTACGGGAGCTGTAAATCCTATTGGATCAAAAACTTTCTGAGTTATGGACAAAACTTTTCTTTTGGTTACCGGTTCATTTAAATCATAGTTCTTGTTTACTTTGCAAATTAAACTATCTTCTTCTAAATCCCAAATTAGGCCTAACACTGGTATCTTCTCAGATTCGTTTTGTTCTGTGATGGAATTTGGTACGTTAGACTTCCAACACCTCAAATTAAAATGTGCGGATGCTAAAATTGATTTTGATTCTAATATGAAATTTTCAGCTTCGTTCACATCATTTAGACTTGTTAAGGAATTGTCGATGTAGAAAGATGATCTTAATAATTCCGCAGTTTGATTGAAATGTTCTGGCACATTGTTCAAGTGATGTTCTAGTGTAGCGGCTAACAGGTAGGGGCTTGATGTAAGGCCGAACACAACGCGCCTATGCCGATAAACCCTAATATTTCTTTCACTATCATACCACAAAAATCTCAAAAAATCGCGATCATTTTCTCTAACATTAATCTGAAGAAATGCTTTCTCGATATCCGACGAAATTCCTATTCGGTATTTCCGAAAACGGTTCACTATACTGGGTATAATTTCGATTAAGTTAGGTCCTTTAGTCAAACAATCATTAAGTGATGGTTTGTCTCTTGTGTGCGCTGATGCATTGAAAACCGGTCGGATTTTCGTAGTCTCACTGTTTTCTTTAAATACGGGTCTATGGGGTAAGTAATGTGTTCCCGAAATCTTATTGTCATTTACCACCTCAATAATATTCTCAGATTCCCAAAATTCAAACATTTTCTGATATTCGTCCCTATGATTTGTACTAATTAGCTTATTTTCTGTTTTAACGAGACATTTTTCGGCCATAAAACGGTTATTGTGCAAAATGGAACTATCTACTACCCAAGGTAACGAAACTTCATATCTACCAGTTTTGTCTTTTCTAATCGTGTTCGCAAAATGCTTTTTGGTCTCTTCCTCTAATAAACTCTTAGTTTGATTTTCTTCTCGCGCAGAAATTCCTAAAGTGTCTAAGCGCCATAAGTCTGTTAATTTAGAATCGGAAACATGCAAAGACAACGATAAACTTGACAAAGAATTTTCAATTTTCGTATCGTTATTATCAATTTTGCCCATTATTGTCCACCCTAGTTTTGTTTTTACTGCTAATAGTCCTTTACTGAGATGTTTAATATCTCCGGTCAAGATTTTGCTAGCTATATCCGCTCCCAAGAGAAAATGTAATTCCTTCGGATCCTTTTCACACAAACAAACATTGTCGTTGATGAAAATATCACTAATATAAATTCCAAAATTCTTCAATTCCCTAACACTATTAGCATCGTTTAATTTCGGTAATGGTATACAAATTTTCTCCTGATCCATTACATCTACATTTAAAGAAAAACTCTTCTCAATATTACTCAACTCTATACAATATCTTTTATGGGTTTCTTGTTTAACTATTCCTCCGAAAAGGCCGTGATTCACAGATTCTTCACCTAAACACTTCAATTTTAAAGATTCTGCAATAAATTTACTGACGTAACTTTTTTGTGACCCAGTGTCAAGAATCCCTCTAACATAATAATCTACATCATTAACATTAATGCATACAATTAAAGTCTGTAAAAGAATTTCTTTATAACTAGAATTATTAGCTAAAACACTATTTTCAGACATATTATCATTTGTTTCATAGTTAGATTTCTCTTTTTCCTTATTATTTAAACTATAACACATAATCGAAACATGACCACGTCCGCAATGTTTACATAAAATATTTTTATTTCTGCATTGACGGCTAATGTGAGAAAGGGAAGTACATTTAAAGCAAGCGCCATTCTTAAATAAAATATTTTTCTTTTCGTCTAAACTCAATTTTAAAGCGAGCGGGCATAGATCACTTCTGTGAGATTTACGACAGAAACCGCAATCCGATGAATATTTATGATTTTTTACTTCCGAAGAACAAAACAGTTCGGCGCCGGTGATTATTTTTTGATTCTTATGTTCATTTCTATACCGCGGAGTGAAAGAAATAGTAGGTTTTTCTTTTTGATTTTCATTTCGAATGACTGACAAAGATGAACGCTCTTTAGCAATCAAAATTTTAGATAGAAAATCTAGTATATCTTTTGTATTATATGAAGAATTCTTAATCTCCTTATTAAATTCAAAAACCAAATCAGGGGGGATCATTTTTAATAACATGGGAGACAGCATAGCGCTATAAGTATCGGATAAAATATTTAGCGATTCTAAGCTTCGAATTTCTGTTTGAATCGCATCGAAAAGCTTTCGGAATGATTTCACATCACTGGAGTTTTTTAAAGGGGAAATATTCAAAATTTTATTCATGTGGGTGTCGATTAAAATTTCTTTGCGTCCAAATCTATCTTCTAACATTTTAATAGCATTATCATAATTTTCAGCCGTTATAGCAAATCCTTCGACAGTCTGAAGCGCTGTTCCCGACAAATAAAATTTCAAATAATTGAATTTGCTAATTTTATCTAATGAATTATTGTTGTGTATGGCTGATTCGAACGAGTTCCAAAAACTAAGCCATTGGCTTATATCTCCATAGAATTTTTGGATTGATAATTTCGGTAGATTTATTTGAACTTTATCTTGAAACGTATTTTCTAAAGTGTTCTTTAAACTTGAATCGGGTGTGGTTTCGTTTTGAGATGTAGATTGTTTTGCGCTTTCGTTTGGAATCAATAATGATGAGTTTATTTTCTTTTTCGCTCTAAATTTCCATGTAATTATTCTTTCGCGATAATCCATGGCCGAATTAATGTCCGCATCAAGTTCTTTAGGATCCAGAATTTTTTGTAATTCACTGTCCAAAGTTTCTAATTCAGTTGCTAATTCCGTCAACAATTCTAACGACTCTTCTAAACAATCTGAAACAGTTTCTTTTTTGAGTTCAGTTTCGATGGTTTTCATTTTATTAGTCGCCGATGTTCTTACAATTCCTCTACGCTTTTTAAGTCGTGCAATCATGTCGTCAGCCATTGTTTAAGTATTCTAATTCTGACGATCTCTATCGTAAACAAACGTTTCAGTAAAACAGTTTCACTTTCGATTCCTATTCCCTTTCAATATCAAATTTATTTATCTATTTTCAAGAACAGTCAGGTCCCTGTTCGGGCGCCAATTAATGTTAAAACGTGTTACAGTTCTTTAACGATTTAAAGCCAATAAAATAAATGGGTAAAAGCTTACCTCTTTCTTTAAATCGTTCTTTCTTCTTTTGCGGATCTGACTGTATTTTCCTGTTAATAGATACCTGGAGACGTAATTAATAGAATAATACTAAAGAATAATAGGAAAATTTTAATGAAGATATTTACAAATTTACAATTAAGGCGTAGAAGTAATCATTTTGAACGGAGCGGTTGCTCCCCAAGTGTTCGGAAAAAAACATTAATACTAAAAAGAATAAACTCAACGTTACGGTTACAGCTAAAAAAGAGTTTTTGGCTCTGTCCGCCAGATGGAGGTGGCGGATTCGTAACAATGTAAATGATGTGCATGTTACTGTGAATGACCGAAATCGGTGGTTGTTGACTTTCACCGGTGAATGTTGGCAATCACATAGTCGCTTTGGTGAATGTCCGAAATACTTATTACATCCGATTTGATATTAATTTATTCGTGGATATAATTACATTTATTCGATATTTTTAAACTTACTGACGATAGATTAGAAGAAACATCAGTGTTTGGAGTATCGAGCTAATATATACTGGGCAATGACACTTGACCTTAAAAAAACATCAGTGTAGGGTATACCGGGCAAATGTATACCGGGAAATGGCACTTGATCTTAAATCCTACATCCTACACTGATGTTTTTTAAAGGTTCAGTGCCTTTGCCCGGTATACACTTGCCCGGTATACCCTTTACTGATGTTTTTTAAGGTCAAGTGCCACTGCCCGGTATACATTTGCCCGGTATACCCTACACTGATATTTTTTAAGATCAAGTGCCACTGCCCGGTATATCCTACACTGATGTTTTTTTTAAAGTCAAGTGCCATTGCCGGTATATATTTGCCCGATACTAAAAACACTGATGTTTCTTCTAATCTATCGTCAGTAAGTATTAAAATATCGAACAAATGTATAACTAAATCCACGAATAAATTAATATCAAATCGGATGTAATAAATATTTCGAACATTCACCAAAGCGACTATGTGATTGTCAACATTCACCGGTGTCAACAACCACCGATTTCGGTCATTCACAGTAACATGCACATCATTAACATAATAACCTCATCAGGACGTTTTTTTCATACTTTGCCTAAATAACATGTGGCATTCTATAGAATACCTAGGCAATGTGTGAAATATAAACCATTTTATACTTTGCAGGCTAATTTCAGGCATTCTATACAATGTCGGATTTCATACTTTGCCGGTAACATATATATATAAAAGTTAGTTTAATAGCGTTAAAATGAAGAGATTCGAAGTCAAATTTCTTTATTACTACATGTTCCTAGATCAACCCTAAATATTGACCCATGATATTCATATTAGACCAGATTTTATATTACCAAGTACTAATCTACACTACCTGGGTAAACAATTATGGGTATAATAGAGGTCCCACAATTCAACCTTATAGCTTACTATGCATGTATATATATACAAGTTAGTTAAATAACAATAAAATAAGGAAATTCGAGGTCAAAATTCTTTATTACCATATGGTCCTATATCAATCCTTAATATTGACACATAATATTCGTATTGCACCAGATGTTATATTTTTCGGGTCTATCCTACCTTGGGAAACAATTATATGCGTAATAGAGGTCCCACAATGGTACCCTATAGCTTACTATGCATGTATATATATTACAATGTTTTAAATATTGTTAAAATGAGGAAATTCAACTCTCAAGGAGGAAATTCCCTCAATGTGCCCTTATAGCTTACTATGCATGTATATATATAACAGTGTGTTAAATAGCATGAGAAAATGAAAAAATTCGAAGTTAATATTCTGTTTTAAAACATGGTCCTATATCACCCCTTAATATTGACCTATAATTTTCATATTAGACCAGTTATCATATTACCGGGTACTAGTATACTCTACGAGGGGAAAGAATTATAGGAACAATAGGGGGCCAGCAATGCGACCCTATAGGTTACTATGCATATAAGAGTGTGTAAAGTAGCGTTAAAGTGAGGAAATTTGAAGTCAATATTCTGTTTTAAAACTTTTTTTTATATCATCCATTAATATTGATCCATGGACCAGATATTATATTACCGGGAACTAGTCTACACTACCTGGAGAAGCAATTATAGGTATAATAGAGGTCCCACAATTCTACTTTATAGCTTACTATGCATGTATATATATAAAAGTTAGTTAAATAGCGTTGAAATGAGGAATCTCGAAGTTAAAATTCTTTATTACCACGTGGTCCTATAACAACCCTTAATATTGACACCCATAATATTCGTATTGGACCAGGCAGTATATTACCGGGTACTAGTTTACTCAACCAAAGGTATATATATATATATAATATATATATATATATATATATATATATATGTACATATATATAAAGAGAGAGAGAGAGAGGAGTGTAAAATAAAGTTAAAATGAGGAAATTTGAAGTCAATATTCTGTTTTAAAACTCGTTCCTATATCATCCATTATTATTGAACCATGATATTCATATTGAACCAGATATTATATTAACTTGTACTAGTCTACAATACCTGGGGTAACTATTATAGGTATAATAAAGGTCCCACAATTCGGCGTCTATAGGTTACTATGGTTACCCAATAGGTTACTATGAACCCTATAGGTTACTCTATACTATAACCATATAGGGTGGCTGGAGCCAGGGGTCCCGGGTTCAAACCCCAGGACCGGGCAGTTTTTCACTTTTTTTTTCCTTTTTTTTAAAATTCTTTTTTTTTGCATTATATAATTTTTTTAATGTGTTTTTTGGTATTCTGCAGGCTCCTGCATGTCAGAAAAAAGTATTTTTTATGGAAAAATGGGAAAAAACTGGAAAAATCAATGAAAATAAGTTTTTTTGTCATTTTTCGACTCCTTTTGAAACATTTTAGGGAGTCAATCATGCATAGGGTGTTCTGTGTATAAAATGGAGCATATTTCTTTGCTAAAGAATACGTAATGGAACAATGAGAAAAAGAAAAAAAAGACGAAATGTCGAGAATAAGGCTTCGAGACCCCTAGCTCCCCTTGGTATTAAGTTGTAATTTTCAAACTCGCACCCACGGTAGGTCCCCATGGTCCTACCATGGTTATCAAAGGAAATTTTTATAAGTCAATTAAGGGTGTCCCAGTGGGCCCCTAAAGGTCTATTGCATATTTCACTGAGAAAAGGTTTTTGAAAGGAAGCTGCTGTAGGCCTGACGTGAAACAGTGGCCTGTTTGGTAGAGTGTTGGACTGTCAACTGGTGGCTGGAGCCAGGGGTCCTCCGTTCGAACCCTAGGACCTGGCAGTCTTTCAATTTTTTTTCATTTTTTTTAATTCCTTTATTTTGCATTATATTATTTTTTAATGTGTTTTTCGGTATTCAGCAGGATCCTGCATGTCAGAAAAAAAGTATTTTTTTTTAAAAAATGGGAAAAAACTGGAAAAATCAAGAAAAATCAGTTTTTTTGTCATTTTTCGACTCTTCTTGCAACATTTTAGTGAGTCTATCATGTATAGGGTGTTCTGTGTTTAAAAATGAGCATATTTCTTTGCTAAAAAACACGCAATAGAACAATGAGAGAGAAAAAAAAAGACGAAATGCCAAGAATAAGGTTCAGGCTTCGAGATCCCCTAGCTCCCCTTGGTATTAAGTTATAAGTTTCAAACTCGCACCCGAGGTAGGTCCCCATGGTCCAACCATGGCTACCGAAGGACATTTTTATAAGTGAATTAGGGGGTCCTAGTGGGCCCCTAAAGGTCTATCGCATATTTCACCTAGAAAAGGCTTTTGAAGGGAAGCTGCTGCAGGCCTGATATGAAACAGTGCCCTGTTTGGTAGAGTGTTGGACTGTCAACTGGTGGCTGGAGCCAGGAGTCCCGGCTTAAATCCCCAGGACCGGGCAGTTTTTCACTTTTTTTTCCTTATTTTTTTTAAATCTTTTTTTTTTTTGGATTACATTATTTTTTTAATGTGTTTTTCCGTTTTCTGCAGGATCTTGCATGTCAGAAAAAAAGTATTCTTTTGGAAAAATGGAGAAAAAAAACTGGAAAAATCAGTTTTTTTGTCAATTTTCGACTCCCTTTGCAACATTTTAGGGAGTCTATCATGCATAGGGTGTTCTGTGTATAAAATGGGGCATATTTCTTTGCTAAGGAACACGTAATAGAACTAAGAGAGAAAAAAAAAGAACGAAATGTCTAGAATAAGGTTCGGACTTCGAGACCCACTAGCTCACCTTGGTATTAAGTTATAAATATCAAACTCGCACTTAAGGTAGGTCCCCATGGTCCAATCATGGCTACCGAAGGAAATTTTTATAAGTGAATTAGGAGGGTCCCAGTGGGCCCCTAAAGTCTATTGTATATTTCACCAAGAAAAGGCTTTTGAAGGGAAGCTGCTGCAGGCATTACGTGAAACAGTGGCCTGTTTGGTAGAGTGTTGGACTGTCAACTGGTGGCTGGAGCCAGGGGTCCCGTGTTCGAACCCCAGGACCGGGAAGTATTTAACTCTTTTTTCCTTTTTTTTAAATACCTTTATTTTGCATTATATTATTCTTTTAATGTGTTTTCGGTATTCTAAAGTCTTCTGCATGTCAGAAAATTTTATTTTTTTGGAAAAGTTGGAAAAAACTGGAAATATCAAGGAAAATCAGTTTTTTTGTCATTTTTTGAAACATTTTAGGGAGTCCATCATGCATAGGGTGTTTTGTGTATAAAATGGATCATATTTCTTTGCTAAAGAACACGTAATGGAACAATGAAGGAAGGAAAAAAAAATACGAAATGTCGAGAATAAGGTTCAGGCTTCGAGATCCCCTAGCTCCTCTTGGTATTAAGTTATAAATTTCAAACTCGCACCCAAGGTAGGTCCCCATGGCTACCGAAGGACATTTTTATAAGTGAATTAGGGGGGTCCTAGTGGGTCCATAAAGGTCTATCGCATATTTCACCGAGAAAAGGCTTTTGAAGGGAAGCTGCTGCAGGCCTGACGTGAAACAGTGGCCTGTTTGGTAGAGTGTTGGACTGTCAACTGGTGGCTGGAGCCAGGTGTCCCGGGTTCGATCCCCAGGACCGGGCAGTTTTCCACTTCTTTTTCCTTATTTTTTTAAATTCTTTTTTTTTGCATTATATTATTTTTTTAATGTGTTTTTCCGTTTTCTGCAGGATCCTGCATGTCAGAAAAAAATTTTTGTTCAGAAAAAATGGGAAAAACTGGAAAAATCAAGAAAAATCAGTTTTTTGTCATTTTTCGACTCCACTTGCAACAGTTTAGCGAGTCTATCATGTATAGGGTGTTCTGTGTTTAAAATCGAGCATATTTCTTTGCTAAAAAACACGCAATAGAACAATGAGAGAGAAAAAAAAGACGAAATGTCGAGAATAAGGTTCAGGCTTCGAGATCCCTTATCTCCCCTTGGTATTGGGTTATAACTTTCAAACTCGCACCCAAGGTAGGTCCCCATGGTCAAACCATGGCTAAAGAAGGAAATTTTTATAAGTGATTTAGGGGGGTCCCAGTGGGCCCCTAAATGCCAATTTCATATTTCACCTAGTAAAGGATTTTAAAGGGAAGCTGCTGCAGGACTGACGTGAAACAGTGGCCTGTTTGGTAGAGTGTTGGACTGTCAACTGGTGGCTGGAGCCAGGGGTCCCGGGTTCTAACCCCAGGACCAGGCAGTTCTTCAATTTTTTTAACCTTTTTTTTAAATTTCTTTATTTTGGATTATATTATTTTTTAAATGTGTTTTTCGGTATTCTGCACGCTTCTGCATGTCAAAAAATAATATTTTTGTTTGGAAAAATGGGAAAAAACTGGAAAAATCAATGAAAATCAGTTTTTTTGTCATTTTTCGACTCCCTTTGCAGCATTTCAGGGAGGCTATCTTGCGTAGGGTGTTCTGTGTATAAAATGGAACATATTTCTTTGCTAAAGAACACGTAATGGAACAATAAGGAAAAAAAAAAAAAGACAAAATGTCGAGAATAAGGTTCAGGTTTCGAGACCCCCTAGCTCCCCTTGGTATTAAGTCATAAATATCAAACTCGCACCCAAGGTAGGTCCCCATGGTCCAATCATGGATAGTGAAGAAAATATTTATAAGTGAATTAGGGGGGTCCCAGTGGGCCCCTAAAGTCCATTGTATATTTCACCAAGAAAGGCTTTTGAAGGGACGCTGCTGCAGGCTTTACGTGAAACATTAGCCTGTTAGGTAGAGTGTTGTACTGTAAACTGGTGGCTGGAGCCGGGAGTCCCGGGTTCGAACCCCAGGAACAAGCAGTTTTTCACTTTTTTCCCTCATTTTTTTTAATTATTTTTTTGGAATATATTATTTTTTAAATGTGTTTTTCCGTTTTCTGCAGGCTCCTGCATGTCAGAAAAAAAGTATTTTTTTGGAAAAATGGAAAAAAAACTGGAAAAATCAAGGAAAATCATTTTTTTTTGTCAATTTTCGACTCCTTTTGCAACATTTTAGGGAGGCTTTCTTGCGTAGGGTGTTCTGTGTATAAAATGGAGCATATTTCTTTGCTAAAGAACACGTAATGGAACAATAAGGAAAAAAAAAGACAAAATGTCGAGAATAATGTTCAGGTTTCGAGACCCCCTAGCTCCCCTTGGTATTAAGTCATAAATATCAAACTCGCATACAAGGTAGGTCCCCATGGTCCAATCATGGCTACCGAAGGAAATTTTTATAAGTGAATTAGGGGGGTCCCAGTGGATCCCTAAAGGTCAATTGCATATTTCACCGAAAAAAGCTTTTGAAGGGAGGCTGCTGCAGGCCTGAGAGGAAACAGTGGCCTGTTTGGTAGAGTGTTGGACTGTCAACTGGTGGCTGGGGCCAGGAGTCCCGGGTTCGAACCCCAGGACCAGCTAGTTTTTCACTTTTTTTTACTTATTTTTTTTAATTCTTTTTCTTTGCATTATATTATTTTTTTAATGTGTTTTTCGGTGTTCTGCAAGATCCTGCATGTCAGAAAAAAAGTATTCTTTTTGGAAAAATGGGAAAAAACTGGAAAAAAAAAAAAATCAGTTTCTTGTCATTTTTCGACTCCTCTTGCAACAGTTTAGCGAGTCTATCATGTAGAGGGTGTACTGTGTTTAAAATGGAGCATATTTCTTTGCTAAAAAACACGCAATAGAACAATGACAGAGAAAAAAAAGACGAAATGTCAAGAATAAGGTTCAGGCTTCGAGATCCCCTAGCTCCTCTTGGTATTAAGTTATAAATTTCAAACTCGCACCCGAGGTAGGTCCCCATGGTCCAACCATGGCTGAAGAAGTAAATTTTTATAAAAGAATTAGGGGGGTCCTAGTGGGCCCATAAAGGTCTATCGCATATTTCACCGAGAAAAGGCTTTTGAAGGGAAGCTGCTGCAGACCTGACGTGAAACAGTGGCCTGATTGGTAGAGAGTTGGACTGTCAACTGGCGACTGGAGCCAGGGATCCCGGGTTCAATCCCCAGGACGGGGCAGTTTTTAAATTTTTTTCCTTTTTTTTTAATTCCTTTATTTTGCATTATATTATTTTTTTAATGTGTTTTTCGGTATTCTGCAGGCTCCTGCATGTCAGAAAAAAATTGTTGTTCAGAAAAAATGGGAAAAAACTGGAAAAATCAAGAAAAATTAGTTTTTTTGTCATTTTTCGACTCCTTTTGCAGCATCTTAGGGAGGCTATCTTGCTTGGTGTGTTTTGTGTATAACATGGAGCATATTGCTTTGATAAAAAACACGTAATGGAACAATGAGAAAAAATAGAAAGAAAGAAAAGATGAAATGTCGAAAATAAGGGTCAGGCTTCCAGACCCACTAGCTCACCTTGGTATTAGGTTATAATTTTCAAACTCGCACCCAAAGTAGGTCCCCATGGTCAAACCATGGCTACCGAAGGAAATTTTTTATACGTAAATTAGGGGGGTCCCAGTGGGCCCCTAAAGTCTATTGTATATTTCACCAAGAAAGGCTTTTGAAGGGAAGCTGCTGCAGGCTTTACGTGAAACAGTAGCCTGTTGGGTAGAGTGTTGGACTGTACACTGGTGGCTGGAGCCAGGAGTCCCGGGTTCGAGCCCCAGGAACAAGCAGTTTTTCACTTTTTTCCCTCATTTTTTTTAATTCTTTTTTTTGCACTATATTATTTTTTAAATGTGTTTTTCCGTTTTCTGCAGGCTCCTGCATGTCAGAAAAAAAGTATTTTTTTGGAAAAATGGAAAAAAAACTGGAAAAATCAAGGAAAATCATTTTTTTTTTGTCAATTTTCGACTCCTTTTGCAACATTTTAGGGAGGCTATCTTGCGTAGGGTGTTCTGTGTATAAAATGGAGCATATTTCTTTGCTAAAGAACACGTAATGGAACAATAAGGAAAAAAAAAAAAAGACAAAATGTCGAGAATAAGGTTCAGGTTTCGAGACCCCCTAGCTCCCCTTGGTATTAAGTCATAAATATCAAACTCGCACCCAAGGTAGGTCCCCATGGCCCAATCATGGCTACCGAAGGAAATTTTTATAAGTGAATTAGGGGGGTCCCAGTGGATCCCTAAAGGTCTATTGCATATTTCACCGAGAAAAGGCTTTTGAAGGGAAGCTGCTGCAGGCCTGAAATGAAACAGTGGCCTGTTTGGTAGAGTGTTGGACTGTCAACTGGTGGCTGGAGCCAGGGGTCCCGGGTTCTAACCCCAGGACCAGGCAGTTTTTCAATTTTTTTATCCTTTATTTTTAATTCCTTTATTTTGGATTATATTATATTTTTAATGTGTTTTTCGGAATTCTACACCCTTCTGCATGTCAAAAAAATATTTTTGTTTGGAAAAATGGGAAAAAACTGGAAAAATCAATGAAAATCAGTTTTTTTTGTCATTTTTCGACTCCCTTTGCAGCATTTTAGGGAGGCTATCTTGCGTAGGGTGTTCTGTGTATAAAATGAAGAATATTTCTTTGCTAAGGAACATGTAATGGAACAATCAGAAAAAAAGGACGAAATGTCGAGAATAAGGTTCAGGCTTCGAAACCCCCTAGCTCACCTTGGTATTAAGTTATAAATTTCTAACTCGCACCCGAGTTAGGTCTCCATGGTCCAACCATTGCTACTGAAGGACATTTTTATAAGAGAATTAGGGGGGTCCCAGTGGGCCCCTAAAGGTCTATTGCATATTTCACCGAGAAAAGGGATTCGAAGGAAAGTTGCTGCAGGCCTGACATGAAACAATGGCCTGTTTGGTAGAGTGTTGGACTATCAACTGGTGGCTGGAGCCAGGAGTCCCGGGTTCAAACCTCAGGACTGGGCAGTTTTTCGCTTTTTTTTCCTTATTTTTTTTAATTCTTTTTTTTTTGCATTATATTATTTTTTTAATGTGTTTTTCGGTATTCTGCACGCTCCTGCATGTCATAAAAAAATTTTGTTCAAAAAATGGGAAAAAAACTGGAAAAATCAGGGAAAATCAGTTTTTTTGTCATTCTTCGACTCCTTTTGCAATATTTTAGGGAGTCTATCATACAGAGGGTGTTCTGTGTATAAAATGGAGCATATTGCTTTGCTAAAGAACATGTAATGGAGCAATGAGGAAAAAAAAGACGAAATGTCGAGAATAAGGTTCAGGCATCGAGACCCCTATCTCCCCTTGGTATTAGGTTATAATTTTCAATCTCGCACCCGAGGTAGGTCCCCATGGTCCAACCATGGCTACCAAAGGACATTTTTGTAAGTGAATTAGGGGGGTCCCAGTGGGCCCCTAAATGCCAATTGCATATTTCACCGAGAAAAGGTTTTTGAAGGGAAGCTGCTGCAGGACTGACGTGAAACAGTGGCCAGTTTGGTAGAGTGTTGGACTGTCAACTGGTGGCTGGAGCCAGGGGTAACGGGTTCTAACCCCAGGACCAGGCAGTTTTTCAATTTTTTTATCCTTTTTTTTTAATTCCTTTATTTTGCATTATATTATTTTTTTTATATGTTTTTCGGTATTCTGCACGCTCCTGCATGTCAGAAAAAAAAATTTGTTCAGAAAAAATGGGAAAAAACTGGAAAAATCAGCTTTTTGTCATTTTTTGACTCCTCTTGCAACAGTTTAGCGAGTGTATCATGTATATGGTGTTCTGTGTTTAAAATTGAGCATATTTCTTTGCTGAAAAACACGCAATAGAACAATGAGAGAGAAAAAAAATACGAAATGTCAAGAATAAGGTTCAGGCTTCGAGATCCCCTATCTCCCCTTGGTATTAGGTTATAATTTTCAAACTCGCACCCAAGGTAGGTCCCCATGGTCAAACCATGGCTGAAGAAGGAAATTTTTGTAAGTGAATTAGGGGGGTCCCAATGGGCCCCTAAATGCCAATTTCATATTTCACCTAGTAAAGGCTTTTGAAGGGAAGCTGCTGCAGGACTGACGTGAAACAGTGGCCAGTTTGGTAGAGTGTTGGACTGTCAACTAGTGGCTGGAGCCAGGGGTCCCGGGTTCTAACCGCAGGTCCAGGCAGTTTTTCAATTTTTTTATCCTTTTTTTTTAATTCTTTTACTTTGGATTATATTTTTTTTTAAATGTGTTTTTCGGTAATCTGCACGCTTCTGCATGTCAAAAAAATTATTTTTGTTTGGAAAAATGGGAAAAAACTGGAAAAATCTATGAATATCAGTTTTTTTGTCATTTTTCGACTCCCTTTGCAGCATTTTAGGGAGGCTATCTTGCGTAGGGTGTTCTGTGTATAAAATGGAGCATATTTCTTTGCTAAAGAACACGTAATGGAACAATATGGAAAAAAAAAAAGACAAAATGTCGAGAATAAGGTTCAGGTTTCGAGACCCCCTAGCTCCCCTTGGTATTAAGTTATAATTTTCAAACTCGCACCCAAGGTAGGTCCCCATGGTCCAATCATGGATACCGAAGGAAATTTTTATAAGTGAATTAGGGGGGTCCCAGTGGGCCCCTAAATGCCAATTTCATATTTCACCTAGTAAAGGCTTTTGAAGGGAAGCTGCTGCAGGACTGACGTGAAACAGTGGCCAGTTTGGTAGAGTGTTGGACTGTCAACTAGTGGCTGGAGCCAGGGGTCCCGGATTCTAACCCCTGGACCAGGCAGTTTTTCAATTTTTTTATCCTTTTTTTTTAATTCCTTTATTTTGGATTATATTATTTTTTAAATGTGGTTTTCGGTAATCTGCACGCTTCTGCATGTCAAAAAAATTATTTTTGTTTGGAAAAATGGGAAAAAACTGGAAAAATCTATGAAAATCAGTTTTTTTGTCATTTTTCGACTCCCTTTGCAGCATTTTAGGGAGGCTATCTTGCGTAGGGTGTTCTGTGTATAAAATGGAGCATATTTCTTTGCTAAAGAACACGTAATGGAACAATAAGGAAAAAAAAAAAAGACAAAATGTCGAGAATAAGGTTCAGGTTTCGAGACCCCCTAGCTCCCCTTGGTATTAAGTTATAATTTTCAAACTCGCACCCAAGGTAGGTCCCCATGGTCCAATCATGGATACCGAAGGAAATTTTTATAAGTGAATTAGGGGGGTCCCAGTGGGCCCCTAAAGTCTATTGTATATTTCACCAAGAAAGGCTTTTGAAGGGAAGCTGCTGCAGGCATTACGTGAAACAGTAGCCTGTTTGGTAGAGTGTTGGGTTGTAAACTGGTGGCTGGAGCAGGGGTAACGGGTTCTAACCCCAGGACTAGGCAGTTTTTCACTTTTTTACCTCATTTTTTTTAATTCTTTTTTTTTGCACTATATTCCTTTTTAAATGTGTTTTTCCGTTTTCTGCAGGCTCCTGCATGTGAGAAAAAAAGTATGTTTTTTGGAAAAATGGAAAAAAACTGGAAAATCAAGGAAAATTCGTTTATTTGTCATTTTTCGACTCCTTTTGCAGCATTTTAGGGAGGCTATCTTGCGTAGGGTGTTCTGTGTATAAAATGGAGCATATTTCTTTGCTAAAGAACACGTAATGGAACAATAAGGAAAAAAAAAAAGACAAAATGTCGAGAATAAGGTTCAGGTTTCGAGACCCCCTAGCTCCCCTTGGTTTTAAGTTATAATTTTCAAACTCGCACCCAAGGTAGGTCCCCATGGTCCAATCATGGATACCGAAGGAAATTTTTATAAGTGAATTAGGGGGGTCCCAGTGGGCCCCTAAATGCCAATTTCATATTTCACCTAGTAAAGGCTTTTGAAGGGAAGCTGCTGCAGGACTGACGTGAAACAGTGGCCAGTTTGGTAGAGTGTTGGACTGTCAACTAGTGGCTGGAGCCAGGGGTCCCGGGTTCTAACCCCAGGACCAGGCAGTTTTTCAATTTTTTTATCCTTTTTTTTTAATTCCTTTATTTTGGATTATATTATTTTTTAAATGTGTTTTTCGGTAATCTGCACGCTTCTGCATGTCAAAAAAATTATTTTTGTTTGGAAAAATGGGAAAAAACTGGAAAAATCTATGAAAATCAGTTTTTTTGTCATTTTTCGACTCCCTTTGCAGCATTTTAGGGAGGCTATCTTGCGTAGGGTGTTCTGTGTATAAAATGGAGCATATTTCTTTGCTAAAGAACACGTAATGGAACAAGAAGGAAAAAAAAAAAAAAGACAAAATGTCGAGAATAAGGTTCAGGTTTCGAGACCCCCTAGCTCCCCTTGGTATTAAGTTATAATTTTCAAACTCGCACCCAAGGTAGGTCCCCATGGTTCAATCATGGATACCGAAGGAAATTTTTATAAGTGAATTAGGGGGGTCCCAGTGGGCCCCTAAATGCCAATTTCATATTTCACCTAGTAAAGGATTTTAAAGGGAAGCTGCTGCAGGACTGACGTGAAACAGTGGCCTGTTTGGTAGAGTGTTGGACTGTCAACTGGTGGCTGGAGCCAGGGGTCCCGGGTTCTAACCCCAGGACCAGGCAGTTCTTCAATTTTTTTAACCTTTTTTTTAAATTTCTTTATTTTGGATTATATTATTTTTTAAATGTGTTTTTCGGTATTCTGCACGCTTCTGCATGTCAAAAAATAATATTTTTGTTTGGAAAAATGGGAAAAAACTGGAAAAATCAATGAAAATCAGTTTTTTTGTCATTTTTCGACTCCCTTTGCAGCATTTCAGGGAGGCTATCTTGCGTAGGGTGTTCTGTGTATAAAATGGAACATATTTCTTTGCTAAAGAACACGTAATGGAACAATAAGGAAAAAAAAAAAGACAAAATGTCGAGAATAAGGTTCAGGTTTCGAGACCCCCTAGCTCCCCTTGGTATTAAGTCATAAATATCAAACTCGCACCCAAGTTAGGTCCCCATGGTCCAATCATGGATAGTGAAGAAAATATTTATAAGTGAATTAGGGGGGTCCCAGTGGGCCCCTAAAGTCTATTGTATATTTCACCAAGAAAGGCTTTTGAAGGGACGCTGCTGCAGGCTTTACGTGAAACATTAGCCTGTTAGGTAGAGTGTTGTACTGTAAACTGGTGGCTGGAGCCGGGAGTCCCGGGTTCAAACCCCAGGAACAAGCAGTTTTTCACTTTTTTCCCTCATTTTTTTTAATTCTTTTTTTTGCACTATATTATTTTTTAAATGTGTTTTTCCGTTTTCTGCAGGCTCCTGCATGTCAGAAAAAAAGTATTTTTTTGGAAAAATGGAAAAAAAACTGGAAAAATCAAGGAAAATCATTTTTTTTTGTCAATTTTCGACTCCTTTTGCAACATTTTAGGGTGGCTATCTTACGTAGGGTGTTCTGTGTATAAAATGGAGCATATTTCTTTGCTAAAGAACACGTAATGGAACAATAAGGAAAAAAAAAGACAAAATGTCGAGAATAATCTTCAGGTTTCGAGACCCCCTAGCTCCCCTTGGTATTAAGTCATAAATATCAAACTCGCATACAAGGTAGGTCCCCATGGTCCAATCATGGCTACCGAAGGAAATTTTTATAAGTGAATTAGGGGGGTCCCAGTGGATCCCTAAAGGTCAATTGCATATTTCACCGAAAAAAGCTTTTGAAGGGAGGCTGCTGCAGGCCTGAGAGGAAACAGTGGCCTGTTTGGTAGAGTGTTGGACTGTCAACTGGTGGCTGGGGCCAGAGTCCCGGGTTCGAACCCCAGGACCAGCTAGTTTTTCACTTTTTTTTACTTATTTTTTTTAATTCTTTTTCTTTGCATTATATTATTTTTTTAATGTGTTTTTCGGTGTTCTGCAAGATCCTGCATGTCAGAAAAAAAGTATTCTTTTTGGAAAAATGGGAAAAAACTGGAAAAATAAAAAAAAAATCAGTTTCTTGCCATTTTTCGACTCCTCTTGCAACAGTTTAGCGAGTCTATCATGTAGAGGGTGTACTGTGTTTAAAATGGAGCATATTTCTTTGCTAAAAAACACGCAATAGAACAATGACAGAGAAAAAAAAAGACGAAATGTCAAGAATAAGGTTCAGGCTTCGAGATCCCCTAGCTCCTCTTGGTATTAAGTTATAAATTTCAAACTCGCACCCGCGGTAGGTCCCCATGGTCCAACCATGGCTGAAGAAGTAAATTTTTATAAAAGAATTAGGGGGGTCCTAGTGGGCCCATAAAGGTCTATCGCATATTTCACCGAGAAAAGGCTTTTGAAGGGAAGCTGCTGCAGACCTGACGTGAAACAGTGGCCTGATTGGTAGAGAGTTAGACTGTCAACTGGCGACTGGAGCCAGGGATCCCGGGTTCAATCCCCAGGACGGGGCAGTTTTTAAATTTTTTTCCTTTTTTTTAAATTCCTTTATTTTGCATTATATTATTTTTTTAATGTGTTTTTCGGTATTCTGCAGGCTCCTGCATGTCAGAAAAAAATTGTTGTTCAGAAAAAATGGGAAAAAACTGGAAAAATCAAGAAAAATTAGTTTTTTTGTCATTTTTCGACTCCTTTTGCAGCATCTTAGGGAGGCTATCTTGCTTGGTGTGTTTTGTGTATAACATGGAGCATATTGCTTTGATAAAAAACACGTAATGGAACAATGAGAAAAAATAGAAAGAAAGAAAAGATGAAATGTCGAAAATAAGGGTCAGGCTTCCAGACCCACTAGCTCACCTTGGTATTAGGTTATAATTTTCAAACTCGCACCCAAAGTAGGTCCCCATGGTCAAACCATGGCTACCGAAGGAAATTTTTTATAAGTGAATTAGGGGGGTCCCAGTGGGCCCCTAAAGTCTATTGTATATTTCACCAAGAAAGGCTTTTGAAGGGAAGCTGCTGCAGGCTTTACGTGAAACAGTAGCCTGTTTGGTAGAGTGTTGGACTGTACACTGGTGGCTGGAGCCGGGAGTCCCGGGTTCGAGCCCCAGGAACAAGCAGTTTTTCACTTTTTTCCCTCATTTTTTTTAATTCTTTTTTTTGCACTATATTATTTTTTAAATGTGTTTTTCCGTTTTCTGCAGGCTCCTGCATGTCAGAAAAAAAGTATTTTTTTGGAAAAATGGAAAAAAAACTGGAAAAATCAAGGAAAATCATTTTTTTTTGTCAATTTTCGACTCCTTTTGCAACATTTTAGGGAGGCTATCTTGCGTAGGGTGTTCTGTGTATAAAATGGAGCATATTTCTTTGCTAAAGAACACGTAATGGAACAATAAGGAAAAAAAAAAAAAAAGACAAAATGTCGAGAATAAGGTTCAGGTTTCGAGACCCCCTAGCTCCCCTTGGTATTAAGTCATAAATATCAAACTCGCACCCAAGGTAGGTCCCCATGGCCCAATCATGGCTACCGAAGGAAATTTTTATAAGTGAATTAGGGGGGTCCCAGTGGATCCCTAAAGGTCTATTGCATATTTCACCGAGAAAAGGCTTTTGAAGGGAAGCTGCTGCAGGCCTGAAATGAAACAGTGGCCTGTTTGGTAGAGTGTTGGACTGTCAACTGGTGGCTGGGGCCAGGAGTCCCGGGTTCGAACCCCAGGACCGGGCAGTTTTCCACTTTTTTTTCCTTATTTTTTTTAATTCTTTTTTTTGCAGTATATTATTTTTTTAATGAGTTTTTCCGTTTTCTGCAGTATCCTGCATGTCAGAAAAAAAGTATTTTTTTGGAAAAATGGAAAAAAAAACTTGAAAAATCAAGGAAAATCATTTTTTTTTGTCAATTTTTCGACTCCTTTTGCAGCATCTTAGGGAGGCTATCTTGCTTGGAGTGTTTTGTGTATAACATGGAGCATATTGCTTTGATAAAAAACACGTAATGGAACAATGAGAAAAAATAGAAAGAAAGAAAAGATGAAATGTCGAAAATAAGGGTCAGGCTTCCAGACCCACTAGCTCACCTTGGTATTAGGCTATAATTTTCAAACTCGCACCCAAGGTAGGTCTCCATGGTCCAACCATTGCTACTGAAGGACATTTTTATAAGAGAATTAGGGGGGTCCCAGTGGGCCCCTAAAGGTCTATTTCATATTTCACCAAGTAAAGGCTTTTGAAAGGAAGCTGCTGCAGGACTGACGTGAAACAGTGGCCTGTTTGGTAGCGTGTTGGACTGTCAACTCGTGGCTGGAGCCAGGGGTCCCGGGTTCTAACCCCAGGACCAGGCAGTTTTTCAATTTTTTTATCCTTTATTTTTAATTCCTTTATTTTGGATTATATTATATTTTTAATGTGTTTTTCGGAATTCTACACCCTTCTGCATGTCAAAAAAATATTTTTGTTTGGAAAAATGGGAAAAAACTGGAAAAATCAATGAAAATCAGTTTTTTTTGTCATTTTTCGACTCCCTTTGCAGCATTTTAGGGAGGCTATCTTGCGTAGGGTGTTCTGTGTATAAAATGAAGAATATTTCTTTGCTAAGGAACATGTAATGGAACAATCAGAAAAAAAGGACGAAATGTCGAGAATAAGGTTCAGGCTTCGAAACCCCCTAGCTCACCTTGGTATTAAGTTATAAATTTCTAACTCGCACCCGAGTTAGGTCTCCATGGTCCAACCATTGCTACTGAAGGACATTTTTATAAGAGAATTAGGGGGGTCCCAGTGGGCCCCTAAAGGTCTATTGCATATTTCACCGAGAAAAGGGATTCGAAGGAAAGTTGCTGCAGGCCTGACATGAAACAATGGCCTGTTTGGTAGAGTGTTGGACTATCAACTGGTGGCTGGAGCCAGGAGTCCCGGGTTCAAACCTCAGGACTGGGCAGTTTTTCGCTTTTTTTTCCTTATTTTTTTTAATTCTTTTTTTTTTGCATTATATTATTTTTTTAATGTGTTTTTCGGTATTCTGCACGCTCCTGCATGTCATAAAAAAATTTTGTTCAAAAAATGGGAAAAAAACTGGAAAAATCAGGGAAAATCAGTTTTTTTGTCATTCTTCGACTCCTTTTGCAATATTTTAGGGAGTCTATCATACAGAGGGTGTTCTGTGTATAAAATGGAGCATATTGCTTTGCTAAAGAACATGTAATGGAGCAATGAGGAAAAAAAAGACGAAATGTCGAGAATAAGGTTCAGGCATCGAGACCCCTATCTCCCCTTGGTATTAGGTTATAATTTTCAATCTCGCACCCAAGGTAGGTCCCCATGGTCCAACCATGGCTACAAAAGGACATTTTTGTAAGTGAATTAGGGGGGTCCCAGTGGGCCCCTAAATGCCAATTGCATATTTCACCGAGAAAAGGTTTTTGAAGGGAAGCTGCTGCAGGACTGACGTGAAACAGTGGCCAGTTTGGTAGAGTGTTGGACTGTCAACTGGTGGCTGGAGCCAGGGGTAACGGGTTCTAACCCCAGGACCAGGCAGTTTTTCAATTTTTTTATCCTTTTTTTTAATTCCTTTATTTTGCATTATATTATTTTTTTTATGTGTTTTTCGGTATTCTGCACGCTCCTGCATGTCAGAAAAAAAAAATTTGTTCAGAAAAAATGGGAAAAAACTGGAAAAATCAGTTTTTTGTCATTTTTTGACTCCTCTTGCAACAGTTTAGCGAGTGTATCATGTATATGGTGTTCTGTGTTTAAAATTGAGCATATTTCTTTGCTGAAAAACACGCAATAGAACAATGAGAGAGAAAAAAAAGACGAAATGTCAAGAATAAGGTTCAGGCTTCGAGATCCCCTATCTCCCCTTGGTATTAGGTTATAATTTTCAAACTCGCACCCAAGGTAGGTCCCCATGGTCAAACCATGGCTGAAGAAGGAAATTTTTATAAGTGAATTAGGGGGGTCCCAATGGGCCCCTAAATGCCAATTTCATATTTCACCTAGTAAAGGCTTTTGAAGGGAAGCTGCTGCAGGACTGACGTGAAACAGTGGCCAGTTTGGTAGAGTGTTGGACTGTCAACTAGTGGCTGGAGCCAGGGGTCCCGGGTTCTAACCGCAGGTCCAGGCAGTTTTTCAATTTTTTTATCCTTTTTTTTTAATTCCTTTATTTTGGATTATATTATTTTTTAAATGTGTTTTTCGGTAATCTGCACGCTTCTGCATGTCAAAAAAATTATTTTTGTTTGGAAAAATGGGAAAAAACTGGAAAAATCTATGAATATCAGTTTTTTTGTCATTTTTCGACTCCCTTTGCAGCATTTTAGGGAGGCTATCTTGCGTAGGGTGTTCTGTGTATAAAATGGAGCATATTTCTTTGCTAAAGAACACGTAATGGAACAATAAGGAAAAAAAAAAAGACAAAATGTCGAGAATAAGGTTCAGGTTTCGAGACCCCCTAGCTCCCCTTGGTATTAAGTTATAATTTTCAAACTCGCACCCAAGGTAGGTCCCCATGGTCCAATCATGGATACCGAAGGAAATTTTTATAAGTGAATTAGGGGGTTCCCAGTGGGCCCCTAAATGCCAATTTCATATTTCACCTAGTAAAGGCTTTTGAAGGGAAGCTGCTGCAGGACTGACGTGAAACAGTGGCCAGTTTGGTAGAGTGTTGGACTGTCAACTAGTGGCTGGAGCCAGGGGTCCCGGGTTCTAACCGCAGGTCCAGGCAGTTTTTCAATTTTTTTATCCTTTTTTTTTAATTCCTTTATTTTGGATTATATTATTTTTTAAATGTGTTTTTCGGTAATCTGCACGCTTCTGCATGTCAAAAAAATTATTTTTGTTTGGAAAAGTGGGAAAAAACTGGAAAAATCTATGAATATCAGTTTTTTTGTCATTTTTCGACTCCCTTTGCAGCATTTTAGGGAGGCTATCTTGCGTAGGGTGTTCTGTGTATAAAATGGAGCATATTTCTTTGCTAAAGAACACGTAATGGAACAATAAGGAAAAAAAAAAAGACAAAATGTCGAGAATAAGGTTCAGGTTTCGAGACCCCCTAGCTCCCCTTGGTATTAAGTTATAATTTTCAAACTCGCACCCAAGGTAGGTCCCCATGGTCCAATCATGGATACCGAAGGAAATTTTTATAAGTGAATTAGGGAGGTCCCAGTGGGCCCCTAAATGCCAATTTCATATTTCACCTAGTAAAGGCTTTTGAAGGGAAGCTGCTGCAGGACTGACGTGAAACAGTGGCCAGTTTGGTAGAGTGTTGGACTGTCAACTAGTGGCTGGAGCCAGGGGTCCCGGATTCTAACCCCAGGACCAGGCAGTTTTTCAATTTTTTTATCCTTTTTTTTTAATTCCTTTATTTTGGATTATATTATTTTTTAAATGTGTTTTTCGGTAATCTGCACGCTTCTGCATGTCAAAAAAATTATTTTTGTTTGGAAAAATGGGAAAAAACTGGAAAAATCTATGAAAATCAGTTTTTTTGTCATTTTTCGACTCCCTTTGCAGCATTTTAGGGAGGCTATCTTGCGTAGGGTGTTCTGTGTATAAAATGGAGCATATTTCTTTGCTAAAGAACACGTAATGGAACAATAAGGAAAAAAAAAAAAGACAAAATGTCGAGAATAAGGTTCAGGTTTCGAGACCCCCTAGCTCCCCTTGGTATTAAGTTATAATTTTCAAACTCGCACCCAAGGTAGGTCCCCATGGTCCAATCATGGATACCGAAGGAAATTTTTATAAGTGAATTAGGGGGGTCCCAGTGGGCCCCTAAATGCCAATTTCATATTTCACCTAGTAAAGGCTTTTGAAGGGAAGCTGCTGCAGGACTGACGTGAAACAGTGGCCAGTTTGGTAGAGTGTTGGACAGTCAACTAGTGGCTGGAGCCAGGGGTCCCGGGTTCTAACCCCAGGACCAGTCAGTTTTTCAATTTTTTTATCCTTTTTTTTTAATTCCTTTATTTTGGATTATATTATTTTTTAAATGTGTTTTTCGGTAATCTGCACGCTTCTGCATGCCAAAAAAATTATTTTTGTTTGGAAAAATGGGAAAAAAACTGGAAAAATCTATGAAAATCAGTTTTTTTGTCATTTTTCGACTCCCTTTGCAGCATTTTAGGGAGGCTATCTTGCGTAGGGTGCTCTGTGTGTAAAATGGAGCATATTTCTTTGCTAAAGAACACGTAATGGAACAATAAGGGGAAAAAAAAAAGACAAAATGTCGAGAATAAGGTTCAGGTTTCGAGACCCCCTAGCTCCCCTTGGTATTAAGTTATAATTTTCAAACTCGCACCCAAGGTAGGTCCCCATGGTCCAATCATGGATACCGAACGAAATTTTTATAAGTGAATTAGGGGGGTCCCAGTGGGCCCCTAAAGTCTATTGTATATTTCACCAAGAAAGGCTTTTGAAGGAAAGCTGCTGCAGGCATTACGTGAAACAGTAGCCTGTTTGGTAGAGTGTTGGGTTGTAAACTGGTGGCTGGAGCAGGGGTAACGGGTTCTAACCCCAGGACTAGGCAGTTTTTCACTTTTTTACCTCATTTTTTTTAATTCTTTTTTTTTGCACTATATTCTTTTTTAAATGTGTTTTTCCGTTTTCTGCAGGCTCCTGCATGTGAGAAAAAAAGTATGTTTTTTGGAAAAATGGAAAAAAACTGGAAAATCAAGGAAAATTCGTTTATTTGTCATTTTTCGACTCCTTTTGCAGCATTTTAGGGAGGCTATCTTGCGTAGGGTGTTCTGTGTATAAAATGGAGCATATTTCTTTGCTAAAGAACACGTAATGGAACAATAAGGGAAAAAAAAAAGACAAAATGTCGAGAATAAGGTTCAGGTTTCGAGACCCCCTAGCTCCCCTTGGTTTTAAGTTATAATTTTCAAACTCGCACCCAAGGTAGGTCCCCATGGTCAAATCATGGATACCGAAGGAAATTTTTATAAGTGAATTAGGGGGGTCCCAGTGGGCCCCTAAATGCCAATTTCATATTTCACCTAGTAAAGGCTTTTGAAGGGAAGCTGCTGCAGGACTGACGTGAAACAGTGGCCAGTTTGGTAGAGTGTTGGACTGTCAACTAGTGGCTGGAGCCAGGGGTCCCGGGTTCTAACCCCAGGACCAGGCAGTTTTTCAATTTTTTTATCCTTTTTTTTTAATTCCTTTATTTTGGATTATATTATTTTTTAAATGTGTTTTTCGGTAATCTGCACGCTTCTGCATGTCAAAAAAATTATTTTTGTTTGGAAAATCGGGAAAAAACTGGAAAAATCTATGAAAATCAGTTTTTTTGTCATTTTTCGACTCCCTTTGCAGCATTTTAGGGAGGCTATCTTGCGTAGGGTGTTCTGTGTATAAAATGGAGCATATTTCTTTGCTAAAGAACACGTAATGGAACAAGAAGGAAAAAAAAAAAAAAGACAAAATGTCAAGAATAAGGTTCAGGCTTCGAGATCCCCTATCTCCCCTTGGTATTAGGTTATAATTTTCAAACTCGCACCCAAGGTAGGTCCCCATGGTCAAACCATGGCTGAAGAAGGAAATTTTTATAAGTGAATTAGGGGGGTCCCAATGGGCCCCTAAATGCCAATTTCATATTTCACCTAGTAAAGGCTTTTGAAGGGAAGCTGCTGCAGGACTGACGTGAAACAGTGGCCAGTTTGGTAGAGTGTTGGACTGTCAACTAGTGGCTGGAGCCAGGGGTCCCGGGTTCTAACCGCAGGTCCAGGCAGTTTTTCAATTTTTTTATCCTTTTTTTTTAATTCCTTTATTTTGGATTATATTATTTTTTAAATGTGTTTTTCGGTAATCTGCACGCTTCTGCATGTCAAAAAAATTATTTTTGTTTGGAAAAATGGGAAAAAACTGGAAAAATCTATGAATATCAGTTTTTTTGTCATTTTTCGACTCCCTTTGCAGCATTTTAGGGAGGCTATCTTGCGTAGGGTGTTCTGTGTAGAAAATGGAGCATATTTCTTTGCTAAAGAACACGTAATGGAACAATAAGGAAAAAAAAAAAGACAAAATGTCGAGAATAAGGTTCAGGTTTCGAGACCCCCTAGCTCCCCTTGGTATTAAGTTATAATTTTCAAACTCGCACCCAAGGTAGGTCCCCATGGTCCAATCATGGATACCGAAGGAAATTTTTATAAGTGAATTAGGGGGGTCGCAGTGGGCCCCTAAATGCCAATTTCATATTTCACCTAGTAAAGGCTTTTGAAGGGAAGCTGCTGCAGGACTGACGTGAAACAGTGGCCAGTTTGGTAGAGTGTTGGACTGTCAACTAGTGGCTGGAGCCAGGGGTCCCGGATTCTAACCCCAGGACCAGGCAGTTTTTCAATTTTTTTATCCTTTTTTTTTAATTCCTTTATTTTGGATTATATTATTTTTTAAATGTGTTTTTCGGTAATCTGCACGCTTCTGCATGTCAAAAAAATTATTTTTGTTTGGAAAAATGGGAAAAAACTGGAAAAATCTATGAAAATCAGTTTTTTTGTCATTTTTCGACTCCCTTTGCAGCATTTTAGGGAGGCTATCTTGCGTAGGGTGTTCTGTGTATAAAATGGAGCATATTTCTTTGCTAAAGAACACGTAATGGAACAATAAGGAAAAAAAAAAAAGACAAAATGTCGAGAATAAGGTTCAGGTTTCGAGACCCCCTAGCTCCCCTTGGTATTAAGTTATAATTTTCAAACTCGCACCCAAGGTAGGTCCCCATGGTCCAATCATGGATACCGAAGGAAATTTTTATAAGTGAATTAGGGGGGTCCCAGTGGGCCCCTAAATGCCAATTTCATATTTCACCTAGTAAAGGCTTTTGAAGGGAAGCTGCTGCAGGACTGACGTGAAACAGTGGCCAGTTTGGTAGAGTGTTGGACAGTCAACTAGTGGCTGGAGCCAGGGGTCCCGGGTTCTAACCCCAGGACCAGTCAGTTTTTCAATTTTTTTATCCTTTTTTTTAATTCCTTTATTTTGGATTATATTATTTTTTAAATGTGTTTTTCGGTAATCTGCACGCTTCTGCATGCCAAAAAAATTATTTTTGTTTGGAAAAATGGGAAAAAAACTGGAAAAATCTATGAAAATCAGTTTTTTTGTCATTTTTCGACTCCCTTTGCAGCATTTTAGGGAGGCTATCTTGCGTAGGGTGCTCTGTGTGTAAAATGGAGCATATTTCTTTTCTAAAGAACACGTAATGGAACAATAAGGGGAAAAAAAAAAGACAAAATGTCGAGAATAAGGTTCAGGTTTCGAGACCCCCTAGCTCCCCTTGGTATTAAGTTATAATTTTCAAACTCGCACCCAAGGTAGTTCCCCATGGTCCAATCATGGATACCGAACGAAATTTTTATAAGTGAATTAGGGGGGTCCCAGTGGGCCCCTAAAGTCTATTGTATATTTCACCAAGAAAGGCTTTTGAAGGGAAGCTGCTGCAGGCATTACGTGAAACAGTAGCCTGTTTGGTAGAGTGTTGGGTTGTAAACTGGTGGCTGGAGCAGGGGTAACGGGTTCTAACCCCAGGACTAGGCAGTTTTTCACTTTTTTACCTCATTTTTTTTAATTCTTTTTTTTTGCACTATATTCTTTTTTAAATGTGTTTTTCCGTTTTCTGCAGGCTCCTGCATGTGAGAAAAAAAGTATGTTTTTTGGAAAAATGGAAAAAAACTGGAAAATCAAGGAAAATTCGTTTATTTGTCATTTTTCGACTCCTTTTGCAGCATTTTAGGGAGGCTATCTTGCGTAGGGTGTTCTGTGTATAAAATGGAGCATATTTCTTTGCTAAAGAACACGTAATGGAACAATAAGGAAAAAAAAAAAGACAAAATGTCGAGAATAAGGTTCAGGTTTCGAGACCCCCTAGCTCCCCTTGGTTTTAAGTTATAATTTTCAAACTCGCACCCAAGGTAGGTCCCCATGGTCAAATCATGGATACCGAAGGAAATTTTTATAAGTGAATTAGGGGGGTCCCAGTGGGCCCCTAAATGCCAATTTCATATTTCACCTAGTAAAGGCTTTTGAAGGGAAGCTGCTGCAGGACTGACGTGAAACAGTGGCCAGTTTGGTAGAGTGTTGGACTGTCAACTAGTGGCTGGAGCCAGGGGTCCCGGTTTCTAACCCCAGGACCAGGCAGTTTTTCAATTTTTTTATCCTTTTTTTTTAATTCCTTTATTTTGGATTATATTATTTTTTAAATGTGTTTTTCGGTAATCTGCACGCTTCTGCATGTCAAAAAAATTATTTTTGTTTGGAAAAATGGGAAAAAACTGGAAAAATCTATGAAAATCAGTTTTTTTGTCATTTTTCGACTCCCTTTGCAGCATTTTAGGGAGGCTATCTTGCGTAGGGTGTTCTGTGTATAAAATGGAGCATATTTCTTTGCTAAAGAACACGTAATGGAACAAGAAGGAAAAAAAAAAAAAAGACAAAATGTCGAGAATAAGGTTCAGGTTTCGAGACCCCCTAGCTCCCCTTGGTATTAAGTTATAATTTTCAAACTCGCACCCAAGGTAGGTCCCCATGGTCAAATCATGGATACCGAAGGAAATTTTTATAAGTGAATTAGGGGGGTCCCAGTGGGCCCCTAAATGCCAATTTCATATTTCACCTAGTAAAAGCTTTTGAAGGGAAGCTGCTGCAGGACTGACGTGAAACAGTCGCCAGTTTGGTAGAGTGTTGGACAGTCAACTAGTGGCTGGAGCCAGGGGTCCCGGGTTCTAACCCCAGGACCAGGCAGTTTTTCAATTTTTTTATCCTTTTTTTTAATTCCTTTATTTTGGATTATATTATTTTTTAAATGTGTTTTTCGGTAATCTGCACGCTTCTGCATGCCAAAAAAATTATTTTTGTTTGGAAAAATGGGAAAAAAACTGGAAAAATCTATGAAAATCAGTTTTTTTGTCATTTTTCGACTCCCTTTGCAGCATTTTAGGGAGGCTATCTTGCGTAGGGTGCTCTGTGTGTAAAATGGAGCATATTTCTTTGCTAAAGAACACGTAATGGAACAATAAGGAAAAAAAAAAAAGACAAAATGTCGAGAATAAGGTTCAGGTTTCGAGACCCCCTAGCTCCCCTTGGTATTAAGTTATAATTTTCAAACTCGCACCCAAGGTAGGTCCCCATGGTCCAATCATGGATACCGAAGGAAATTTTTATAAGTGAATTAGGGGGGTCCCAGTGGGCCCCTAAAGTCTATTGTATATTTCACCAAGAAAGGCTTTTGAAGGAAGCTGCTGCAGGCATTACGTGAAACAGTAGCCTGTTTGGTAGAGTGTTGGATTATAAACTGGTGGCTGGAGCAGGGGTAACGGGTTCTAACCCCAGGACTAGGCAGTTTTTCACTTTTTTACCTCATTTTTTTTAATTCTTTTTTTTGCACTATATTCTTTTTTAAATGTGTTTTTCCGTTTTCTGCAGGCTCCTGCATGTGAGAAAAAAAGTATGTTTTTTGGAAAAATGGAAAAAAACTGGAAAATCAAGGAAAATTCGTTTATTTGTCATTTTTCGACTCCTTTTGCAGCATTTTAGGGAGGCTATCTTGCATAGGGTGTTCTGTGTATAAAATGGATCATATTTCTTTGCTAAGGAACAGGTAATGGAACAATGAGAAAAAAAAAAAAAACGAAATGTCGAGACTAAGGTTCAGGTTTCGAGACCCCCTAGCTCACCTTGGTAATAAATTATAAATTTCAAACTCGCACCCAAGGTAGTTCCCCATGGTCCAACCATGGCTACCAAAGGAAATTTTTATAAATGAATTAGGGAGTCTCAGTGGGCCCCTAAAGTTCTAGTGCATATTTCACCGAGAAAAGGCTTTTGAAGGGAAGCTGCTGCAGGCCTGGCATGAGATATTGCCTGTTTGGTAGAGTGTTGAACTGTCTACTGGTGACTGGAGCCAGGAGTCCCGGGTTTGATCCCCAGGACAGGGCAGTTTTTCACTTTTTTTTTAAATTCTTTTTTTTTGCATTATATTATTTTTTTAAATGTGTTTTTCCGTTTTCTGCCGACTTCTGCATGTCAGAAAAAAGTTTTTTTTTGGAAAAATGAAAAAAAACTGGAAAAATCAAGGAAAATTCGTTTTTTGTCATTTTTCGACTCCTTTTGCAGCATTTTAGGGAGGCTATCTTGCATAGGGTGTATCTTGCATACTGTGTATAAAATGGAGCATATTACTTTGCTAAAGAACACGTAATGGAACAATGAGGAAAAAAAAAAGAAAGACGAAATGTCGAGAATAAGATTCTGGCTTCGAGACCCCCTAGCTCACCTTGGTATTAAATTATAAATTTCAAACTCGCAGCCAAGGTAGTTCCCCATTGTAAAACCATGGCTACCAAAGGAAATTTTTATAAGTGAATTAGGGAGTCCCAGTGGGCCCCTAAAGTTCTAGTGCATATTTCACTGAGAAAAGGCTTTTGAAGGGAAGCTGCTGCAGGCCTGACATGAAACAGTGGCCTGTTTGGTAGAGTGTAGGACTCTCAACTGGTGGCTGGAGCCAGGAGTCCCGGGTTTGAACCCCAGGACCGGGCAGTTGTTCACTTTTTTTCCCTTATTTTTTTTAATTCTTTTTTTTTTGCATTATATTATTTTTTTTAATGTGTTTTTCCGTTTTCTGCAGACTCCTGCATGTCAGAAAAAAGTATTTTTTTTGTGGAAAAAACTGGAAAAATCAGTTTTTTTGTCATTTTTCGACTCCTTTTGCAACATTTTAGGGAGTCTATTATTACAAAACTATGGAGTTGAACATTGGTAGACCGCAAAAATTGTGTCTGCTGTTCAATGACGGTTATAAAATAAAATAAAAAAATATGGAAAGATTTTTTTAAATGGAACCTCTATAATATGATTTGATTTAATGGAATCTGATAGAATGAAATTTTTATATATAGTAGTCTTAATAATTTTTAGTGTACACTGAAAAGCCAGATAAAAAAAAAACTTCTAAATGTTACAGGGGACTATATGACTGTTGTGCGAATATATGAGTGTTCTGCCCTTCCTATTCTGAGCTACCTTCTACAGTTTGGGTTGTTTCCTCTGTCATTAACTGTTGCAGATGTACCTTCTTACAAGTCGTGTTTCCTTCTCAACCAGGAAGTGAAGAGATGTCGCGACAACAATATTAATCCAATGTCGAGTGGGTGACCATTTATTGAACCATTTCGTGACTAACTATCACATACTTTGTTTAAGAAAAATTTTGATTTCTCAAGAACTCTTCGATAGATTGCATTCAAATTTTGTATTTTGATATATAAAAATTACACTCTTTAAAATTGTGTAAAAACTTGCATACCTTACAATTCGACTGTTATTAATTAAAATAAGTAATAATTATTAAAAATTAATTTTGCATGGGATTATTTTTAGATAAATGTATTTATTGGATAAAGGAATTTTACTTTTCTTGGATATATTTTGATAAACGACTTTATTGGTAGCATATTTCCAGATTGCTGATTTCCCTATATTTTGGGTGTCAGAAATTAGAACAAAAAAATTTATGTTTATTCAGAAAAAGTTCATTTTTTTGTTTAATTAGTCTGAACTAATTAGTCAGCAAATAAGTATTAATTTGTCTGCACTAATTAATTGGCATATTTGAGGCCACACCCTAAAGCCATTATGATTGAGTCTTAGTACGTGAAAATTCGATCATTAGCTCAAAAGTTATTCTGGGGGATTCATTATTTTTTGCGCATTATTCTTTTATTTATCCTTTATTTGACATGATACTTTTATTTGACGTAATACATGTTAAAATATATTAGGTGTGAAAAGTTCTGTAAATTTAATATGTATTGTTAAAGTAAGGTAAAATGAGACATTTAAATTAATAGTAGGAAAACACAGCTGACAAAATTTCCTAATTGCACAGCAATAAAATGGGTTTTATGTTTAATTGGTAAGCAAATCCAATTAATTTGAAAGAAAACTGGGCGGCTTGATCACCTGCTCGTTCTTTTTTTTTTTTTTTTTTTTTCATTTGCATTTTTTTTTTCACAGCTCACTCATTTTACCTCTTTAAGACAGGGTATATTACATGTAGATTCGGTTCAAATTTTTTCTCTGGTCTGTGTAAATTTATTTAAAAAATTACCATTAAAAAACTTACAAAAGTAATATCAGACGAAGATGGTATTTTAATTGTATTTACTAAAATAGCTAAATTAAAACTAACTCATTATAAACATTTATACAAATTTAACACTTTCTTCTAGATATTTCTAAAATCTACTTTCGAATCTGACTTAAAAAAGATTTGTCTGACAAATAAATTATAATGAATACTAATTTGATTGATTGTTTTTTATTTAATAAATATTTGTGTTTTCAAATAAAACGAGAAACATATTATTTACTCTGTGTTGTAGGTTTATTAAATATTTCAAGTAATTCTGATTGTAATTATTTTTATATATAAAGGTGAGTATTACAGATACCTTCTAGCATTACACGGTCTTTTGAACTTGTTCGTCATTTTGATGCGCGAAATTACCTTTATCTTGTTTGATAGATTTTAAAAAAATGCCACGCTTCCCTGATGAAAGGCAATTTATAATATTCGTTTAAATAATTTTTAATAGTTGGTATTTTAGTTAAACGCTTGAAGGTAGCCCCTATGCAGGTCAAAAAATGCTTTCCTATATGTATTCAAAAATATCAAAGAGTGTAAGTGAATATTTGTTTCAATAGGGAGATTTCTCAAATTTATTTCAGTACGCTCCCATACGTAAGGTTTTTCAAGTAATTCCAGTGCTCATGCTTCTTGTACGCATGCGCAATTACTTGAACCTTGACTTGCAATTACTTCAACATTGACTTGCAATTTACTTGAACCCTGACTTGCAATTACTTGAACCTAGATTTGCAATTATTTGAGCTATTACTTTAACTATACTTGAACCTTGAAAACAACAACTTTTAATTCAGAAAAAACAAATAGTGAAAACAGCATACTTTTTTTTCTTAGGATTATCTCGCCACGTCGTAGCTAAAAAAACTAATGCGTATCTTAGGTGTTTTTTTCCTTAACATCCACGATAAAGCAGCTATGCTCTAAAATGTTATGTTTTTGAAACAGGAACTCTTCCACAGTTTTCCATCAGGTGGCGCTTCAAACGGTTTCATTCCTGCTTCAAATTATCACTTTACTATACCTATACACTTAAATTTTATAACTGTAGCCATTTGAAAGAGGACAGATGCATAGTTTTAGTTGTCTACTTGTAAAAAAAATAGAACGTTGTTAACTCGCAAATAAATAAATCTTATCTTAAAACATCAAAAGTTGACACGCAAAAATGAAGTATAATGACTGCCATTAAGTTTTGTTATCTACCTAAAAAAATTCCTTCTTGAAAAAATTATTTTTTGCAACAAAATATTATTTTAAATAGGTTTTTTTCTGTCTTTCTTTTAGGTTGCTACGATGACCTTGTGAAACAACTAAATGATATTATATCAGAATTATATGTCAATCACTTAATACACCCTTAACTCAAAACATTGTGTCAGTTTTTAAAGGAAAAGTACTATTTCTGGGAAGACAATCGTCTTCATTTTAAAGTATGGTTAAATAAGTATTTCTAAATCAAAGCATTAAGCACTTTTTTTTATTAAAATTATTAATTGATAATTCAGAAAATTCTCTGATACTCAGAGAACGCTGAAGAAGTATACATGTTTTGTCGCACAATTTGATTCGCTTAAAAATGTCATTTTGTTAGTGATCTATTCTTTTAAAAAATGTTTATTTGTTATGCAGAATCAATTTAAAAGCTTCAGAAAAGTACCGATTGCCGTTGAAACGTTATTCATAAATTTAAAACAATCTTAAATTGTAAACAATTATCACGGAAATCATATCATTTTGGATAATTCGTGGGAATTCACGTTGCGACAAACATATGCAATCCTACTCATAATTATACAAATGTGTTCCTTTTTTTTTACTTTTAAGATATATTTAACTTTTCAAGTTGTCAATAATGCTAAATTTATGTTAAATATATAAAATTTTTTTAATTATTTGTTGGATTAACTTTTGAATAATTCTCAGAACACAAGTTAAATATAGTTTTATAATCCAAAAATGCATTTCCTTTGAAGTTGTGGGGATTCAATTTTGGAGTATGCCAACCTTCATCTTTAAAAAGGTACATCAAGACAGAATCATGTTAATATGTCTTATATACTAGTGATTTGGTATTTAATATTTATAGTGGTAGTTACGCTGCATTACTCCCTTTCCAGAATACTTTATTTACTTCACCGGATTTTTCTTTTCTTTGAGCAGTTTTATATTTTAAGCAAATCAACTGTTTTAATGTGGACCATCCATCATATTAGCGAGTTCATATCACGCCCGGGTCACCAATGTGGGGATTCAATTTTGGACTATGACAATCTTCTTCTATAAAAAGATACCTCACGACAGAATCAAGTTAACATGTCTTATATACTAGTGATTCGATATTTAATATTTGTAGTGGTAGTTACGCTACAAAGTAAAATTCAACTATGTAATTTTTTATGCTGTTGCTAAGTGGCGTAAACGAAAAATATGTTTCTATTTCAATCATTTTTATCGGAAAATTTTGTTTCCCTTAATAAGAATGGCATAAATTATGTTTTGTACAACTTTAATTTTTCTTTACGCATTTTGAACAAATTCTTTTTAACGGCACTCTCATTATTTTTTCAAAGTAACATTTTTATTTTTGAAAAATGCAAATCATTTACATTATAACCTCACCAGAACGTTAGTTTCATACTTAGCCAAAATAGCATTTGTCATTCCATAGAATGCTTAGGTAATTATATACAATGCCTAGGAAAAGTATGTAATACTTCTTATATTTCATATCTTGCCTAAAAACATCCGGCAATATATACAATGCCTAGGCATTCTATAGAATGCCAACGTTTCATACTTTGCCGGTAGCATTGCCTGGCATTTAATGATTTTCATATTTCATACTTTGCCTAAAATCATCAGACATTTTATTCAATTTTTAGGTGTTCTATAGAATGTCGGTATTTTGTGCTACATTGTCAGTAACCTGTACATTAAAGAACCTTTATTGTTTTTTTTTATTTATATATTCATTTAATTATTAGTTATAATTATTAATTTTTTTGTATATAGGCTCTTATTATTCTGAAAAGGAACTTGAATACGTTCTATACGTCACTAGAGAATGTTCTGAAAGATTCTCGCCCTCTCTCTACCGTTTTAGTCCCCAAGAGTGTTCTGTTGCAAGATTCAACTTCGGTAAAATATCTTTCCTACATTTAATTTTTTAAAGCTTTGTTTAAAAATATTTATGTTAATAATTTAATTCCATTTTCATGCATTGTTGCTTTTTTTCACATATTTTAAAAGCAGAAACTTTTTATGGCAAAACTTTAAAATTTACTTAAAAGTCATCATAACACTTTGTGTTATGACTTTTACACATCATAACACAAGTGTTTGTTTTTAGATATAGTTTATACTGTTGTTTATTTTAAGTTCCTAGTTGATTTCATCGAACCTCGATAATGGTTTGTCAGATTGATAATGTTTTTAGTTTTACTTTCAACACCTAAATATATATATGTCGGGTTCTCAAAGTGCAATTTTCTATATTTGAAAGGATTCTAAAAATATCTACTTACCGTGGGAACAGTAATAACAAAACAGATTTTTTTTATCATCTCTAAACTATTTCCCTAGTTTTAGAGATGATAAAAAAAATCTGTGATAAAATATGTACTTGCTTCTTTGTTGCAGAGAGTTAATAATCAGTTTTAAATGAATCTGTTTTTGTAGTAAGTGCTTCATCCCTGTCAAAAGACATTCCTTGGAAAGATCTGACACTGGTAATCGAATATGATTCTGATTCCATGTGGAAGAGAATGTGCGAAGAACAACATGTTCCTCATCTGTTTGTCAAGTTAGCTCCTCTGCCTTTGAAAACATTTGATCAAATCAAATCCTATCATGCTTTAGGTAATTAATCATTTTCCATCGTTATTTACATAGCTAGAGCATTTGCGTATTTTTGACATAATTTCTTCCTAGAACTTTAATATGGAAACTATTTCTTTCACGCTATCTTCTTTTTTTTTTTATTTTGAGAATAAATTTTTTTCGTTTCCTAAAATAGAGAATTTTAAGTTTTAGTACCGTTATTCTATATTTTTGAAGTCAAAGCTAGAAAATATTGCCAATCAGAAGTTCAAAAGTGAAAGAAAATAAAAGAAAACATTATCAAATCCTGATAAATAAGGATTGGAGATGGCAAGATAAAAAATAACTCTTTCGATTCCCAGGAGAAGAGATGAAAAATGGTTATCAAAAACACCTCTAGCAATCAAACCGGTTTTAAAAGTTTTGATACAGCTTCAATAGTGAGTTGTCTGATTTTTATAACGTTTTGTTCTTGTTCACTAATGTAATTTCTTTATTGATTCTTGTATTCTAAATACATATGCAACATAAAAAGCTTCTATTAATCTTTTTATGTTAGTTTCTTTGTTATAAAAGAACTCCTAATTTATTACTAATTATTTATTCAAATCGAACTGCTTTCTCACACTTTAAAAAACCACATCCTGTTTCTAAATCTATTTTTGGCCCAAGTATGCATAAATTTAAATAAAGATATTTTTCCCTTTAATCTTCATGGGAATCGCGAGACCTATTGGATAAACCAATAGTAATTTCTAAGATTTCCCTCTCATCCCTAAATAGAGACATTTTTGGATTTTACTTTGCAAGATTTTCCCTATCATATAATCGAGAGCACAACTTTTCGATATATATAACGTCGTTGCCGATTGGAAGGATTAAAACAGGTCTCCGGCAGGGAAGGAGGGTACAAAATTTATTTATTAGACAGGAGCAGTCAAGGAAGTGTGTACGAAAAGTTGTGCTCTCGATTATATGACAGGGAAAATATTGTGGACTAACAGGATCATATAATCGAGAGCACAACTTTTCGATATATATAACGTCGTTGCCGATTGGAAGGATTAAAACAGGTCTCCGGCAGGGAAGGAGGGTACAAAATTTATTTATTAGACAGGAGCAGTCATGGAAGTGTGTACGAAAAGTTGTGCTCTCGATTATATGATAGAGAAAATCTTGCAAAGTAAAATCCAAAAATGTCTCTATTTAGGGAAGAGAGGGAAATCTTAGAAATTACTATTGGTTTATCAAATAGGTCTCGCGATTCCCGCTTTTAATCAAATGCATGCCCGAGCCAATAATATATTTAAGAACAGGATGTGGCTTTTAAAAGTGTGAGAAAGTATTTCGATTAGAATATTTAATTAGGATAGCATAAAAAGATTAATAGAAGCTTTTTATGTTACATATATATTAACGCTGTTGATTACATACGTAATGCATTGCAGAATCAGTTTTTTCCCCTGCTGTGTGAGAACAAAGTATTATAATTAATCACACAACTTAAAGGTTTTAAATATTTAAAAAATTGTTCAGAAATTCAAATATTGTACAAAATTATTTAAGCCACGCACTTACTTTTATAAAATTTTATCAATGTTTATTTATTGTTAACCTTATTTACAAATAGCAGCTAAATTTAAAAAGAAAAAAAAATTGTTTATGTGAAAAATCTCAGGATTTGAACGTCATACTGCATATTTACTTTGTCTTTTTTTTGTTTTTAACATAAAAAATCTATAACAGATTATTTACAGCACACATTGCGAATGAAAAAGGATGATATAGAAGTGTTCCATTTTTTTAAAGATAAGAAATGTCAGCGCATAGTGTTTTGTAATGTATTTAATATGTTTCTCAAAAACATTAACATGTAATAAAGTGCATGGATTAATATGTTGGGTTATTCACTCTAGTATGCAATTTTATTTATTTTTTAAAATTTAAATAGGCTTCATGCTTTAAAAGAGTTAAAGCTTTGATAATATCATTTATTTCCTCATTATTATTAAACATCAGTAAGTTGATTTGTTTATTTACACGTTATCTGTTTATTCATTTTCAAGTTATTGAATATTATTCATAAACCATGTATTTTGATCTCTATAAAATTCTACCACTCCATCAGAGCTACATCTTCTTCCTTTATTAAAATCAAAGTAAGTACCATTAATGATAAATCCAGGCTTTAAAATATTTTTCATGATTTACTTATTTGTGCATTTTTCTAAAAACAGTCTAAAATTCATATAAACGAGAGCGATGCAGTTCATTTTACATTTGAGTGTTGGAAAAGGTAGAAGTGTTGACTGATTAAATTGTAGATTTCAATAAATCTACATTTACAGTCCCTGGTCATTAGACGCACTATAAGATTCTATGTGAAATCTTAATTATTATTTGATACTAGACAGCTTTATTGTTTTTACGCGGCTGAAACCGGTTTGCACTTGTTTACGTTCGTGTATCAATGGGTTAACATTATAATGTAGTACGTTAAAAATAAATACAAACAGGAAAAATATTCCGAATAAAAACCCATTACATGTATGTTTAAATATAAAAGTATTGCCTATAAACTCGTGCAAAACATCTCCTTATTAAAACACTACAGTGCGTCTAATCATTTGGTCTAATTATTATAATATACTACCTGATATAATAGATATTCTATATTTTTATAATATATCGTCACGTTTAAATAATATATTGTTTAATTTAACCAAATGATATATGAACGTAAATAAGTGCAAATCGGTTTCATTCGCATGCCCTCTGCTTTTATGGCCGATGACAACAACAAAATAAGTTTTTATCTTACGTTGCCAATAAAACTCCCCTCCTACGTAATGTTTGAAGGAGGTACAATCTCTTTCTACATCCGGGATTATGGAGCATTTTTACCACATCTCTATTTTACGGACATCGTGGTAGATGAGAGAACTGCTATCGTCTTACCGAAAGACCTTTCTTCCATCCATGCAGCAGAAAATGTTTATCATAAACTCACCTTCCTCTACCTCAAATATGAAATGTGTTGGATCATTATACTGGAGACCATGTAAGATCATTTTTGTCTTTTTAATATACGGAGGAAAATACATTTGTTTCTCACGCCAGGTGCGAATAACGCTCTGCGATTTTTTTGTGGGCAAAAAAACATTCCTCCGGTCGGCTGTGTGAGTGTGCAAATGGTGCAGAGAATTCAAAGACGAACGTACAGACGTCCAATGTTCTGTCTTTTGGGGCAGGAAAGGGTTGTTGTGCGAATTCCTGCCAACCGGCACAACGATTAATGCGGTTAGCTATTGTCAGACGTTGAAGAATCGGGATGCTCACAAATGGAGTGCGTCTCCATCAAGACAACGCACGTCCACACACTGCCAGTGTCACAACTGATCTTATCAATAGATTTGGATGGAATATTGTCACACACCCAGAATTGGCCCCCAGTGATTACCATCTCTTCCCTGAATTAAAGATGCACTTGGGAGGGACGCATTTCACAACCGACGAAGAGGTTTTAAGCTATCTTCACGAACGGCGGCAAAGTTTCACGATTCAGGCATAAAGAAGATGGTGCACCCCGCGCAAAAATGCATCGAAACATCTATTATTCAATGCTTCCAATTTCGATTACTTGTATGTAACGGTGGACAAAATCTTTATAATTGAACTTAGTTAATACTTTAAAAAAAATTGCTTTGTATATAATAATGTATGTATGATAAAATATGAAACAATGAAAAATATGTAACAAACTTTGTAAAATATGAAACAATTGTTCCAAAATTTAATAGAAATCTAAGCGAAGTAGGGCGTACTTTTTATTTTCAGTTTCCGGATAAATATATCCCTGCTTGCTGTCACTCGCCAAACCCCGAAACTAAGTGATTTAGCAGCTAATTTTATATTGCTTTCGTTCGCTTGATTGTTGTTCAATATATCAGTTTTAATACTTTATTTTAGCTACGGGAATTTGTCTAAAATGAACCTCTCACACATTAGTGCAATAAATTTAGTTTATATCAAATAAAGTTATTGCCGTCATCACAATCGTCTCAGAAAATTTTTACAGAGCGAATTTCTCTTTGTCCTAACTGAAAAACTATTAAATGAAATTTTACAGAACTTGTTTAAAATTTTTTTTAACAAGATGAAAATTGCTGTTTTTCGTAGCGTAATTCAGTTTAGTGAAAACTGATAGCTATATAATTTGAAATTATAGTTTGAGAAAATGAATAATTAGTCTTAGTTTTTAAGTTAATAAATATGTTATATTTTGTATTTGAAATTTTATCTTTATTCTGAATTTAATAAATTTTTATAGGTTGCATTTAATAATTAAAACCAAGAATAATTAAAAGAAAAAGATCAAAATAATGCTTTTTCCGAGTGAATTCCAAAACCTTATAGAATAATGAATTGCATGAAGTTTATAAATACTTAAGGAATTCTTCTAGCTCAAGTAAAATACGAGTTTCACGATGTTCTATTTGCATCATTTTCTTGAACATTTAACATGTAGCAAGGGTATTTCGATGGTTACCGATATGATTAAAGAATGGATCCCCATTAAAAGTGAAAACATTTTAAAAGAAGCTGTCTTAGTTCCTTGAAAACATTATTGTAATCTAGTACTTATCATTATTTTTTGTGCGCTGTTTTACTTACTGTTTTTTAGGCAGGTTAAGTTAAGATTTTACTGACATAATTAAACTGATTCTTATCTTTATGTGCTGCTTTATAGCATTTCACGTTTACCATAACCATAATTCTCTAATATTTATTGTAGAGTTCTATAATCATTTACAGTATTTACCCAACTAATCGGTTATTTAGAAGGTCTCTTTTTAAATTGCAGTTAGCCAATTTTTAATTTATGTTCAGATATAATTATTCAATAACAGATGTAATATACCTTTTATCTAACTAAGCATGTTTACTTGTAATAGAGCTACAAAATGAGTGAGCGAATTCTAATTTAATGCTATCAAACAAAAGATATATTTATACAGGTAAGAAAAAGGGCTTTTTTTTGCTTCAATAGTAATTTATTACTTTGATAAAATTAAGATATGATTTTTCATTAGGAAACGAGTTTAAAGATAATCTTGTTTTCAATACGTTAATTTTTATGTTTCACGCTTAACTTTATACTTAATATTTTGCTCTTCTATTTTAACCGGTACTTTACTTTTTATGCTCTTAATTTCTACTTTTTAATTTACGCTTTTATTTTTAATTTAAAGAGTATAATGTTTAGTAAAGTAAAAAGTGTGCATACTTCATATTTTAAGCTTTACTTTTCATTTTATGGTTTACAACTATATACAATTTTTATTTTGCTCTTTATATAAAATTATGCACTTTATTTTACTTAAATTTAATATTGGGATGATTCACTAAAACATTTATGCCATAAATTCACTAATTTAATATTTTTTTTAATGAAAAATAAGATCCTAATCGAAGATACGACAAAGAAAATTCTACGCAGTTATTTATGACCTAAAGAATACATTTATTTAACGCTTTTTACTTGTAATAGAGCTATAAAATGAGAAAGCGAATTCTAATTTAATTCAATCACACATAAATTATGTACATGCCAGCTAAAAAAAAGCGAATTTTTATCTCTAATAGCTTTTTAACTATTAATTCGTTAAAATTAACGTGTTGTTAAATTAAGACATGATTTTTAAGAGTAAAAATATTCTTGTTTTCAATACCTTATTTCATGTTTTAGGGGTAAAGTAAAAAACACACACGATATACATTTTAATTAAATTCACAAGAATCAGAAGATCAAATATAAAGTGTAAATAATAATAATAATAAAATTATTAGTATAAATAAAATATAAATAAAGTATAATGAAATATAAATAAAGTATAATAAAATATAAATAAACATTTTAATAAGTTAACTTGGCCGCCTTTACAGTTCTCAATTGCTTCATCTTCTTTCAATGGAACTTTCTCACTCAAATCTCCCAAGTTGACGTGAATTGTTCATCATAATATAAGGGGACCCTTTTAAGTTTCGTTTAGATTTTAAATCAAATTTTTCTTCCATAATTAGGAATAATGCGTTGGAGACTAACGAACACGACAAGGATGGCATACGTTGAATTTATAGCATTTCATCTTCTAAATAGTTCTGCGACTTATCGATTTTGACAACCACTTTTCCAAGTCTATTTCTCTTAAGATCCTGTAATGAAAGTATAATATTTTACCTCTTTATAACAATTCATAATGTTCCTAATTCTTATTTATAGAGTAGAGGGGAAAAGGCAACTTCTGGAAAGTAAAGCCATACGAGACCACCAGTCTGTGTGATTCAATGCCATGGTCAAATGCTTCCCCTCTACCATAGCTGAATAAGTTACTTTTAATCGTAATTATACCATTAAACATTTCAAAATTTTAAGAACAAGTATACTCGAAAAATTATGTTTATTCTTAACTGCAACATTAGTTTAATAATGATTTATTTGAAAACCATTTACTAAATTATGTAAGAACAATTAAACATGAATATTAGATGTATATACCAAACCATTACTGCAAAACATTTACTGTTAATCCATCAATTTGTAATGTTTTTTTAAAACTAAAACAATTCTTTTTAAAGAGATAATAATACGTGATTTATTTATTTTTGTCTGATTAAATGTAGTGATTTTTACTATGAGCATTATTAGTTCAAATGACTAAAAATTTTTGTAACTAATGTATGTTTAACTAATTATTCACTAAATTTAATTCGATATATTTTTTCATAATACCTTGAAGGGACTTAATTTATGAAATTTAAAAAAGACTCCCCCAAGTAAACTCTAATCTCAGGTATCCACAATTTTTTATAAAATTTGGTAGGCGAAATATAGTTTATTCTCATACTTTGATATTTGTGTTTATTAATTAAATTCTTTATTATCTCAATGACATCATCGACTCTATACGATAAGAAATAAAAAATGACTGATTCCTTCACAGACGTATAGAAGGGCGTGAAAAAAGATTTCTATATAACAAGTTTAAGTCAATTCACTAACATTGTACCTTTAATTTATTTTAAATAATTGTTTAATTATTGAGTTTAGATGTCAATACTGCTTCTCTTTTTGTTGATATCAATAGATATCAACATTTGAAACAAAAAAAATATTTATTCACGATTTTTTTCTTATCCATCCTTATTTACGTTAACATATGGATAAGTAACAAATTAGTTTTTTTGCTGTTTCATATGCGTTACTTTTAAGCGCTTAATATTATGCATTATTTATAATTTTCTTATGCGTTAATTTAGCTCGTTTTCTTATACTGCACATTAAATTTAATTTTGCGAGTTATTACGATTTTATTTGCGGTGCGACTTTTACGCGTTTAATATTTTACGTGTTACTTTTACTTACTTGTTACATGAATTATATTTTACGCTCTACTTTTTTTGTCGTTGCTTTTTTCATATGAATTTTTACTTTTCTTATGCCTTACTTTTCCACTTTTACTTTCTTATACATTACTTTTTATTTTAAGCGCAATTATGTATTACGCTTTAATTTTCTTTAAGCGTTAGATGACAGTGCTGAGTTTAAACTTAACTCTTTTGAGCGTAAAATTTTATTTTTTACTTTTCTTAATATACACTTTAAACTTCTTTTTTTTATGCGTTACTGTTGCGTATTTTTTTCTCTTATGTGTTGCTTTTACTTTTTTTCGTTTTTCTCTACTCTATTCTTTACTCAATAGTTTACGCTTTCCTTTACTCTATATATTTCTTTTTTTTTCTTCTCAATGCGTTATACTTTTACGCATATTTTTTCACGTTTATTTAAAAAAAAGTACTTTTATTTCTTTTGCTTTACTTCTAGCGTATGCTTTTCTTAAGCGTTTATTTTATATTATATACTTGCGTTCGTACGTTACTAAATTTTACGCGTTACCTATAAATTTAAAGAGTTTTTAAGTGCATGCTACTTTTAATTTCTTGTATTTTTTATGCCTTCCTTTTCTTTATGCGCTTTCTATTCGTTTAATCTCCCTATTATTTTATTTTTATTATTCTATTACTTTTTAGCTTCATATTTTTCTAAGTGTTCCTTTTATTGTGCGTTACTTTTACATGCCTTAGGCTTTGCTTTTGCGCATTTTTTTCCTCATGCGTTTTTTTACACGTTTCTCTATTTCTTTCTTTACTCTATATTTCATGTTGCTTTTCTTTACCTTTAAGCGAGTTGCTTTTATTTAAGCATTGATTTTCTTACGCATGACTTTAACGTGTCTATTTTAATTATACGTAATTTTCAATCGAATGCGTTTTTCATTACTTGCAAATTCTTTCTAAATAACGCATTACTTTTCCTATCGCGTTTTTTCAGTGTAACTTTTTATGCTTTATTTGCAAACTTCTTATTTTAAATATTATACTTCACTTTCTTAGTTACTTTTCGTGTTTACTGCTTTTATTTATCCTTAATTTTAAATTAACGCGTTCATTTTATTACGCATTACTTTTATCTTAACGCTTATATCATATTTTAGGCGTAACTTTTTATTGTTAATATTTTTAGGCGATACTTTAATTGTTTACTTTACATTATGTGTTATATTTAGTCTTCTGCTTGCTCCGTGTGACACATTAGATTTTACACATTAACTTTACGCGTAGATATATATATATTTAAGCTGTACTTTTCTTGCTTTCTAAGTGTTCTTTTTACGGGTTATTTTTACTTTTCTAGTGTCTTTTTTCTCATTAAATACATTCTAATTTACGCGATTATATTTCTTACGCCTTATTTTTAGCTTTAGTATCCTTAAACAGTTTATATTCTTCTAATGCGTTACTTTTACTTATCCTATACGTCATATTTACCCGTTTCATTTTGTAATGCAATTCTTTAACGCGTTATTTTATCTGGTGTTACTTTTACTTATATGCGTTGCTTTATTCTTTACTCCAGATTTTACGCTTTCTTTTACTCTATATTTTATGCATTTGCTTTTCTTATTCTTTTCCCATGCCACGTATATATTTTTTCACGCTACTTTATTATACGTTGCTTTTACTAGATTACTTTACTTAGGCCTTATTATTCTTTATTATTTAAGTATTACTTTCCCTTAAGCGGAATTTTTTTCATGCGATATTATCATTTTTCTGAAGCGTCAGATTTAATAGTTCATTTTTATTTTGCATTCTTTTAACGAGTTTACTCGTTCTTTGCATTGTAATTTACGCGTTTTCTTTATGCGTTGTTTTTACGCGATTACTTATCTTATAAGTTACTTTTAAATTTAAGCGTTATTATATTTTACGTCTTTTTTTTCTTTATGTGTTACTTTTGCTTTTATTCTATCATTATGCATTACTTTTATGGGTTGCTTTTTTATATTCTTTACCGAATCCTTTACTGTACATTATACAGTGTTTTTTCTTTATGCATTATATTTACGTTATAGGCCTTCATAAGCTTTACTTTCTCCCGTTTATTTTTTTATGCATTATTTTTACCCGTCAAAATGTTTTTTTTTTTTTTTTTTTTTTAATTTACACACTATCTAGTTTATCTGTCATTTTTCTTAATGCATAACTCTTTTATACGTTACTTCTATTTTTAAGCGTTGTTTTGGCACCTTTCTTAACGTGTTAATTTTTCTTACGCATAAAAATGTCATGTTTAACTTTTACTTATTTTGAACGTTGCTTCTATACCTTATTTTTAAGCGTTTCTTTACTTATATATGATTTTTTACTTTTTATGCGTTGGTTTTACTTGTTTTCTTATGTGTTACTTTTTCTTTTATACGTTATTTTACACTATTATTTACCCTAAACTTCATGCTGTTCTTTACAATATATTTTACGCGCCATTTTTCTTTTTGAGTTACTTTTACGCATTACATTTATTTTTTACGTTATAATTTACTTGCTTTTTTAGATGGCACTTTTCTAATACTTCAGACTTTATTTTTCGCACTTTACTTATAGTTTTTTTAATCGTTATATTTAGACTCAACTTTTAATTTTTATACTCTTCAAACTTAGTTTACTTAACTTATTAACTTTGTACTTTAATTTACACTATTATTCATATATACTTTACACGCATTTTACCATTCATTACACTTTATTTTACACGTTTTTTTCTAGACAAGATTAAATTTAGATTAAATGAAGATTTAATTCAAACTTTATATTATGTTTTACTTCACACTTTACGCTTCGTTTACAAGACGCTTTACTTTATACGATATTGTATTCTATTAACTTTTTTAACTCTATATTTTACTTAAGCTTTTTATTATATTTTGTAGGTTATGATTATATTTTAAGCCTTACGTTATTTTATATTATGCTGTTATTAACATTATTATTTTATATCTCTTTACACGTTTTACAATATTTGCAGTATAATTACATCATTTTATACTGCTTTACGTTACTCTACATTTTACTTTACATTTAACGCTTTGCTTTACACTTTCGTATCCTATGTACTTCACGCTATATATTACCCTTCGCGCTTTTAAGTATGCTTTACACTTTTCGCTATATTCATTACGTTACGTTATACTTTATACAGTAGAAGTCCGATAATCCGGCACGTTCGGGACCGACTCGGTGCCGGACTACCGAAAATTCCGGTCTATCGGGCGGTAATTATAAGAACAATTAGGTTAATAATTAAACTTCAAATACAGTATAACTAATAAACTGCAAATAATTAAACTGCAAATACATACAACAAAGTTTATTTTACATTTCATATAATGTATGTAAACGTACTGTAAAACATATTTCACTTAGATTTAAAAAAGTCACGAATGTCTTTTTGTTTTCTTGACTTTTGGCGTTTAGTATAAAATTTATTTCTAATGATATACACTATCTAGCTGTTCCAGTTTTGGTTTTTTTAATGTTTGTCTAGAAGCCAATTTTTCAGTTGTTACTGATTGAGAAGCAAACTTCATTAGTTCATCTTTTTGTTTTTTAATGTAATAAATAGTTGATGAACCAATATTAAACTCATTCATTAAAACATTTCTATTCTCGTCTTTTTCTAGCCGTTTGATGATTTCTAGTTTCTGATTGAGAGTCAGTGTTACGTGTTTTCGTTTCTCTCCTTTTGAACTCGAAGGCTTAGGTTTTGAAAACATGGTCACTGTACAGTTAGAACGAAAATCACTTTTTTAATAAACAATTTCAAAAGTTACGTTTACTGCGATGTGAAAGGACACAAAACAACAACGCACAAAAGTTTCCGAACAATACCGAGCGCTTCCGGATGATCCCGAAAACTTCTGAATAGTTCTCGAGCATTTTTATTTGCTTTAAAGACACACTTTTGGAGAAAACCAAAATTATAAAAATTTTCCGGAGCGATGCCGGACTATCGGGCATTCCGGACTGTTGGATGCCGGACTAATGGACTTCTACGGTATTATGTTTTATTTTTTTTCTATACTTTGCATTTTATATTATCGCTCTTTAGGTTATTTTTTATACTTCACGCTTTACTTTATACTTCTCATATTGCGATTTTACTTTACCCGGTACTTTACTTTTTAATACTCTTTATTCTTCATTATAATTTCTACTTTTTAATTTACTCTATTATTTTTATTTTAAAGTGTAAAATATTTATTAAAGTAAAAAGTGTGCATACTTTATATCTTAAGCTTGACTTTATATTTTATGCATTACTACTATATACAATTCTTATTTTACTCCTTATATTAAATTTTGCACTTTATTTTAATTAAATTTGATTAATGCACAATGTAGTATCTGGATGATCCAGTAAAGCATTTATGCCATAAATTCAATAATTTAATATTATTTTAAAATATAAAATACGATCATAATCGAAGATACGACAAAGAAAATCCTACTAATTTATTTATGACCAAAAATACATTTATTTTACGATTTTAATTTTATATTTTTACCTTATTTTAGGACTATCACAAACTAAACAAGGTTTACCCGCAGTTCAATAAATTTAATGCTCTGCTACATCGAGATTTATTTTAAAACTTTTATTTTACTTGGATAATGTACCATTCTTTATAGAACCATTTCAACTAAACGTTTATTCATTTAATTCTACAGGATATTATACTCGAGATGGTTTTATTCTCATTAATAGAATGCACAGTTCCCTATCAGATTCTGTTACAATTAACACTGTCACCTATAATTCATTGATCAAAAGAATTTAATCAACTTTTCGCAAGTCTTCGTCAATATTTTGAACGTTTTTAGCAGGAAAATGAATAATTTCACAGGGTGGCTACAAAATACTGTTACACTAAAAAAATAGGTTCGTTATTGCGGAATATAAATAAATATTTATAATTATTATTCATAGGAAGTTGCTTTTTTAAAATTGTTTTTTTATTTTCTGACCAATGAAGTAACCAAAGCAATGTATATGGGAGTATTTCCGATCAATGGGTTAGAACGGGGTTGGCAAAGTGGTTCCTCCGTTACAGGAGGTCGACGAATTATTGCCAATGCTATTCAATAGCAAATGTTTTAATAGTAACTCAGTATATACAATTTTTGTCTGCAGTTTCAACAGAAGACAGCCGAATCGAGTCATTTGCAGCAATTTTACAAAACCTGGGTGCCGTCTGAAATAACGATCAGTACCGTACCTTAAGCGCTGTTCAAGCAGTGCCACGGTGTGTGGCTACGTGAGAATGTTATAGTTTGTCTGTGGTAAGAACTCCCCTCGCCACAAAGTCTGAGGCCGGCTGCTGCTATGGAAACAAGAATAGCACATTTCAAGGAGGGCATATTTTCTTTAGTCTAGGGCTAACACAATCGATCGAAGAAAAAGATTCCCATTCTCTTACCTACCAGACAGAGCCAAAACCTGTTCTAAACAATGACCCCACACCCCTACATGAAATATATACCTCGTTACCATAGTCACCGCCACGAGTCCAGACGAATGGCTAGGGGAGTTCTTACTTTAGACAAACTATATCAAAGCGGCGGAAGTTCGAGTTTTATGAGAAATTAAAACATTTACGTAATGTTAACGTGTGATATGTGTAGCTTTAACGCATTTAATTTTCTCCTGATGCATAACTTTTACCTTTTTATGTTTTTTTACTTGTTATATGCACTATATTTTAAACGTTATTTAATGACGCAATCACTTTTTTAAACGTTAGTTTCACGCGTATACTTTTCTTATAATTTTACACGTTACTTTTTTATTTGTTTTTACTTAATTTAACATTCCTTATTTTATTCTTACCTTTCTCATGCGTTACCTTAATGCATAATGCGAGTTACTCGTTACTTTTACATTTCGCATGCGTTATTTACTAGTTATATGCATTATGTTTTACGCGCTACTATTCTCTTAGCGATACTTTTGCTTTTCTTATACGTGCTATACTTGTTTATTTTGGTGTTACTATATTTTACGCTTTTATGTTTTATGCACTACTCCTCTTTTTGATATTTTTAAGCTTTTCTTTTCTTTAACCGTTACTTTTACGCCTTCTTATGCTTTACTTTTTCGTGTTATTATATTTTATGCATTACTTTTTCTTAAGCCTCTTAAGCGTTACTTTGCAAACGCATATTTTAAATGTTAAGTTTCTTTAAGCGTTGCTTTTACGTTACACCTGCTAGTTTATTTTTTATGCTTTACTTATACACTTTATTGCAACTTCTAACTTCTCTTTTACTAGATTACGTACTGCATACGGGTTTATTTTACTAGATTACCTACTGCATACGGGTTTATTTTACTTTTCCTATTCGTAACTTATACAGGTTTACTTTTCTTATATGTTACTTTTAAGCATTTAATTTTAATAACGTGAGAGACGCTGCTCGGTGGCTTGGCCACAGGTGCCCACTGGGTAACGAGAAGAGAGTAGCAGTTCTGGCACTCCTGGCCAATACATCCCAAGTGCCCGCCATTAGAAAAAGATTAAAAGAAATTTTAATAATACATTTAAACGCGTTCTCTTATCTTGAACGTTGCTTTTTATGTTATGCGTTATAAAATTTTTCTCTTATTTTTCTTATGCATTACTTTTTCACGTTACTTTTTTTAAACATTACATTTACACGTCTAGTTATCTTGTAGATCATTTTTAATTCAACACGTTATTATATTATAATTTTACTTTTCGTTATGCGTTACGTTTTATTGTTAATTTTACGCATTACTTTCTTAAGCATCTTACCTTTTTTTCAAATTATTTATTATATACACTTTTTACTTTATATTTTAATTTTTTTTCCCTTTGTGTCTTAATTTTTTATGATTTTCTTTTATTTTTTATGCGTTACATTTACGCATTCTACGCTTCAATTTATCGCATTACTTTTGTCATGCTTTACTTTAATTATTCTATGCGTCATTTTTTCACGTTTACTTTTCCTTGCTTTGCTTTTAAACGTTGTTATACTTCATATTTTAATGCGCTTTCCTTCATTTTATATTTTAGAACTTACTTTTATTCATGCGTTATATTTAAGACATTACTTATGCGTTACTTTTACGTGTTTAATTATGAGTTATCTTTATTTTAACGCGTTTACTTTTCTATACGTTAATTTTAATTTTACGCGTTTTTCTTATGCTTTACTTTTATTCATTATATGTATTATATTTTACCCGTTACTTTTATATGCGTTGCTTTTACTAGATAACTTTTTTTACGCTTTACTTTTCTGTGTTTTATTTTAAGCGTTACTGTTCCTTAATTTTTTTTTCCACGCGATATTTTCACTTTTCTTAGACTTACAAGTTTATTTTTATTATGCATTCTATTACGAGTTTGTCTTAGGCGTTACTTTCTCTTTTATGCGTGGCTCTACTCTATTTTTACGCGTTACTTTCTAAAAGCGATAATTTTCTTATGCTATAGATAATACTTGTACTATTTTATTATGCATTACTTTTACTTTCCTAATCTCTTTTTTTATGAGTTTAATTTTTTTTGGTGTTTCTTTTACACTACATTTTACGTTTTACTTTTCTTTAAGCGTTAACTTTTTCTTAGTCATTAATTTTCTTATATATATTTCTTTTCTTATATGTTACTTTTAGTTTTTTTATGCGGTACTTATTCTTTTCGCGCTATGTTTGTGTATTATTTAATTTTACGTGTTACTTTATATATAATATTTACGTGTTCTCTTTAATTTGTCGTGTTACTTTTCTTATGCGTTGCTTTAATATAATACTGTAGCGCCTAACTTTTCTTTAAGCTTTTACTTCTCTTGAGCACAACTTTTACCCGTTACTTTTTTTAAGCTTTAATTTTAGGCGTTTTCTTATCTTATAAATTACTTGAACACGTAGCTCATCTTCATTCTTTACTCCTTACTTTAATGGCACTTCATAACTAACGATTTATTTTATCAAATTTACTTTCTATGCTTAACATTAACTTTTTGTGCTTAACTTTCATGTGTTTAATTTCGATCTGCGTTTGTTTTATTTAATAATTTTTGCGTCAAGTTTATGCGTTTATTTCTCTTTGTGTGTTATATTTCCGCTTAACTTTCCTTTTGCTTTGTTTTTATCTTAACTAATTACTTTTATGCGTTATAACAAAATTCTACTTTTCTGCTTACGTAACATTTAAGCGTTTACTTTTCTTATGCGTTATTTACTCGTTATATGCAATATTGTAAGCGTTACTTCTTTTTAAGCATTTTACTTTTTCGAGTTCACTTTTACGTGACTTTAATTTTTCTCGTTTTATTTTGTCATGTTACTCTTCATGTTTTACTTTCTCATGCGTTGCTTTTTAATTTTTTGTAACTTTATAATTCTGCTTTTTAGTTTATTATCTATATATATTTCTCTTACATGGCGGCAAAAATAAAAGCCTCATTACAACTCCCCGAATGGCAACGCTAGAAAATCGACTAATGATTGCCGCTAAAAATGTCACATGCCAAATCTAGCTGAGGTGGCTCAACATATAGCGCTTTTAAAAACGGAAACTGAAATAACCAGAGAGAGCATTCTCACCAAATGTGATCTCTTCCGAAATTCACCCTATCAGGTTGTTCAATTCAGCTGCAGCAATCTCATACTATTAAGCTAGGCAGAAGTGAGTAGTCTTTGTCGATAGATCTTATACTTATGTTTTTAACAAAGTTGTGAATCGTTCATGGTTATTATTTTTTAAAAACATAATGTTTTGTTTATGCAGGTTTTTCCATTGCAATTCACTTATTTCAATTTTTAATAGACTTAATTATAGCCAAAATTTTAACCTTTTTAAAGAGATATCAGTTTTAGAAATTTTATCTTAAGATTTTATACTATAGCACATTTCTAATAGGTTTAACGAATTACATGTCATTTATTTGAATACAAATTAATTTTAATGACTTAGTATTTACTAAAAAGATGTAATATTTTTTTTTATTTTTTAAAGTTGTTATATGGATTTGAATGATTGTTTTGAATTCTCAGAATTTTGTGCATTTGCAATGTACCTAAGTTAGTAGCGGGCGAAGCGAGCTTGGTTTGCGAAACAAACCTTATAAGATTGCGTAGCAATTTTCGAGGGTTGGCGAGCGTCAGCGAGCAGGGGGCGCAGCCCACTAGTTTATTAAATTTTACACCCTACTTTTCTTTATGATTTTAAATTTCTCGTTAATTGTACGCGTTTTTTTAAGTATTTAATTTTCTTAATTCTCTCCTTTTACACATTTATTCTTTTCGTGACTAACTTTTACTTTTTTATGAGTTATTTTTCCGAGTTTGCATCTTTTTCATTACTTCTATTTTTACTGACAATGATATAATTCCCCCACTTTTCATCACGTACCTCATCTACTTATGTTTTAATTCTACTCATTTTTTTTTTATTCATTACGTTATGCTTTACTTTTCTTTTAACGTAACGATTACGCTACTTATGCATTAGAAATGTCTTATGCGTTATGTTTGCAAGTTTATTTCTTGTTCATTAAAATTTTCTTTTGAGCAACTTTCACGCGTTCACTTTTTTGTACGTAACTTTTACGTGTTACTTTTCTCTTCGGTTACTTCAATGCATCATACGCGTTATTGTTACGCATAACTATACACGTTTACCATTTATTACGTATAAAATAGTTATTCATAAGTTTTCTTTTACACCTTCTAAAATTTTGCGAGTAACATTTTAAGGCGTTACTTTCATGTCCTATTTAATATTACATGTTAGTTTTTTAGACGTTGCACTTACGCGTTCTACGCTTTAATATGTACCATTACTTGTGCGTTAAATTTACTTTTTTTGCGTTACTTTTACAAGTTTACTTTTCATATTCATCACTTTTACTTGCCACTGCTCTTATTAATTTTATGCGTTACTTTTCTTTACTTTTACAGGTTTATATTGTTGCCTTTTTGAGTTATAAATTCTCGCTATTTTGACGCGTTTCTTTTCTTAATGTGTTGTTACTTTTTAGCATTTACTTATTTATGTGCTCTTTTACTTTTTCTACGTTTAGTTTATACATTCACTTAACATTAATCTTCAACGGGTTTAAATTACGCGAATGCTTTACATTATCTTGATATTTTAAGCGTTACTTTTCTTATTCTACACACTTTTTAAGGTAATTTTTACTTTATTTTTTGTGTGTTACATTTACGCTGTGTTTTCATAAATTTTTTACACTTTTGCCGATTTAAAGATTCTAATTTTTTTTGAGTGTCACATTTTCACGCGTTACTTTTCTTCTCTATTACTTTTAAGCGTTTTACGTTTACTTTTATTATTTTAACGTTTATTTTTTATACATTACTTTTACCCGTAGGCGTTATACGCACTGTATTTTACGCTTTAATTTTCATTATGCGTTACATTTAAGTGTTCTACGTTTTAATTTCTCGCATTACTTTTCTATAAATTTACTTTCCTTACATTTTAATTTTCAAACTTTTTATTGTATATTTTATGCTTTAATGCGTTAAATTTTCTTACGCGTTAATTATATATTTTCACCTATCATTTTTTTACATTTAATATTTTTTTTATCTTTAATTTTTACTCTACTTTTATATTTATATGTTTCACATTACTCGTCAGATATTACGTTATACTTTGCGCTTGACTTTATGCTTTATATTATACTTTTTAAAATTTTTTATGTTTTACTTTACATTTTGCTCTTTAGTTTTATATTATACTTTACGATTCACTTTGCGTTTTACGCTTTACTTTATATCTTACGCTGTAATTTATACTTCACGTTTCACATAACCTTCTAATTTCTTTATTTTTTACTCCTTACTTTAAACTTTATATTTTTCACGTTATTTTAAATTTAGTTTACTCTTGGTCTTACATTAGTTTTAGTCAAAATTTAATCTTGCCATTATACTCTCTCCATAATTTATATTTTATGGTTTACTTTACATTTTACTTGACACGCATTTTATTTTACATTTAATTTTACGCTTACTTTTTAGTTTATGCAATTTTTACATTATGCTTTCCGTTTCTTTACTTTACATTTTGTAATTTAATTTATACTCCAAATCCTATTTTACTTCATACTTTTATTTATGCTTTGTTTACCTGATGCTTCTATTTCACACTTTACTTTAAACTATGCCGTACTTTTTACTGTATTATATTTTAGATTTTTTTTTACTTTACTTTTTACTATGTTGTACATTTTATTATTATTTCTACTTTAAGCATTATTACATCTACATTAAGCTTTATTTTATTTTCTACATGATAGTTTTTTTTTATTTTTTGCTTTATATTATTCGATATTTAATTTTATATTTATCGCTTTTTTACACTTATTTAACGCTTTTATATTATACTCTTCACTTGAATTTATCTTTATTTGCTTTACTCGTTTTTACATATTTTATTAAGCTATACTTTCTACTATGCTTTACTTTTTTCTATACTTTAATTTTTATACTTTAAGCTTTACTTTTACATTTTACGCATTCATTTAACTCTTTTTTAATTTACTTTTTGCTTCACTTTATCTTACTCTCTTTATTTTATACGCTTTAACTTTTTCTTGATATTTCACATTTTACAACTCTCTATTCTTTGCTAAAATTTCTACTTAATATTTTAGGTTTTAATTCATTTTAAGTTTTTCTTTTTACTTAACGCATATTCTACTTCATTAAATATTTTACTTATTTGCACCTTATAGTTTCGCTTCACTTTATATTTTAATGCAATACTGTGCGCAATTTTCATTTTACGCTTTATTTTAAATTTTATTCTTGACTTTATTATATGCTTAACTTTTTATTTTATTTAAGCATAATTTATTATTTAAATGCTTCATTATAACATTTGCATCAATAATTCACTAATTTAAGCTGTTTTCCACGCAAAATTAAACCGTATTCAAAAATACGACAAAAAGAATACTACTGATATATTTATAAACAAAACAGAAACATTTAGTTTATTTTACGATATTTAATTATATTTTTTTGCCACATTTTAGGACTATATTAGAATGGTTAAGGTTTACCCGCAGCTTTTTGCTACTTTGAGATTTATTTAGTAACTGTTTTATTTTAATTGGATAATGTACTATTTATTATAGAGACATTTCAATAAAACGTTTATTTATTTAATACTACAGGAGATTACTAACGTTTTATTATTTTATATCGATGTTTTTATTACCATTGTTTTAAAACATCATTCCATATCAGGACGTTACAGTTAACATTGTTATTTATAATTCATTTATTAAATTTTTTTAACCTATTTCTCGTTAGTCTACGTCAAGATTTTAAATGCGTTCAGCAAAATAATTTATTATTTTAATTTACTTATATCGTGCATTTTTTCCCGCAATGGAAGTCCTTATTTTTTTTAAAAATGGCTTCAACATGATTAGAAGGCCTCAAACACTTTTTGGTCTCAAACTACCGATTTTTTTTTTGCTTAAATTTTGAGGAGTACGTTGTTTTTGTGACGAATATGTTGTAAGTCTTGAATGTAACTTTTACTTTTTTTTAGTACACGAAATTATGTTTGCTATTAATATATCTCTTTATTTATATTATGTATTGGTGGTGGTAAATGGTGGTTAATATGAATACGAAAATTATATTAAACTCTTTTTTTATATCTCTTACCTTTTAAAAGCTGTGATGTCGAATCATGGTTGAATTTCTTTTCATGAAGTTTTCGAAAGCTGAAAAAAATATCAATATTTATTATTATTATTACATTAATACTTATGCATCATTATAGGGATCTTCCCTGCATTATGCAAGGATATAACAGGGATGTGGATTTTTGATTTTTTTTTTTTTTTTCTGACAAGTAGCATGCGGGATGCGAGCAACGCTTACGTAAGCATTTAAATCATATCATTTTTCCTTAATGCATTTAAATCAGAACTTTTTCTTAAAAAAATAAAAACAGCCCTTCAGATGCCTGTATGACGAAAGGTCATTCTCCAGGTGGGCATTGGAAAAAAAAATGAAGGTATTTCAATCGTAATTTTTCCTTAAAGTGTAAACTAAAGTTAAGTATGAGTAGGGGAGTGTCGGGTACCCCCGCCCACTGTCAATTTCATATGTATAGAATATTTTTTCAAGTCAATGGGCCATCGGACATTAATTGTTATATTAAAATAAGATTATTTTCAAAGTTTCAAGTATTTATGCAGCTGGTAACATGATAAACAATAGTTTTGAAAATATGTTGAATACAGTAGTCAAATTTTTTATATTTCTATTTTTTTTTAAAGTTAAACTATTCTTTTTTTGGTTTATTCTTTTTGCATTATTTAATTAGATGATAAAACAATAGAAACATACAAACACTCAATTATTACTCAATATTATACAGACATATAATCAATACTCCTTAAGTGGGCGAGGCTACCCGACTCTCCTCTAAGTAAAAAATTGCTTTTTTTGCTACCATTTTTAAGAATTTCAAAAAATCAGCTAAGATTTCTAAAGAATATTCTTCTCAAACTTTTATAAAATCAATTGAAATATTTACTTATTTTATTCTTAGCAAAGTTGCATTGTTTATTTAGGCCAAAAATTAGATTACTTCAGGAAAAGTCAAAATTAGTAGAAGGTGGTGCGTTACTTTTTTTGGTAATCATTGTATAAGATTTGCTAATTTTTGGTGACAAGGAGAGAGGGGTGTCCAAAGTTGTGACAGAAACATACTTTATTTGTACGTCTCCACATGAATCGAAAAATTTTCATTTTTATATCTAAAGATGGTTCCTTATAGAGACGGAGTACGTAGCCAAATCTTTTAACAAAAAATAAGCACCTTTTAAATACTTTTTAAGAACTTAAAAAATATTTTTAAGCACTATATACATTAATGAAATGTCAAAATTATTTTTAAAAACTTTCCATGATCATGATAAAATAACTAGCTTCTGACATAGAACTCTTTTTTTTTGTTACTTACTCTTTTCTTGTCTTGAACTCTTTAAAGTTAAAACTAAAATTTGTTTATTTTCTCAATACGGTCTATAAGGAAAATATAAAAAACGAGAAAGTCCCTGATACTTCACTTTTTGTAAATATTTTGGAAGACGATATTTTTTTATTTTTGAAACCGATTGAGATCTATTAATGAATTAGAGCACCTTTATTTTTTTAAAAGAACAACAAACTCTTGTGCTTTTTTTTTATTAAAAATTTAAAACCTTATAGTAAGGAACGATTATACCGACGTAATGAATTAGTAACCGTTGATTTGGTATAATTAGTTAATAACGCTTAACAATATGAAAAAATGTATATCAAAACTAGTAAACAATTTGCAAAAAAGAACTTAAATACTTTTTTTAAAGGGCGTTAAAATTTTTTGTTTGCTAAGTGGCTGGTAGGGAACCTAAGATCTGAACAAGTGAGTATTTTTTTTTCTCTCGTGTTGTCTTTTACACATTACCAACTTTAAGCTCTTGCAAAGTATAGTTTTATACTTAATTATCACTCCCAGTTCCATTTATTCATGGCGTGTTTAAATATGTTACTAGTAAAAAAATAGAAAATTAAATTACACAATTGGTATATTTAAAGGCAATATTTAAAACATTGTTTTTAATGCTGTGATGGGTCAGGGGATAGAGCTCTCACCTTCCAATGAGGTGAACCAGGTTCGAATCCGCAGGTGACGACTGGTCGATTAAAATTTCGCACCCGGCCCGCATCGGCTACGTATGGTTTTCATCCTCACATCTGTGTTTGACACTCCCCCTCCCAATCGCTCAAAAGGAGGGGCTGGTTAGGGCATAGGGGTTAGTGTAAGATTACGGTCACTTGGTCCGCCATAGACCATGTATAAATTCCGCCAATGTGGGAATCGTAACTTGGCGGCACACAACCTAAAAATATGACCCTTTTTCTCTTAAACGAATTGACTGAGCGAAATCAGAACTGCGAAAATTACTTAAGACAAAAAACAAAATTGAGTTTTATTACTATTAAATTCTAAATAAGAAATAAAATAAATAAAAATTCTATAAAATTCTGTTAAAAACATTCTAAAGTTTTAAACGCAGTTATTAAAATAACAGATTCTACAGCAGCAAATTTAATTAAATGTTCTAAAAAACAACTTTTGGTTATAAAATTAATTCATTTTTATGATGTTTTAAATGTTAAATTAAATTTTTTTGAATGTGAAATAACATTTTTAAATTAAATTTTTGATACTTCAAAAAATATGACCATACTTAAATGGTGTTTCAAATTAATTATAAATAGAAATAGTATTTTATTTTAAGCACTTTATTTATTATAAAAAAAAGAACTTAAAAAATTAAAAATTAATTTAGATTTCGTGCGTGTACTTTGCTTGTATGAGAACTCCACTTTTACCATTCTAACTGAAACAAAACAAAGCTTAAAATAAAAAAATGTTGCCTTTGGTGAAAATAAAAAATATTTAATAGATATATTAGATGGTAACTAAAAAGTGTAAATTACTAGTTTATTCGATCTGCTAGGGGCAAAAAGCTTGTACTTCGTCAACCAAACATATGACATTATAAATGGTTGTTTACATTTCCATCCGGAATAGTCTTTATTGGTCAATCCATACATTTATGCAATTCAACTATGTAGATTAAAAATTTTAAATAAGTGTAGAGAAACAGAAATCTCCGGGCCGCAGTAATTAACTATGCGAAAACTTATATGTTTATTAAGCTTTCTTGTGACATTGTACTTAAAATATTTTACACAATTATGAAATAAGGTCGAAGAGAAATTTTTTGTTTCTGGAAAGTCATTCTTTGATGGTTTTGTAGTATTTTTCAGACAACTGAACCTGGAATTACCTTTTAATTTTTCTAAAATAATGTTTTTTTCTGAAATAATATTTTGATTTTATATTTTTGTACTTAAACATATTCAAAGCATATGCCTGACATAACATATATGTTATGTAGAAAAACCATTTAAATTTTCTTAAACCTTGAAGAATTAAAAATAAAGATATTTAAAGCAAGCAATAAAAGATACATCATAATGAAAATAACTCATATATAATGTAATTTTTTTTATTAATCCTTCATTTATTTTTCAATACTAAAATTTTGAGGAACCATCTTTTATATATACTTGGACTTTCATATTTAAACGGTGAAGCATAATATAAAGGCATTCTTCTCAAGAGTCCGAATTATGATATTTATTTAATTTATGTGGTGAGGGAATTGTCCCTGATGCGTCAGGGTTCTTTTTTATTATTAAAAAATAAATTTCCAATCACAAATTTGCAGTTCTATGTGTAACAAAGATGCTAAATATTTATTAAAAGCATTATTTTGGAATATTCTTTGATTGCTTAAACTTAATGCATTTGATTAAAATCTTATGCGACTTAAATCGTGCATTTGCTATTTTTTTTGGTCAGCATATTAATCGCTAAAAAAGTGTTTACAAAATTATATTTTTTTAAAATTCTGCTTGTAATTGTTTAATATTTCTACAAGATTAAAAGAAATTATATTGTTTAACACATCCATTGTAGTTAAAAATAATTTTAATACTATAAATTTAAAATTTAGATTAAAACTATAAATTTTTATAAGGTCCCCGAAGAGAAATTTTTTTTAACACAATAATGTAATATAATAGCCCATGGAAAAAAAATATTAAAAATGGTATAAAACACTTCATCCTAATTTAAAAAGTAACCGAAAAATCGATATTTAAAGTTTGTATCCAATATGAGTGTGATATTTGCTCGCTTACAGTTATATTTGATCAAGAAAAGAGTATTGCACGCACTTAAATATTTTTTATTAGCTAAGTAAGAGCAGTTTAAATAATCACCAAAAATTAATTAATAGTTTTAAAACTATACGCAGTTTTAATACCGATACTGTGGAAATAAGTGTCTTACTGTCTATTGAAAGGGATATATATATATATATATATATATATATATATATATATATATATATATATATATATATATATATATATATATATATATATATATATATATATATATATATATATATATATATATATATATATATATGGGATGGTGTTTACCAACAGGATAATGCACCCTGTCATAAGGATCGAATCGTCATGGATTAGTTCGAGGAACATTCCAGTGACTTTCAAGTCATGTCTTGGCCCTCACAATTCACCTGACCTTAATCCAATAGAGCATTTGTGGTCCTACTTGGAAAACCAAATCCGTGCTACCACGCTACCCCCTCGCAATGTGAGGGAATTGCAGGACCAGTTGGTGAGCGCTTGGTACCAGATACCTCAGACTACCTATTAGCACCTTGTGGAGTCAATGCCACGGCGGGTGCTAGTAGGTTTGAGGGTTAAAGGTGGTCCTACATGTTATGAGCAGGGTGGACATAACGTAATGGCTCTTCGGCGTATATGTGTGTGTGTGTACCGGAGAAATTTACTTGATAACAGTAAATTTTGACTATGAGTTGTCGCAAGAAATAGCCTCACGGCAAGTGATGTTAAATGTAGTTAATCTATACGAATCGCGCCGACCACAGTGCTGACGTACAATATATAAAGTGGTAGAGGATCATGGGTTAGAGTTCTCTTTCCACCAGACTGACCGTGGGAGCTTTTCGTGGTTTTTTACTTAATGTCACGCAAATGCGGGTTAGTTTTATTAAAAAACTTTTCACGAAAGCTAGCTTGATACAGGAGCTCCCTTGTTTTGTTTTAGGTTCGAAATTACTAGGTTATGGAGTTGAATGTTAGCAGGCGTAAACCCAAAATTGGGTCCGCAGTTCAACGACGGTTATAAAATAAGTTATGTTTAGATTAAAGTGATAGAAAAAACATTTCTGCTACATTTAACTTTCTCATATTGAGGCAACCACCCTGTTATTTTCACTGATTCATAATTTACCTGGTTCTTCCACTAAGCTCTTTAATAGTGTCAGTATTCTCTTTTCAGATTTGAGCATGACTTCGTAGTGTTATTCAGTGCTGAATGTTTTCTTTATTCATCTCGTACGAAGAACGGGTACTCACCATAATTTAAGTTGTACAATTTTCACAAGTAGTACAATTTTCTTTATTCAGGTCAAGGAATGTATGTATGCATTAAAAAGATCGGGATTTTAAAAAGCTGGTGGAAATCCGATAATAAGCTCTTAAAGCACGTTAGAAAAGTCACTCAGATTAACTGTAAGCTGGATAAATAAAAAGCTTTAAAAGTGATTAATAAAATTTGAAATTCAAGTATCATAATCTCGTCGAAATAAAATATTGGGATTTTTAATGTTCGTCGGAAAATTTGTTGCGATAAACACCGAAAAAAGTGATCGAAGGACTACATTGATTTAGATTTGGCTTATTAAAAAATGCACAATTCAAAATTTCCAGTATTTTTTTTACTTCCCCCCTCCCTAAAAAAATTTTGCAATTTTTCTTATTATATTATGGTGCTGACGTGGGCCACAAATTGGGCACTTCTATCATAGAATATCATTTATGGATCATACACCCGCCTGCAGAGCAGGGGCTGCGGGTTTATTATTTACAACACTGCCTAGAAGAGCCGCGATGGCTTAGGGGATAGAGCCTGGTTCAAATCCCAGTCGATACGAATTCCGCATCCGGCTTGCACTAACCACAGTGCTGACGTGAAATATCCTCATTGGTAGACGGATAATGGGTTAGAGTCCCCTTGCCATCAGGCTAACCGTGGGAGGTTCTCGTGGATTTCCTCTCCATGTAACGCAAATGCGAGTTAGCTCCATCAATAAGTCTTCCAGGAAGGCAAATTTCTCCCAATACTCGATCCAGGAGTTTCCTTGTCTTCTAGTTTGGGTTCAAGGCTACGAAGTTGAACATTAGTAGTCGTAAACCCATAAAATTGGGCTGTTCAACGACGGATATTTTATATATATATATATATATATATATATATATATACAGAGAGAGAGAGAGAGAGGTATTCAGATCAAGAGGTATTAAGAGTGAAGTTTTTTTTTTGTGAACTGTATATAAGACTTAAAGCTTAATTTGATTAAAATTTTGAATACTTATTGGCAATTTTTAAAATTTGTCACTTTAATTTAACTACGTTTTTTTATATATAATTAGAGATGATAGTTTTTAAAAATAATAATATTAGAAGAGGTAATCATCTTTAATAAGTGTTTTAATAAAGTTAATTAGAAAAATCACTAGTAAGAAAAGTAAAATAAGACTGAAAAAATATAAATTTCGACTTGTAAATGTATCATGTATTTAAAAACTAGACTTTACTTTTGAGAATATATATTATTTATTTGTTTATTTTATTTATTAATTTTTAATTACGAATTCACTTCAAAAATCAAACAATGCTTTTAAAAAATAAATTATATTATTAATAAAGAATTTTTTTTTAGAAAAAGGACGAAGCATTTTTAAAAATGTCTAGTAAATAATGTTTTTAAAAATAAATAAAATTTTTTAAAAATAACAATATTAAATCTTCCTTAAATAATTTTATAAAATAAGAATTCTGTTTAAAAGTATAGAATGTTTCTTAAAACAAGAAATTCCTATAAAAATGCTTTTAAATAAAACCAACATTTATTTTTCAAAAATAAATATTGCATTTTAAAAAAAATGTGCACAAACTTTTTGATTGTTGAAAATATAATTCTGCTAGTTCTTCTTACTGTTTCAAACATCCTAAGTGTATGATCTAGTAATCTCTTTTTTCTAAATACCTTTCACAGTTCTAGGTTAAAAGGTTTATAACTAAAAATGTGTTGAAAAGATTGCATGCAAATATGAGGATGCTGTTTCTTTCCAGGGCTAAAGAGAATAAATAGAAGGGCTAGTTCACTCCGCTGTTAGAGCTGAAGCTACGATTTCCCTCCTCATGACGTCACTGTGTCCACAGATCTCGGAGATAGCAAGCAAAGATATTATAATAACTTTGCATCTTCTCTTTGTAAAAATAAGTTAAGACTTTTTCTGGTTATAAGCTTTCAAACTTTATGTAATTAAAACATTATTTCCGTTCATAAACATAGTCCAAAAAAAAACGTTCTTGGCCATTATATTAAAAAAATGCCATTTAAAACTTATAAAAATATTTTACTAGTTGGCGAAAATGACACTATAAATACTTTATTTTAAAAAGTTCAGTTTTAACTTTAATTATTAAAAAAAAAATGAAAGCATATGTCGACACTTTTTTATCTACATATTCTTTTATAATAATAAGTTGAGTTAAATTTAGAATCCCTGATTTTAAAATATGCCGTTAATAGCAATTTGTTCATACTTAATCATTAGGAAACATCAACCTTAAACGCTAATTACTGAAACAAAATAACAATTTAGGTTCATAATAACATTAGAAATTTTACAATTGTTTATAGATATTTAAATTTAAGATGATATAATTTAATAGATATTTAAATTTAAGAGAATATAATTTTTAAAAAAATCATAAATATTTAGAATAACTACATTAAAAAATATGTTATGAAACTAGGAGAATTTCAACTATACACTATATATTTTATTTATACTTTTTACTTACGTTTTAATTTTCTTCGACTTTATCCATTTTTTAATTTTTTTCACCTGCTTATCTTTTTGAGTAACGAGGCGGTTTCTATTTAGATAACGAATTTTTATAAAAGTTCTTAACGATAGAAAAAATTTATTGCTGATTTATATTAACTATGTCATTTCAGAATCCATTCTTTACATCGTTGCTCATTTACTTTAGGGAACACGCAGAAAGTTATATTTTTTCCTTTTGTTTTTCTATCAGAATTTTTGCAAGTTGCAATCGCGCAAACTGGCATTTCATTAATAGTTTTAAATTTTTGTAAATTCACTGCAAAAACTGAGGAAAGTCATTATAGAAAATAACAAATGTCTTAAAATATGTCACAAAAGAAATGCTCCAATATTAGTTAGAGCTAGTAAGGCCGAACGCTCTGTTCTTGAAGTAAAAGTGCGAGCTTTGCACCAAAGTGACGTCACTAGAGAAAATCGGAGGATTGGCGTGGCGAGAGTTTCTTCAAAGGAGTGAACCAGCCCTTCTATTCTCTTTAACCCTGGTTTCTTTCTCTATATTTTGTTCTATATATTTCATTGTCAATAATTCTTTGGTGATAAATCGCGCCAAGCTAGTTTACCGGCTGAGCACTAAGGAATTAGAGGCTTTGAGTCGAGGGGGGTTGGGGAGGAAGATGAAAACCTGACCCTAGGATGAAACAACTATGACAGCGCTCTGGCATCGACTCTAGAGCTGGCGTTCGTTAATAAATTATTGAATTACAAATTAAAATGCCTATAAAATCTTCAAGGAGATATTAACATAAAACCCATTAATTAGACAAGAACACAGTGCTGATTTGATATATCCTATGCGGTAGACGGATCATAGGTTAGAATCCCCTTGCCGTCAAGCTAACCATGGGAGATTTTTGTAGTCTTCCTCTCCATGTAACGCAAATGCGGGTGAGTTCCATCAAAAAGTCCTCCACTAAGGCAAATTTCTCCCCATACTTGATCTCGGAGTTCTTTTGGATTGTGTTCAAAATTACAAGGATACGGAGTTGAACATAAGTAGTCGTGAACCCAAAAATTGGGTCGGCTGTTCAACGACGGTTATAAAAAGTTACATAAAAGATCCTATACCATTTATGACATGAAAACAACAAATTTGTATTTTACCTTCAAACGTGAGATCTGATTGTGATTCCTGATCGATAAGCGACAAGTTTAAATTTCACCTCCAAACATTTGTCAATTCAAGAAAATCGTAAGACTAACGTAAATTTTTCTTGCTCATTCACAAAACTAGTTTTGATTAAAACAAATTTCAGTTAATTTATTACTTAGAAACTACAATCTTGAATTTCGCACTCAAATGTTTGTCCATTATAGCAAATTATAGGAACCATTTAAAATCAATCAAAGCAAAGTTTACCTTAATTGTTCTCTATAAACACAAAGTTTCAATTTCACCTCCAGAAGTTAGCCTAATGAACAAAATTGTCATCACAGCGAAAGTTTTTATTAGTTTTCATTACCCCATCAACCAAAATTAAGTTTAAAAAAAAAAAAAAAAAACATTACAGCATTTCAAATCACGGGTTGCAAAAACTGTTCGTCGTCGGATTGATTTTCATATCTTCTCTACAGGGCTCGAAAAACCGCTCGTCCTCGGCGGTCAAAAGTTCCCCGCGGACAACAAATTTCTCGAATCCGACGTCCACGCGGACGGCCATTTTCCCGTTAAAGTTCGTGATACATTTTCAATCTTTGTTATCTTACCAGAGTCTATCGCCTCACTTCTATAATGACCCTCTAATCTAGAAATACAGCAACATACTGCGCTTGGTGGAATTGATGTCTGGGAGTACTGCAGCTGTTGAAAGGAGCTTTTCAGTAATGAATTTACAAAAAAACACATTACGTACTGGTCGTAACAAGAAGCGTTAAACGCAATTATGAACATCTACCTAAATGGAAAACTCCTTTCAGATTTCTGAGCACAAACCTCTGTAAATCATTAGATTGATTGTGGAACTGGCAAACGTCATATTTGATTCATTTAAAAAACGAGTACCCTCGGATAAATTGACATAATATAATATAATTATTCATAAATTATTTCAATAATTTAATAATAATTAAAAGAATAAATTATTTCATAAAATAAATACTAGGTTACTATTAGTAACCTAGTATTTCTTTTATAACTGTATAATGTTATCCTAGTATTTGTAATCCTAATAACTACTAATTTATTGTGCAATTTATATGATAAATGTTTGTAATAAATAAGAGAAAATTAATATTTTTATTTATTTAGAAGTGACGGGTTAGTATAAATAGTCCGTGGGCCGAAGTCTCAAAAGTAGCTCTAAACTAATTTTCGTTCCGACATTTGAGGGGCAATTTTATTCTACCAAAATAGAACACAATCTTGGCTGAGAAACATAAATTCATAAAGTTTTCCAAAATCTGACTGGCCATTAATTGATAGTTGTCAAAACAATGAGGAACTATTTTGTTTTCACGAATTCAGTATTTTGCCCAAGAATATCCGAAGAGAAGCGTAATTTGACGTCACTTGGAAATGAATGGACCAATCAGAACAAAAGCAGTTGTCTGCATACTACGATATCTTCCCGTTCGTTCACGTTTCTTTTGCGCTAAATCACTTAACAGTTTTTTATAAGTATGTTCTTCCCCATTTTTACACAATTATAGTTACTTCAAGATCTTAAAATCTTTTTTTTCTTTTCATTTTAAATCATGATGATTTGATAATTCAATATAAAAAGGTAAAACATAGACTATGACAGTTATAGTTGTAATGAAGGGTTATGATACTGCATCTGCGATTATTTGAGTTTTTTTTTATTATTTTTGTAAAAATACTTAAAACTTGAATTCTATAGAATATATAAATCTTTCCTCCACTCTGTGAAAATTTAAATTTGCATCAACTTTTTAAGAACTGCTACCCTACAGAAAATAATCTGATTTTCTTTAAAAATCTGGAGATATTTCTCCCTTATTTTTTAAGACGATACTTATTTTAGTAAGCTAAAAAACCATTTCATACAAATGAATATTTTGAAATTCAGTTTGACATAAAAATGAAAAATTTCATTCGTGTAAAATTTACAATAAATTTGAATTGATATTTTTTTAAATTTGTTGTTTGGTACACTGTCTTTTATTGAAGCTTTAAAACTTTCTTTACTATATAAAAACCGGATATTTTACACACTGAACTCACATAATTTATTTGAACAATTTAACAAAATTTGGTTTTTCATTATTTAAAATTTTAATGTTTTGGTACAGCATTAATTTTGAAAATAATAATATTGATTTAGAGAAAATATATTTAGTATGTAGAATTTATTGTTTTAATAGAAAAAAAACTGTTTTCAAGTGTTATTTCAAATAGTTTTTGCAAGTGTAGCAAAAGACAAATACAGAGTGTTCCAAAAAACCTTAGACAGGTATTGTTGAATATATTTTTATTTAGCAAGAGAATATAATTCCAGACATTAATATATTTGGAAATTTCATTATGGTTTGATATTCAATAATTTATTTACATTTAAGTGTAGAGACATTCTTTAACTATTTGTCGAAATAATGCCAGTTGGAAAATTGATTAAACACATTTTTTAAACCAATATCTGAAGTTAAATGTTTAAATCATGTTTTGAATCTACACTATTGTTTTCAAATTTAATTCCAAAAAAAATACTCAATGATTAAATACAAAATTGTCGAATTTTTTGTTGCTGACCCTACAGAAAAAACCTACATAAATTCCCTTAAATTTCATGATTTATTTTTAGTTTAGATTAGTTAACAGTGTTTTTTTATAGAAGAGTAGTATTTATTTAAGAGGAGTATTTTTTATAGCTTTTTTGTAAGAGGGAAAAGAAAAAAAAAAGTTTTGTTTTCTTTTTTCCGAGTAAGCACATCTTAATAAAAATTTTTAAATTTATACGCCATTCAGAGTTTAAAAAGAAGTAATAATTAAGTAAAATTAAAATGCAAGCAATATAAGATGTGCGCTTTACTCTACAAAAATGTTTAATATCAAAGATATTAGATAAATAAGCCATCAAAACAACTATGTTTTGAAACAATACTTACCATAGCACCTTTGTTAGTGAAACAAAAATATTTTTTTTTTAAGAATAATGGATCATTAACGTTAATATATAGCTTTTTTAATCATTTTGGAACTAACATTTTATCTTCATAAAGTAATGAAAATTGTTTAAAAAATGTTTTTTTTAACATTTCATCAACATAACCACAATACTTTCATTTCTTTGGTGGGATCTATATATAAATATCCCCTTTAAATTTGCAACTCAGCAAATATTATTAAAATTAAAATAGGGCAAACAATTCCTTCTTATTTTTAAGCTAAGTATATATTTTTGTATCTTAAAATCGGAGACGAATTCTTGATTAAGTTAGAGAGGCATTGCAATGTGACCGCCTGCACAATTCGAATTTCGGAATGAAAATCAAATATTTAACAGTAAAGCGGAAAAATGAAGCGTTATCAATATATAGTTGGCTCTAAAAAGAGACCTTTATTTAAATTTTAAAAAAAATTCAAAGGATTAAAATGAAATCGAGAAAATTAGCATCAATGCAACCAACGATTTGCTTACAAACATTGCTGTAAGCGACTGTGAGGAGACAATGCGTGATTGGTTAGCTTGGCGGAGGAAAAAATAATTCAACGATTTCACTGGATGAGAGTACGAAAGCATACAGAAAAAGAGTGCGTCATAAAATCGATTGTTATTAAATTATGACCAAATAATATTTGGAGAACTTTATAAAATTAAAAATACTAAAACATTCTGAATCGTTTTGTCAAAAGAAAAAATTGCCCCCAAAGTATCGGAACGAACTTGAACGATAAATGAGTTCGGCCCACGGACTAAAAAGGAGGACGGGTACATTGTTGGACAAGCCGTCCTCGGGGACGGTTAAAATTTCCGAGTTTTTTCGAGCCCTGTCTCTCTATGTACGTGTTTCTAGACGTCACAAATTTTTTTTAATTCTTCCGCATTCACATTTATAAGAAAAATCACCGTCAAGACAGTAATTATAAGTTAATAAAAAAGAATATAAAAATACTTTAAATTATCATTATGTAAATACGTCAAGAATGACTGTTAGTGAAAATAAAAGGAATTCTAAACAAATTATCAAACAGCAGTGGTCGCCATTGCAACGCCGACACATGCGCACTGTTTACCATTACTCTTGAACACAGTTGAAAAGTGTAATGACTTCCAAATAAAGTGCGCACGCTATCAAACCCAAACCAAGACGCATTTTGAAATAATAAGTGCAATATAACTTTTGCGCTACATAACTTTCAAGGTAATTAGCGCAAGATAACTTTTGTCTTAGAAATTTGGATACAGCCTTTTAATATTCAGTCATTGAAGGAAATTGCTATCCTAACAAAAAGTTTTGTTAAGCCACTCATCAACAAAAAACAAGTATGTCCAAAATAAGTTTTAGTTAATTTATTTCATACAAACTGTAAAATTTAACTAAAAATTGTAGGAAATTGCTGGCGCAATTTTTTTTTTTTATTATTTCCCACCGAGAAAAAAATATGGCTAAAACAAATTTTTGCAAATTCTTAATCCAGAAAGAAATTTTGCCTCAAAACATTGGCTCACTTCACAAAATTGTTAGAGCATACACTGTTTTAACGAAAAGTAACGTTAGCTATCCCACTAGGAAAAGTATGGCCATTTCAAGTTTCTTAAAATGTACAGATATAAAAATTACGAAACTACAAATTTAAATTTCACCACCAAACGCTTAACTAATTTTAGGAAACGTTAGCCGTTTTTAAAGAGAAAAGCTTTGTAAAGCAAGTTTTAGGTAACTTTCGTCCTAGTTTAAAAGTTGTGGGAAATATTTAGCGTTGGTAATCTGACAAAAAGTTCCATTGACATTCCCTCCAAAAAATTAGGGCTAAAACGTTTCAGCTTAATTTTGACCTAAAAGTGACAAATTAGAAGACTATACATAAGTCCATTGTAGTGCAGTATTGCTTGACCCCAACATTGTTTGAAAATGATGGTATTTTAGTGTCGCATGTTAACAAACAATGCTCATATCTAGACTGAATTAAAAATCTGAAGACTGTAGGAACCAAACTATCCGGGGACTTACTTGTCATTTTAAACCAAATGCACACGTTATTTATAGACAAGATGCTTTTGAAGTATTCATAATATAAGTAAATTATGATATATTAGTAAATTTGTGCTTAAATGTATTTTAATTTTTGTTATCACGCATCGCTCATAACATTCCGCCCTCTTTGCCCGAAAAAGAGAGCAAATCACAAATCCCTTTCAAACTTTAGGTACTTTCGTTATATTTGAACGGCTAGAAAATTTATTGAAGTACTAAAGAATAATTCTTACCAGACCTATGATGAATCACAAAATACTATTCTCCATCATAAAGACAACATCCTGTCCTATAAAATGCAAAGTAATCAATAACATATGAATAAAATATAAGTCTTTTAAAAGAATAATAAATTGACGACACATATGAATATATGGTCACTATTATTTATTTGTTAAAAAATTTTATTACAATACTATTATATGAGCCCAATTCTTTTCCATACCTCTTTCAACGAAAATTTTCCCGCTATGAATAGGGATGAATTATCATTGACCACAGGGAGACTAAATATATAAAAAATGTCACTTAAACAATTGCCTGCCACTCGTCACCTGACGCTATTTTTTCCACTAAAATTGTGCTCCAAAATCAGTGATTTCGACTTCTTGTACTACGCAAGAACGATGTTATTTTCTCCGAAACTTTCATTCTACTCATTCTTGTCTTACCTGTTTATAATGAAACTAGCCTATACCAGCAATAATGCTTTGTAAAAACAAATGAATTTTAAAGCAGAGGGTGCGTTTCCTGTTTTTCAGTGGAGCAATCTATGCGACTTCAGACACACACATACGTCATAGCCCTTTTAAAGGATGGAACTACTCATACATCTATCCAGACATCATAGTTTTGACCTAAACCAGAGAGTGATCTATCTCCAATTCAGTTCCCACAGAAATATGATTTTATATGGAAGATTTTGTGATCAGTTAGATTTAACGTGTACCAGTCACCATCGGGGAGTTTTCGGCATTCGGGGATCGAACTCACGACCACTTGAACATGGTCCCAAACAGGTTATACCTGTATCTCACGAATTCTCTCATTCGAGGACGTTACGAAAGACTTACGAGGACGTAAGAATTAAGTATTTTTTTCCGTCTCATCTTTTTCTATAATTTTTTAAACTGTGTTTATATAAGGGCACAGTATTTTTTAATTTGAGTGTCTACTAGAATTGTAGAACTGTTTTCTGTTATTCTTTATTTCCAATTTTTTGTTTCAATAGACGTTTTTAACATGGCGCGCTATTTTTAAGAGTGTAGTGTATCTATCCCTACGGAAATATAATTCCAGTTCGCTAGTATATAAGTCATGCTAAATCGATTCTATGATGGCGGTACCTTTTCATAGACGAAGGTTGACTACTAACCTCCATTTGGTGACCCTTGTGTTTATTTTTTTTTTAAATACACTATTATCCGCGGTATTACTTTTTGGAATAACTACTTGAATTCGGTATTGTACAATTTTCCTCTCTTATTTAGTCAACTGCTTTGCTTGCACTACTTAAAATTTAAAATTAATGCATAGTAATATCTTTTGTATTCTATTATATTAGACTGAAATTTTTTTAAACATTATTGTAAAAGACTTTAATGAGTAGTTTTTGAATTTTGATATACGGACCTTAAATGCTGTTGTATTTATTTCTTAGTATAATATTTATAGTTCTGATACATTCTTAGTTATGTAAATATATATATATATATAACCAGTTTAGTTTGTAAATTTTCATAAGTGGATCTTTAACTAGTTGCTTAGTTTTTTTGTTACAATGACTGATAAAGATAAAACGAGAACTGAAACTGAAATTCATAAAATTGGCCTTCGCTTACCTGGATTTTGGATTGATAATCCAAGTCTATATTTTACGCAGATTGAGGCTAATTTTAAATTATCACGGATTACTTCTGAATGTACTATGTATTGCTGTTTAATCTCTGTTCTTGATCAGCATATTATGCAAGTGATTGCCGACTTGGTTAGAAACCCAAATTTGGAAAAGCCTTACACGGCCGTTAAGGATAGACTTTTTGCAGAATTTTCCTCGTCCGAGAGTAAAAGAATTCAAACGCTACTTCAGGACCTTGCATTGGGGGATTCTAAGCCTTCTGCCTTGTTGCGACATATGCGAGAATTGGCAGGATCTAATTTTGCAAATGAGGTTATTAAATCTATTTGGCTATCTCATTTACCCTCGTCTATTCAGTCTATTTTAAATGTTAGTAGGGAAGGTTTAGACACTTTATCAACTTTGGCCGATAAGATTTCTGAAGTAACTAGTTTCTCTGCAACTTCAAGTTGTCATGACGTTGTAGATAGAGATTCACTTATAGAACAAATAGCTCAAATGTCTACGGATTTGGCAGAGTTGAAGAACGAAATAAAATCTATGCGTAGATATCGAAGTCTATCCCGTAGTCGTTTGTGTTCCAATTCAAATGTTTCGAAAAATTTAAAGTCTCGCACTTTTAAATGTGAAGCAGAGAGCCAAACTGACATAACAAAAATTTGTTGGTATCATGGGAAGTATGCCGAAAAAGCATACAAATGTTTTGAGCTCTTGCAATTTTAATTTAAACTGATGAGCTCTACTATTAGTACGGTGGTTAATAGTAGTGAGAATTTAAAATTTTGCCAGCGACTTTTTGTTTCTGATAGCAAAACTAGGTTACTGTTCTTGGTCGATAGTGGATCTGATGCAAGTTTATTGCCTTCAACATTTAAAGGTTGCAAGCTAACATCAAATTATGTGTTGCATGCTGCTAACGGCACTGCTACTAAAACATTTGGTGTTATACTTTTGTCGTTCGATTTTAGTTTACATCAAAAATTTTATTTTACATTTATAATTGCGAATGTTTCAAAACCAATTTTCGGCGCAGATTTTTTAAGATATTTTGAGTTGTTAATCGATCTTGAAAATAGGAAATAAATTGATACGAAAACTTCTTTAGCTCATCAAGGTAAAATCTTTTCTTCCTCAATCCAAAGTGTTAAAACAATTTTTGGCAATACTAAATATCACGACTTAATTCAGGAATTTTCTGAAATTACCAGAGTTATCCCTAATTATCTTAAAATTAAGCACGATACAGTGCATTATATTAACACAATTGGTCCTCCGGTCACTTGAAAAGTTCGCAAATTTAATTCTGTTAAACTTCAAGCTGCCAAATCTGAATTTGATTTCATGCTGCAACATGGTACTTGTAGGCCATCCAAAAGTCCTTGGGCCAGCGCTTTACACACGGTTGCAAAAAGTAACTCTGATTGGCGACCTAAGGCGATTCTAGAGCTTTAAATGCCTGATAAATATCCTTTACCAAATTTGCAGTAATTTGTTTGGCAAGAAAATATTTATTATTATAGATTTTGTTAAAGCATATAATCAAATCCCCGTAGCAGAGCAAGACATTGAGAAAACTGCAGTAATAACACCTTTTGGGTTATTCGAATTTGTGTATCTGCCTTACCGGTTGTGTAATGCACCTCAAACCTTCCAACGTTTTATTAACGACGATATATTTATATGGTTTAGATTTTGTATTTGATTATATTGATGATATTCTCGTGGCAAGTGCAAACGAGACAGAACATTTGTATTACTTACGTTTAAAACAGTATGGTTTAACAATTAATGCTTCTAAGTGTATTTTTGGATCTTTTGAAGTACCCTTCCTTGGACATTTAGTGAATGAGCATGGTGTTAAACCCTTACCACATAAAGTAGATGCAATGGTTAATCATTCTAAACTCAAAACTCTAAAAGATTTACGCAGGTTTCTTGGGTGTCTAAATTTCTGTAGGAGATTTATTCCCAAAGCGGCAGAATTGCATGCCCCGTTAAACTCTTTACTTGGGGGTAGTAAAAAGGGCGATAGTAAAACTATTAACTGGACTGCAGATTTAGAAAATTCTTTCGAAAAATGCAAAGAAATTATCGTAAACATTACTCAGCTATCTCACCCGGCACCTGATTGCCAGTTAGTGCTGTTTACGGACGCTAGTGACATTGCAGTAGCTGGTGCCTTACATGAAAAAACTGCATCTGGTTATATACTTTTATCCTTTTTCCCCAAAAAGTTAAATAATGCCCAAGTTAAAAATTCTGTGTATGACAAAGAACTTTTGGCGATTTATTTGACAATAGTTCATTTGTTGGAAGGAAGGATATTTCATGTTATAACTGATCATAAACCTTTGACACACGCTTTTGCTAAAAGTTTTGAAAAATGCTCTCCAAGAAGTTTACGACAACTAGAATTTATAGCACAGTTTACTTGTAACTTACGATATTTAGCAGGCGCAGAAAACTTAGTGGTAGACACTTTGTCAAGGGTAGCAGAAATTGTTTCTCCTGACAAAATTGATTATGTGCAAGTTGCAGTTGAACAGTTGACTGATGAGGAATTGCAGGTATATATAAAGAATCCAGTTGTTACTAATCTTAAATTTAAATTAATTGCTTTGCCAAATTCTGATGTAAATTTGTATTTTGATGTCTCCCAACCTAGTGCTCGTTTGTATGTACCCATGAAATTCTGTACATAATCTTGCACACATCAGTGCCCGATCTACTGTAAGACAGTTATGTAGTACATATGTTTGACCTTCAATTCGAAAAGGCATTGTTCAGTGGTGTCGCACTTGTTAAAGTTGCCAAAAGGCTAAAATACATAGACACGTAATATCTCCATTGGGCAAAATTCCCGTGCCTAAAGGTAGGTTCCAGTATGTGCATTTGGAGTTGATTGGCCCATTACCGATGTGTAGAGGATATAAGTACTGATTGACTTTAATTGATCGGTTTACACGATGGGTTGAGGTGGTACCTTTGCAAGATATCACGTCAATATAGTGGCACGAGCAGTGATTTTTAATTCGCGGTTTGGTGCTCCTGTAAGAATTTCAAATGTTCAGGGAAGACAACTGGATTCCTTCACTTTCAAGAAATTAGCACAAATTCTGTGTGTTGAAATTATACGTACAACTGCATACAATCCTAAGGCCAATGGGATGATTGAACGTGAATTGGATGATGAACTAGTGGTATCAGTTCATCGAATTCTATCACGGATATAATTCAGGTGGGGGTGTACTGTAGTGCATCTACCACTACGGAAATATAATTCCAATTCACTAGTAAGGTAAACCAACCAGTGAAGGAACACTACCCAGTGAAGGAACATTTCATATATATTGATTAAAAATAAGAATTTAAAAGTTTTTCTTTAGATTGATTGGTAACAATAGCTTACAGCCAAACAATAAGAAGTCATCTAGCAATGTTTTGGATTACCTGGTCAAATAGTCTTCTCTGGAAAATTTTTTAAATTTGTTATTATCTCTGCAACACCTTGTTTCTTTGAAAAATTATAAGGTGAGTGTTTGTATTTATATGTTTAAAGTGAAATTAATTGCATGTAATAGTTTTATTTTTCTCACTGTGAAAAAGAGAATTCAAAATATAGTTATTGAAGTTACGTTTTATTTTTTTTAAAGCATCATAGCATAATAAAGTACTGAGATAAGGGGGTGTTTATTCACTGGATCATCAAACGATGAAACACCAGTGAAGGAACAGGTGTTCCTTCACTTGGTTTTTTTCTAAGTTAATGAAAATAAAAGATAGACTTTAACTTTTTTGTACCTTTAGTGATGTTCCGCATCAAAAGTATGTTAAAAATACGAAAAACAACTTCTAAACAGTGAGGGAACAGGCATGTTCCTTTACTGGGCATAGATTTCCCAGTGAATGAATAGTATGTGTTAATATGTTGACACTTTAATTTTCAATTCATAGTTAGAAAAAAAAGTTTACATTTTCCAAGTATTTATATGTTATAATTTCAAGAATAGGCTTATTTTTAAATATGTGTACGGCTTATTAATTCATAAAGAGCATTAAAAAATAACCAAAATTAAGTGTTCCTTTACTGGGTGTTCATTCACTGGTAAAAGCTGTTCCTTCACTTGGTCTTCTTACTACTTGTTATTTGAACCTTCAAAACTTTAAAACAATATTATGTAAGTTCTTTAGAATTTTTTTACATAATTTGCAATTAGTAACAAATATGTTGACACTGTCATTTAACTAAAATTACGAATTTTGAAATTAATATGATTTTTTAAAAGGCAAGCGAAGCTTAAGTGTTCCTTCACTTGTTAGTTTATCCTATATAAGTTATGCTAAATCGATTCTATGGTGGGGTAACTTGTCATAGATGAAGGTTGACATTGTCGATAACTACTAGCCCCACAAGAGCATTTCTGAAGATTTTATACTTTTTTCTATATAATATGGAGAAATAAAATTTTGTTTTTGAATTCAATCCTATTTCTCTGTTTGTCTTTTGCTTCTTTCATAACTGTCAGAAATACTGTTTTTATATATGTTTTATTTTTTATTTATATTTGTCTATCTTTATTATTTTATATTCTATAATTGTGATTTTAATTTATATTATTTTACAATCATTTTATTTTTTATATTTTACAATTTCATATTTTTTTATAAATGTATAAACGTTTGCTTTTTTATAGAAGATTTTTTAGTATATTAAGAACGCTAATAATTACAATAACATTTTTTAATAAGTATAGATAAAAATAAAGTAAAGTATTTTTATATTCTTACATTTTTTTATCCACTTAATGATCTCAATTCTTTTTATTAACTTAATATTTAGGAACTATTATTATAGTTTTTTCCTTCTTTATCATTAAATTTTTTTTTATAAGCGTTGATTACAATAATATGTTTATATTCAGATGCAGCACTTTGTTTTCTCCTGAAAATTGAGTAATATTTAAAAAAAAAAAAAAAAAAAAAACGAGATTTACAGTTTTCGAGTGCACGAAACTTTTGCACATCAGTAATTTGTAGTTTCCAGCGTATTTCGGATTGTACGGTTTTTTACTGTAATATGGATTTCTGATCATCTTTCTTTTATTTGCATTAATCTACTTATGAGCTATATGTCGGTTACTTATCTACTTATTTTTCATTTTTGAATAATGAAACTCTGAACAAATTTATTTTACACTGGATCAGTATTTCAGGGGAATTGAATTTCTTTATTAAAGATTCATTTCGAAATCAAGTTCAAAAGCCCCTTAGTTATATCTTAATAGCTTAAAAATTTCTGAAGCACATAATTAAAATAATTACCAGAATTATGAAGAAACACAAAACACTTTTCCATAAATCTACCTCTTCATAAAGACCTGCACTGCAAAATGCAAACAAAGGAGTAATTTATAAGCATTTTAAAAGGAACAATTATAAATAATGCTGTTTAATTTACAACACAGTTAATGCATATATGACTAATGTATTTCAGTATTATTTTTTTGAAAGAAAAAATAAATACTGAACAACTTTGATTATATGAACCTCTACTTGCCATTCTTCTATAAAAGTTAGTCCACTAAGCAAAAAATATAACTATTGCGAAACAACTTTTAGTTAATTTTTGTACCTTAAACTCATAGTTATGCAACCGAACTCATTGTTCATCTTAACATTTCACCATCCTACCAATTTAAGGATCTACCAAACACAAGTTTCAATTTAATCTTCAAATGTTAACTAACCCATAGTAAGAAAACGTTAGCAGGTGTTGGCCAAACAAACATTTTCGTTAGGACAAAAAAGGATTTAGCTAACTTTCGATCTAGTAGCCAAACATTAGAATTTCGGAACCAAACTTTAGTCCATTTTACAAAATGCCATCAGGCAACGTGAGTTCTACAAAAATTTTCGTTAGCTGAGACGCCAATCAAAGATACGGAAAATTTGTACATTTTTTGACCTAGAAATCTCAAGATTGAATTTTATTATAAAATGTTAGCCCTACACTACCAATGAAAAGATATAGGCAAAACAAGTTTTACCTGATGTTTAACATAGAAATCGTAACTTTGAAATTTGTTTTCAAATGTTAGCCCGTTGTTAGAAATCAATCAAGGAATAGCCTCAAAAATTGTTCGTGATCAAACCCACCTAAACAGGATTTACTAATTTTTGACATGATATATAAAATTTCAAATTTTGCTATAAAAATAATAGTTCACTATGAAAAATCGTTAATAAAAATCGAATAATTTTCTTCAATTGACAGTTCATTATAGGAAATTTTATGTACACGTTAAGCTCGAAAAAATATTTCGATACCCTTGCCGTCAAAAACGACAAGGGTATCTGGTAAAACAAGATTTAGGCAACTCTTGACCTATGAACTTCAAACGCTAGCCAGTAAAATAAAATCTTAAGCTTAACGAAAAATTAGTTCATCCACCAAAAAATTGGCCGAACTGTGTTCTAACTAATTCATTACCTATTTGATTATAGATTCAAAACTTTATCTCATTAATCATCAGCCAAGCAACTTAGTGATCTAGTAGCCACAAGTTAAAACATTAACTTCAAACGTTAACCCATTGTAATTAAATTGTTAAGCACGTGTTAGACAAATTTAAAGGTTTTTAGAAATTTATACTTAAAATGATATGGGAAAAAAAATTTCAGCTAATTTTTGATAAAGTAACCACTAGTCAAAATTGTAGGATATCGTCAGCTAAGCAAAAAATTTATTAGTTAATCTATAAAAAAAAATAATAAATAAATAAAAAGATGTTTTTTTTTTTGCTTACTTTTGACGAAGAAAATTTGAATTTCGCACCCAAACGTAAGCTCATTGTATAAAATCGTTAAGTGACGTCAGCACAAGAAAAAAAAAAATTCGTTAGCAAAATTACCCCAACATTTTACTGCCAAAACATTTTTTAGCTCCAAAAATATTTCAGCTTATTTTTGAAACAACCGCAAATTTGAATTTAACCATCAAACTTTAGACCGTTATGAAAAATTGTTGGTCAATGTTATTTAGACCCTCGAAAAAAGGTAATGTCAAAAACAAACTTTACTTATCTTTTGTCTTTGAAATATTGAATATTGTTGCCAAACGTTAAGGTCCTTGTATTATATCATTAGACCACCATACACATTTTCTTAACCCACCATTTCTTTGTGTTTGGTTAAACACAAAGTAAAAGTCAAAGCAAGTTCTGGCTAACCTTTGACAGAGAAACTACAAGTATGAATTTTACTTCCAAGCATTAGCTCTTTGTAGACCAAGTGCAAACAGACATTGCCGACGAAAACTTAGCCAAAATATATATCATAAGCCAAAAATATATATGGGAAAAATGGAGCCATTTAATTCTGCAATAGAAAGCTTATATTTTACCTAGCAATATTAGCTCACAGATGAAAATTTAAATCGTATGTTAGCAAGACAAAAAGTTTCGTTAGTCTGCCAAAAGTTGCCAAACTAAATTTCAGATAATGCATTACTTATAAATCATAACTATAAACAGGTGCATCTTTCAACAAAAAATAAGCACCTTTTAAGCACTCAAAAAAATTTTGATGCAAAATAATTTTCAATGACTTTACATAATTATGATAAAATAACTAGTTTTTGACAAAGAATTTTCTTGATCACATTAGCCATTATAAAATGATCAAGAGATTTTTTGATTCGATATCTGAAGGTGGAAAACGAAGCCTAAAATGTAGAATAATCTTGCAAAATGCTGCAGAGTTGCACATGCGAGTGCAATAATCTCACTGAACTCAGCTCAGTATACGCACATGCGGACCCGCAAATATTTCATCAAACATGTAAAATGATTGTCTGTTTCTTACGCTACGGACTGACAGTAATACCGAAATATATTATGGTTGAATGAATTGGGAAAACGTTGAAACGAATTTTGGATAACTTTTTTTTGGAAGTTGGAATACTGCTCCAAACGTTAGCTCCTCGGCACGCAACCAGCAAATAACAGGTAATGGAGAAAAAAGGATTTGTGCTAATTCCTGACTTACAAATCACAAGTTTTTATGCTGCTTTCAAACACTACCACCTCACAGCCGGAAATCGTTCGTCTAACGAAAAAAAGATATTTTTGTGTCTTAAATAAGCACTACTTACTCATATTCTTTTTACCCCTTGTCAGAAAAAAAGATAAATGAACAAAAAATTATTTTCCTTCCATTGATACTTTCGATATATATTTTAGAACACTACAATTTCTGAAGCATAATCAAATTCTTACCAGAACTAATAGTGTACCACAAAATACCGATGAAATCTATGCCATGACTCTTCACGAAGACCTTTACAACCAGTCCTGTTAACTGCAAAGAAAGAATAAGATTTCAAATGAAATTATCATCATTTCGAAACGGACATTTAAATAGAAAGGATTACTGAGAATTTACATGTGTGTCAGTATTTGTTATAAAAAAAAATTTATTATATGAAGCCTTACACTCCTATACCTCTGAATACCAAAATTAGTCCACTAAGAAAAACAAGTTTTAGTTAATTTATGACATAAAAGAAGTATGAAAATTTTCTCTTCAGTGGTTAACTCGTAGTAGAAAATCATTAAGCTAAAAAAATATTTCTGTTAGCCTACCCTTCAAACGATAGTTCTACTGAATCAATTTTTTTACACACGTTAGTCCTAATAAATAGTGTGATACTTTAAACTAAATAAAACTCAAGCTTAATCAAGTTTAAACCTAACAGCTTTGACCTAAAAACCAATGAAATTTTTTTTGACACACGTAGCCCATAGTAGAAAATTGTTGGTTCAAAATTTTCTTAAAATCACATAAAAAAAAAATTTAAAAAAAAAAAAGCCGATTGTGGTATTGTTTTATTGTGGTATGTTCATTGTTAAGAGCCTGGGAGCTAACTTTCGAACAAGAAAACAAATATTTAAATAGTTCAACCAAACGTAAGACCAGTAAACATTTTCGTTACTTATACACCAAAAGAAGTTATGGCTGAAACAAATAAAAATTTTCTTAATTCTTATATCTCTATTTTACTTAAATTAAAAACATCCCGTTATAGTTAAAATTTCTCACAGTATATAAATTTTGAGAAATTTTTCCTAATTCTTCTCTCCCTTCTTTACTTAAACTTTTAATATTCCATGATCATTAAAATTTATCATTTTAAAAAAGAAAATGCGGAAATTTCATAATTCTACTATCCCTCTTGTACTTAAATTGTTAACATTTCGTGAGAGTTAAAATTTCTCATTTCATATAAAAATTTGCGAAATTTTCATAATTCCTCTATCCCTATTCTACTTTGAATGCTAACATTCCATGATTATTAAAATTTCTCATTTCATATAAAATTTTGCGAAACCCTATTTTACTTAAATTATTAGCATTCCTGATAGTTAAAATTTCTCATCTCTTACAAAAATTTACCTAATTCTTCTATTACTCTTTTACTTAAAATCTTTACATTCCGTGATAGTTACAATTTCTCATTTCATATAACAATTTGTGAAAATTTTTAATAATTCCTCTATCCCCATTTTACTTAAAATGCCTTAAACTTATTTTACTAACATTTCTTGATAGTTAAAATTTCTAGTTTCATACAAAAATTTGCGAAAATCTTCCTAATTCCTCTATCCCTATTTCACTTAAATAGCTAACATAGATTGTTACAATTTCTATATTCACATAAAAAATAGCGAAAATTTTCATAATTCTAATATCCGTATTTTATTTAACATTACGTGATAGTTAAAATTTCTCATTTCATATAAAAAATTTTAATAATTCATCGATCCATATGTTATTTAAAAAAAGTTTTGGCTAAATTATGACGTAGAGGAACTGTCTCGAGGCTTATTTGTAGCTTTAAACTAAATTTACACATAATTTATATACGAGATGCGTTTGAAATATTCATAACATAAATGTTACGGAAGAAGCTTCAAAGCACAGTCTAGGGTTGCGTTTAAAGCTTTTATTATGACAAAAAAACACTTAAATGACAATACAAAATAATGAGCACCGTAGCCGTTCCGTGAGTGGGCTTACTTACAGGTGGCGCTGCATGCAACACTCCTGACTTAGTCGGTCTCCGACTAATTGCTTTAAAGATAAATATTAAACATCACAATAAAAAGAAAATATTGAGGACAGAAATATTTTGACAATTGAAATATAAAACAATAAATTTATGAAAATTTAAATCTAAAATAATTCTAAATATATTCAATTTTAATATTTAATTAATACAATAAAATCCAAAATGAAAATCGAAAGTCTGTGTAATAGTTCTTGCACAATTGAAAAGTTCATATGAAAAAAGTTTATGGATCTTCCCACGGTTTCATTAAGTCTGCTTTTTTCAACACATCAGGAATTTTAGTGACAAGTTGTTGAGAGTTAACTTCAGTTTTCTTAAATTTCTGTAACAATTCAGTGACAGTCATAGGTTTATGAGATAAATACCGACGAATAGCTTCTTCAGTAATACTATCCAGAGAGTTCACACTACTGGATCCAGACTGATTGTCTGATTTGGGTTTCTTATTTGATGCCAAAGATTCATTAAATTTTCGCTTAGTTCCTTTAGAATGTTCAAGTTGTACGATTTGTTTTTGCATGTCAAGTGGAACTACTAAAAGTTCTTGGTCTATTTTGTAAAGCACATTGTTTTTCAATGTATAAATCAGGTGCTGAAGAATTAGTTGCTTATAAACTCATCATTGATCTGTGCTTCTCTGATTTTCTGTGTTGTATTGTATTACCATAACTGGATATCGGCTAAGAGCATCTACATATCGCATTCCTGCCCTATGGAGTATTTCGTAATCAAAATCTTCTAAGAAGAGTGCCCACCGTGCTATTTTGGGTGGTAGATCTTTTTTTGTCTTTGTCGCCTGGCAATCTGTATATATTTGGAATTTTGTGCCTATGAGATAGTGTCAAAATTTTTTTAATGCTGTAACTATCGCTAAAACTTCTAATTCGTAGCTGGAATATTTCTCTTCTTGGGAGAAGTTTTACGACTCATGTACTGTATGGGATGGAAATTGTTATCAGAGTCCTGTTGACGGAGTATAGCACCAAATCCTTTAGCACTGGCATCACAGTGGAGTTGTAATGGAGCACTTTGTTGATAAAGATGCAAAACAGGTTCGGATGATAAAATTTGTTTCAGAGAAATGAAAGCTTGTTTTTGTGCAGGGCCAAAAATAAACTTAACTTTGTCTCGTAAAAGGTCGCTTAAAGGTCTTGCAATTAGTGCATAGTCTTTAATAAATTTTCTGAAATATCCGGTTAGTCCTAAAAATGATTGAACATGTTGAGTAGTTTTGGGTTCTGGAAAGTTCATGACGGCGGTTGTTTTAGTTGCTGAAGGGCGAATGGTGTTTTGCTCAATAATGTGGCCAAGAAAAGTTATCCTATGCTGTAGAAAATTGCACTTTTTGAAATTAAATTCTACACCATAACTAGAAGCTACCTCGAATACTTTTTTGAGTTTTACAATTCCTTCACTCTTATTTTTAGAAGGCACTATGATATCGTCCATATAAATTATAACAGTACCATCATTTAAAAGATCTTTGAAAATAATTTGAATGTATTTTTGGAATACTGAGGGAGAGTTACACAAGCCAAAAGGAACTTTGTTAAATTCGTATTGTCCGGTTGGTGTTACGAAGCTGGTAAATTTGCGACTGTCAGGTTCAATTGAAACATGGAAATAACCGTTCCTAAGGTCAAGGTTGGAAAATAACACTGCTCCTTGAAGTTTATCAAAAATGTCATCAATGAGTGGTAATGGGAATCTCTGTTTCTTTTGGAATTAAGAGCGCGATAATCTACGCATATTCTTGTTGACTGATCTTTTTTCTTAACAAGAACCAAAGGTGCAGCGTAATCGGACGAACTTTCGGAAATAATTCCATCGGTAAGCCATTGCTCAATTTGGTTTTCAACGATAATTTTTTCTGTTTGGCCTAGCCTTCCTGGTCATAACGCGAGAGGTTTATCGTCAGAAAGAATTATTTTCATTTGTAAATTGGTATCTTTAATTTTGTTTGGTTTATAAGATTTAATAAGTTGTTCAATTTCGGTACGCGTACCGGATTTTAAATGAGATAAATCAATATCGGTGTAAATTATATTTATATTAGATAAACAATAATCCGTATTTTCAATAAACGCATTTTTAATCTCTTTATGGATTCGGTTTGTTTATTTATATCGGAAAGAGCACTCTGATCACGTGATTTGGCAGTTTCCGCTTTCCTATTACGCACAGACGTCATTGACTCATTCATTTGTTTTTCAAATAAATTTTGAGTAGAAGTACTTTTGCATTCGCATAACAAATTTAAGGTTTCAGTTTCAGAAGGGAGTGGTTCATTAGTATTCTCAATCTCATAGAAAGACTGACCTTCACTTAACTGACGCCAAGGCATTACACCCTCGTTAGATCTATTTTTAGAAACTGGGGGAGAAAAATGTTCGATTTCCGAAGTAATTTGATTTTCTCTTTTAGACATTGAGTTTAAATTAGAAGTATTTTGTTGTTCGTTTTTATGCAAAGGAAATTTAGATTTAGAATAAGGAGAAATCATATTTTCTTCTGAAATTCGATCATATTTTTTTTTTTGCTTCATTTAAATCATCCAAAATATTTGGGGGAATTATTAAATAACAATAAAGATTTTTACAAACAGCTGCCGTTACTGTTATGGGATTTTCACGAAAGCTTGGAAGCGCTAATTTTATTTTTGAAAGTTCAGCTTGCACTTCATTTCCGAAAGCACAAGTTAATTGAACAGTTTCGACACTTTTTGTTATAGAGGGAATTAAGTCTTCTCGGATGCAAATAATATTGGCTCCCGAATCAACTAAGGATTGAACGACTAGTTTATCATTAACGAAAATTTTTTCATATTGTAATTCATGCTTAGATTCATTACATATTTTAGCTTCGACTTTGCAAACAGGGTCTCGATTTGAGTTGAATCTACGATTTGAATTAATTTCGTTTCTGTGAAAGCTTTCGCGCGGATTATTTCGTGATTCTGTAGAATTTCTCTCATATGAATTACGATTAGAGCTTTGAAATGAGTTATTTTTTTGCTTGTTGTCGAACGGTTGTTGACGATAGTTTTTTATTTCAGCAAAAGATCTCCGTTTCGAAACAAAATATACATCGCATTCTTTCGAGAGTTCGGTTTGTTTAAACCAAGTTTCGTTTTGGCGTATCGCAATATGATGTTGCTATTCACGATCGAGGGTAGAAAACAATTTATCGGCTATCATTCATTCGCACAAGCTTTTAAAATCATTAACGTTACGAAGTTTACAACGCATAATTAATAGTATTCAAAGGGGCTGGGATAGCCTGGTCGGTAGGGCGCTGGGCCCATATCCAAGAGGTCGTGGGTTCGATCCTCGCCGGCCGAAGACTCCCCGTGTAGTAAATGGTGACTGATGCACGTTAAATCTGTCGAGTCTCAAAGTCCTCCATGTTCCCATAACAAATCAATACCTCTGGGGGTACTGATCCAGGAGTTTTCTTGTCTTCTGGATTGGTTCAAAATTACAAGGCTACGGAGTTGAACATTAGTAGTCGTAAACCCATGAAATTGGGTCGGCTGTTCAACGACGGTTATAAAATAAAATAGTATTCAAAGAGCCGCGATGGCTCAGGGGATAGAGCGTTCGCCTTCCAATGAGGCGAACCGGGTTCGAATCCCAGTCGATACGAATTCCGCATCCGGCTTGCACTGACCACAGTGCTGACGTGAAATATCCTCAGTGGTAGACGGATCATGGGTTAGAGTCCCCTTGCCGTCAGACTAACCGTGGGAGGTTCTCGTGGTCTTCCTCTCCATGTAACGCAAATGCGGGTTAGCTCGATCAAAAAGTCCTCCACGAAGGCAAATTTCTCCCAATACTCGATCCAGGAGTTCCCTTGTTTTCTGGATTGGGTTCAAAATTACAAGGCTACGGAGTTGAACATTAGTATCCGTAAACCCATTAAGTTGGGTCGGCTGTTCAACGACGGTTATAAAATAAAATAGTATTCAAAAGCGCTTGTCAATCTTGACGAAAATTGTACGTGTGACTCATTAGGTAATCGTTGAGATCTTCGGAAATTAATTAAGCATTCCTGGGGCGTTGGCTGAAATTCTCGTAATATAATATTTTTAACTTTTTCGTAATCCTGAAGTTCATTCTCCGAAATGTAAAGTAACATACTATTCGCTTTTTCACCGAGAATATTTATTAATATTTTCGATTTGAATACTGGCGGAACATTTTTGGTTGCAAACGCGCGTTCTAAAGAATGAAAGAATAAGTTAAACTTTTCGGGTTTAGTAGGAATAGGCATATTAAGTGTTTTAACTGATTTAATTAGGCTTTCGAGATCTAAAGATGATGTTCTAATTATCGCGTTCGTGTTTTCGGAATTATTTTGATTTGAGCCGGAGTTAATTGATGCTAATTCGATTTCTTTTTTCGATTTGGGCTAACTTGATTTCTTTTTTCGATTTGGGCTAACTTGATTTTTTTCTTTTTCGCATTGTTCTGCTTCTTTTCTCGATTGTTCTGCCTCTTTTCTTTCTTCGACGATTATATAAATCATATCTTTAACAAATTCTGGTTCATTTTTGAACGTATCAGTTTTTTCTATAAGTTCTTTTAAAGATATAATAGTAGCATTTTCTGGAACAAATTCCTAATTCCTTGACGGCATTAATTAAATCTTCTTTTTTAGCATTTCGATACATGCTTGATAATAAAAAGGATTGTTCCTACTTGGTTTGAAGATATCGGTGTTTGATGATAACGTTGATATTTGGTGTTTTCGCTTATATAAGCTATCCGTTTGTTGATATATAAGTATTCACAAGTGGTATTATAGAATAATGTCACAACTGTTTCACACGATGATAGGAATTCACTAGTTCACGTTTATCGTTGTTGACGTTGGATGCGATGACTTATGTAGCAGAGAAGTATCAAACTCTTAGTTCGTTGCATGTCGATGAAGAGATTTCTTAATTATGAACGGGAAATTGGTCACACAGGCGGCAGAATTGGCCCTTGTTGTAGAAGATACTTCTTTAGGCGGGGAAATTGGCCTCTTGAGTTGTTGATTTTTCGCTGTAGAAGATATTTAGATCTGGAAATGTACCATAGGCGGTGAGATTGGCCTTTTGAAGTTGAATTTTTTCGGCAGTAGTTCGTTGTTTTCAAAGCGGGAAATTGGCTTTTCAGTATAGGCGGGAGAATTGGCCTTTTGTAGTTGAATGTTTTTCAGCAAATGTTTGTTGTTTTCAAAGCGAGAAATTGGCTTTTCAGTATAGGCGGGAGAATTGGCCTGCGAAGATAAAATTGTTCGAAGATATTTTGAAGTATGCGGCGGGGTTATTGGCCGACACATGAAGTAGAGTTATTGCGACTTTTGCTTTCAATTTCAAGCATCAGGTTCTACGATGACTGGGCCGAGCCCCCATGTTACGGACGGGGAGTGTCGTAGAAGCTTCAAAGCACAGTCTAGGATTGCGTTTAAAGCTTTTATTACGACAAAAAACATTTAAATAACAATACAAAATAATTAGAGCTGGCGTATGCAACATAAATAAGTCATGATATATTAGTAAATTTTATCTTAATCATTTTTGTTATCAGACATCGTTCAGAACCTTCCTCCCACTTTTCCTGAATAAGTGAGCCAATCCCAAATATCTTTTCGGCTTTAAGTACTTTCGTTATATTTGAACGGCCCGAAAATTTATTGAAGTACTAGAGTATAATTCTTACCAGAGGTATCATGAATCATAAAATACTCTTCTCTATCATAAAAACTACATCCTGTCCAATAAAATACAAAGTAGTAAACAAGATATGAATAAAATATCAGCCATTCACTGCTTTTATTTTTTGGAATAAATTTTTTTGTTACAAAACTATTAGGTGCGTCCAATTCTTCCCTGTACCTCTGTCAACCAAAGTTTGCCTTCTAAATGTAGGGATGAATCATAAGTAGTCACCGGCCACAGCGAGACTAAAATGGCGATTAAACAAATACCTCGCTTTTGCCACCTGACGCTACACTTTCCGACAAAGTTGCGCCATGAGCTTCTAAATATGTGATTTCGAATTCTTGTACAGGGTGTTTCATATTGAATGGGGCAAAAAGAATAGCGCAGTGTGACTGCCCTAATGGATTTATTCAGCCGAAACAAAATTATTCTGCAACTAGAATTATACAAGTTTTATTTGGCAACAGGGAAAAATCATCGAATGACGAACTCGCCGCTAGAGGCGCTGTTAAACAAAATGTCGTCCATGCAGGAGAAAGCGTACTGCGTTTTGGAATATGCAGAAACCTCCTCTGTAACAGTCGTTCAAAGACTTTTTCGCACGAAATTTCGTAAAGAACCACCGCATCGGCATAACATAAGCAGGTGGGCAAAGCAGTTCCAGGCTACCGGCTGCTTATGCAAAAACAAAAGCCCAGGACGAAAAGAAAAAAAAAAAAAAACCCGAAGTTGTTGAAAGAATTTGTGATTCGTTTTTACGGAGTCCCTCAAAATCAACGCGACGTGCAGGTGCAGAGCTGGCTGTCCCTCACACAACGATGTGGTGTGTTTTACGGAAGCGTCTCCAATTCAAGCCGCCACATTGGAATAACAACGTACGTGAGTTCCTGAACGAACGTCTACCCCATCGCTGGATTGGCCGTGCTGGGCCACAGGATTTGACATGTCTTATTCATTGGCCGCCGAGATCACCAGATATAACGTCCTGTGATTTTTTTCTCTGGGGTTTCGTTAAAGACAAGGTGTTTGTGCCTCCACTTCCTCAGGACTTAGAGGAACTGAAGCAGCGGATAACTGCAGTGTTGAACTCCATCACAGGGGATATGCTATCACGAGTGTGGCAGGAGCTTGATTATCGTGTAGACATTTGTCGTGTCACCAGAGGGGCACATATTGAACACCTGGAGAAACTTGAATAAATGTAGTTTTGAGGTAAATTTGAATTTTCTAAATACATTAATTATAACTTTTACAATCATGGTTTCTTTTTGTCCCATTCAATATGAAACACCCTGTATTACACAAGAAAGATTCTATTTTCACAGGAACTTTCATTCCACGTGTTCTTCTTGTTGTTTCTAATGCGACTTGTCTATACCAGCAAGCTTGATGGGGTGAATCTAAGCGAATTTTAAAGCAGAGGGTGCGTTCCTTGTTTTTCAGTGGTGGCATCTATGGCCAAAAGTGACTTTAGATACACACGTCACAGCCCGTTTAAAGGGTGGGTCCTTTTATACATTAACAGATCATATTTTTGACTTGAATCAGAGTTCCCCCAGAAGTATGGTTCTATATGGAAAAATGGAGGATTTAGTGACTCGACAGATTTAACGTGCACCAGCCACCATTTACTTTACCGGCCGGCTGGAATCGAACTCACGACTACTTTGACATGGGTCCAAAGCTCTGTCAAACAGGCTATCCCGGCTATCACATTCTTTCATTCGTGAAGGTTACAAGATTACTAAACAAGATTTTAATGACTAATAAAACTATATTTTCTCTATGTTCTCCACTTGCAGCAATATAAAAAACAGAGATTTACAGTGATAAAAGTTTGTTTTGAAAATTAAAAACAATTATTTTATTATAATGAAATTTTAAATTATAGTTTTTAATGGCAATTTTGAGGGTTTTTTTTTTTGATGAACTTTTTCTATCATTCCACTTTTTTCTAACATTTTCGGCTTTTAAGTTTTATTTTAAGAATTAAAAACTTTTTTCCATTTTTCTTTTTCTATAATTTTTCACGTTTGTTTAATATTTTTATGTTTGTTCACTGTCTGCTTTTGTTGTTAGTCTACTAGAATTTTTTTTCTTTGATGGCTAGTTTTTTCCGAAATTTTGGTAATATGAAAAACTGAGATTTTTAGAACTGTTTGTTTTTTCTGTTATTCTCTTTTTATAATTTTTTGTTTCTATTGACGTTTTTATTACGGCGTGGTATTGTTTTAAGAGCATTTCTGATGATTTTGTTCTTTTATCGCTACTTTTTCCTATGTAATATGGAGAAATGCAATTGTGCTTTTCAATTTAAAACTATCTATTTTTCTTTTTTGCTTTTTTCATAACTGTTAGCATCATTTTTGTATCTGTTTTAAAATTGTTTTTGTTTTATTCCTGTCTATCTTTATTATTTTTCTATAAGTGGTGATTCTTAAACATTTTTTCTATTTCTAACGTTTTTTTAATTTTGCCGTTTCGTTTTTTAATAAATGTATGATTTTTTATAGTTTATGATGTATGCTAACATGAAACACTGATAATTTGCTCGAAAAGTTTTAATAAATATAGATGAAAATTAAGTAAGGTATTTACTTTGCTTACTTTTTTTTCTCCACTTAATGATTTGAAGATTAAAATGTAAGCTCGTTGCTGGAAACTGTTAACTCTACACTACCGATCAAAAGATATAGCCAAAACTAAGTTTTAGATGATTTTTACTATAAAAATTTTAAATTTGCCTTCTAATTTTAGCTCACTGTTAGAAATCAGTCAATAACAGTCTCAAAAAATATCCGTGATCAAAACCACAAAAACAGGTTTGATCAATTTTTGACATTAAAACTACAACTTTGAATTTTGCTTATAAACTATAGACTATTATGGAAAATCATTAGCTTAAGTTTTTCTGACAAAAATTAGACAAAATAAGAAAACAATTCTTTTCAGAATGACAGTTCATTAAAGGAAATTTTATGTCCAAGTTAGCTTGACAATATATTTCGATAGCCCAGCCGTCAAAAACAGCTCTGTTTATAGAAGGTTTTTGGCAACTCTAGAACTATGAACTTCAAATATTAACCCGTTAAAGAAAATCTCAAGCTTAAACAAAGATTTTTAGTTCATCAAAAAAAAAAAAAAATTACCGAAATGTGTAACTAATTTGTTAAATAGAAATCAAAAGTTTGACTATTGAGTCATAACTTAAGTTCATGAAAGTAAATCATTAGCCCAGCAAGTTAATGATCAAGTAGCCACAAGCTTAAATTGTAACTTCAAACGTTTGTAATAAAATTGTTAGCACATGCTACCCAAATCAAAAGTTTTGATTTTTAGTAGAAAAAAAGATATCGCCAAAATAGGATTCAACTAATTAAGTAAGAATTGTAGGCCAAGCGTATCGTCACCCAAATAAAAATATTTTTTTCGTTATCCTATAAAAAATGTTTTTTTCCTCCGCTTACTTTTGACGAAGATAATTTTAATTTCGTCCCCTAACGTAAGCTCATTCTACAAAATCACAAGGCCAAGTCAGCTCAACAGAAATTTTCGTTAACAAACTCACCAAAAAATTTTACGTCAAAAACAAGATTTAACTTCAAAAATATAGAAACTTTTTTTTTGGTCATAACCGCAAGTTTAAATTTAACAATCAAACTTAAGAAAGTTATGGAAAATTGATGGTAAATGTTATTCAGACCCTCCAAGAAGTTAATTTTAAATATCTTTTGTCTTAGAAATATGGAATATTATTGCCAAATGTTAAGCCCATTGTATTAGATCACTATTAATATTTTTTTAGCGCACCACTACTATGTGTTTGGTTAAACACAAAATAATAGTCAAAGCAAGTTCTAGCTAACCTTTGACAGAGAAATTACAAGTATGAATTTTACTTCGAAGCATTAGCTCTTTGTAGACCAAATGCAAACAGCAGACATTGCTAACCAAAATGTTCGTTAGCCCAGTTGCCAAAATAAATTTATGGGAAAAAAAAAAGAGTTAACTAATTTTGAAATAGGGAATTTAAATTTTACCTCGAAATATGAGCTCACAGACGAACATTTAAATCATATGCTAAAACAACTAAAATTTTCGTTAATCAGTCAAATATTGCCAAACTAAATTTCAACTAATGCATTATTTAGAAATCATAATTTTAAAAATTAGCTCATTGTAGTAAATCGAATAGATTATGTATATATATTCGATATATGTAATCCATATCTAACTCCTGATTTACAATCCCAAAATGTAATTCAGCTTTCAAACATTAGGAATGTTAACAATTTAAGTAAAACATGATAGAGCCTGAGTGCTAACTTTAGAAAAAGAAAGCACAAATTTAAATTGTTCAACCAAACGTTGGCCTATTAAGCCGTTTCGTTAGTTGAACACCAAAAGAAGTGAAGGGTAAAACAATTTATAAATTATATAATTAAACAATAAAGCTAATTTATGATCTAAAAGCCACACGTTTGATATTTCTTTTAAAAGTTCACGCATTACAGAAAGACATTGGTACTATGTTAGCCTACCAAAATTTTTTGTACAAAAGTACTATTTTCTAGGCCATTGTAAGAAATCGGTAGCCCAATAAAAAAATTCGTTAAATCATCCACCAAGGAAGAGTTATGACAAATAAATTTGTAGCTTACTTTTGATTTAGAAAAATTAATTTTTACTCCAAATGAGAACGCATTGTGAGAAATCGAGAATATTTTTTGGTAGCACACCCGTCGAAAAATTATGCCTGAATGAAGTTTTACTCATTTTATGACCTAGAAACTGCAAGTTTGACCTTTGCTTTTATACGTTAACCTATAATAAGAAATTGTAGGACAAATCAAAACTTTTCGTTAGTAAATCCATTTGTACCAAAAATATGGCTTAAGGGCGCTACTTAACAAGTTTGAATTTTATCATTAAACATTAGTTCATAGTTGAAAATAGCTACTCCAGAAAAATTTTGTTTCTCAACGCAAGAAAAAAAAAAAAAAAAAAAAAAAAAGCAGTTTTGGGTAAAACAAGTTTTTGTTTATTTTTGACGAAGAAAATTTAAATAGAAAGCAATCGTGAGGTGACTAGGCAAAAAAAATGTATTTTTTGACCCATAAATCATATCTCAACAAATTCGCTCTTTAAAATCCTTCATTGAAACGCGTTTTCCACCAAAATATAATTTATGGCCAAATAAAGGTTTCTCAAACACTCATATAGAAGAGAATTTTTTATAACCGTCGTTGAACAGTCGACCCAATTTTATGGGTTTACGACTACCAATGTTCAACCTTGTAATTTTGAAACCAATACAGAGGACAAGGGAACTCCTGGATCGAGTATGGGCCTTTGTGGAGGACTTTCTGATGGAGCTAACCCGCATTTGCGTTACATGGAGAGGAAGACCACGAGAACCTCCCACTTGTAACCACGCGTAATTCGGGCAAAAAAATTTCGTTAGTCAGAAGTGAAATGCCACAACAATTTAAGCGTAATATGGAAACACAACGCCTTTAAACGTTGCCTGGTATAGACAAATTGTAAGCCTAACATATTAGTCTAGCAACCATAAATGAATGGTTAAAATTAGTTTTTCCTAAATCTTGAATAATAAACGACAAGTTTTAAATCCACGTTTCAAATTTAATTCATGTTTATCTCATTTTTAGTTACGCATTAAAACTTGGATCTATAAAACTAAATAATTTTAAAGCAACAGTAACTGAAATAAAAAAAAAATAATACGATTCACTTCAAAATGAAGAAAATTGTGATCACCGGAAGGAGATCACAGGTTACTCATTGGCAAAATGGTTGTTGTCTGTTTTTTGAAAAGTAACTGTATTGTGTTTTCATCTTGGACATATTCAACAGTTAATCCTGAACTGCTCGGTATACTATTTCGCAGACATATTTACAGGGTGGCCACTCAAATCAGGTTTCAAATTTCCCTGATTTTTTCCGTTTACCAGTAAAAATCTTAAAATTTCCAGGTCAGCGTGTTTTTTTTTTCCTGCTAAAATGTAGTATAGACACAAGAAAAGTGTCATTATTAGTGTATTAGTCATTATAATAGTGTAGTATTTCATTGAAAATGTTATTTTTTTTTAAATATATCATCTTGAATAGATGAGGAGGAAACAATATGTTTAGCTTGCAGAAAACAACGTTTTTAATGGAAATTTTTTTTTTAAGTTTAAATAGTTTTTGCACAAAATGAACCAAATAGTTAGAAATCAATAAATTTTTATAATAATTTACATTTCAATATAGAGCCATTTTATTCTGTATTTTATCCAAACAGTGCTCTTTATAAAATTCATTGAAATAATTTGCTTTAATCCAATATCATAAGTAAAATGTATAATGTTGTTTGTTTCCAATTAACACTATTATTTTAAGACATTTAGTATTTGTAAAGGAAAATTGTTAATTTCTTGTTGCATATTCTATAGAAAAAAAACTAGATAAAATTCTTTAAATTTATTCTTTTTTTTCCCCTTTCTTAATAAAAATTAGAATATATTAAGAATTCCAATGTAACATGGTTTCCTAGCTTAGATGAGTTTATTGGTTTTGTTTTTACATCTGGGCAATTCCATATGGTGTCGGAAAAAAATGAACATTAATTTCTTAGAAAATTATCTTATAAAACAAAAGTTTATAATCATCGAATTTTTACATTAAATATCATAACCTATCGAAAAACAATTTGTTTTATAAATATTGATTATTATATGTTCAAATTAAATTGTTGCTGTCGGATGTGAATCGCGAAAAAGCAAAAAATGATTACTAATTTAGAAATTGTGTAAACTCTGTGAATTTGTTTGTAATTTAAATGTACACTTGACTGAAATTTGAATAAAAAATTCTATGCAGTTGTTTGTGAAATATTATACATATTTAATTTGAAATTTTTTACTTTAGTGTCAGACGTAAATTTCTCAAATTGGATATAAATTTAAGTTAATGATAACCATTTTGATGACTGAAAATTACTTTAATTTTAATCTTAATGCAATAAATATTATTTTTTAATTAAATAGCTTCTTTAAATTTAAATTGTCTTCTATTTCCCGTTGGAATGGTCAGATTAATATATTTTATAACATTTTCCATCTTAAAAAAGTCAGCTGAAAAATCACTCATTTTAACTATGCAATGTTATTAACAACAATGTAATATATTAACATCAATGTAGTATATTAACAACAATATAAATAAAACTCATATTTAAGCAATATTTTCTTAAATTTAATCATTTTAAAAATCATGGAATGAAAAACTGTTGTTTTTTTTTTTAAATTAATGTTGAAAAAATTAACTATTTTTATATGCAATAAAAAAATTCTATTGATAAAAAATTAATCACTGTACATTAAAAGGGAAAAGAAAACTATTTTTTACTGTATTATTAGCCTATAAAAAATTTTTTTGGGCACGGGAAAAATGATAATAAAAGCTTTATTTATTGCCTGCATAAAATTAAATAATCTTTTTGTAGCAGACAATATTTACCGATATGCCTTTTACTTCTATTTAGTGGCATAGCTAGCTGTGAACAAGGAAGAGCACATGTCCGGTTGTAGCACAAAAGAAGAGCCAAATGTTTGGAAAAAAATTCATAAATAACTAATAATTTTTATCCCATTTACTTACAAATTGAGTAGGATGTGAGTTATTGTTGTAGTTTGCTATGGAAGTAGGTTTAACATATTTTTTCCCACAAAATTATTTTTTTTTTCTTTACAAAAAAACATTAATAAATAAATAACTACAGAATGTGTTCTTTTATTATTTCTTCTCTAAATACATAAATTTTTCAAGCTCTAAGCAAAATGATTGATTTAAAATGTTTTAAATGAAATTAAATTTTTACTGAAAATAAATTAAAACTGAGATGCTTGCCTCAAATAAATAAATTAAATTAAATTTAAAAAATATACCAAAACTTCATTGATCAATCTTAAGTTATAATATAAATAACTTAAAGTACAGCATAGTTGTAAAATTTTATTAGGTTATTGAGGGGAAATACATTATTGTAAATTAGCCTTAAGGAATATTTATATTGTTTCTCTTCATATTTTACTTCATTTTAAAAAGAAAAGGTGAAATAAGGGAAGAAAATAAATAAAAACAAATGTAATGAAAAGAAAAGCAGTGATGTCTGACTGAGTGGTGTGTATAAATAATTCATTATTAATTTAAAATAAATATATTTATTATTATCAAAATCTTGCTTTAAACAGAAAAAATAATTTGATTATATTAAATCCTAGTGGTACAGTACAATTAATTATGTATTTTGGTGCCGCACGTAAAACATCAAAAGTGTATCTTGAGAACTTTTATGCAAATCAAAATGAGATATGTTTTTACAGATTTGTGCAAGATTACCTGTTTTGTTATAGTTTACTTTAATTCTTCTTCTTCACATTTTCTATTAATAGTGTAAATTTAAAAAAAAAAAAAAAAAAAAACAGTACTTTGTTACAGATTCCCTTACCACGGTTGAAAATTTCAAATGATGTTGCCCTTCATTTAACAGCCTATAACTTATTGAAAACTGATATTTATAAGTTAAAAATCATTATTTCTAGATCTTTAATTTTTTACCTTGGAAATGATACCTAGTTTATTTAATATTAAAATTAAAAGTTCGGACATCTGGTTGCCCAACTTGAAATCTGTCACTGTACAGTGCAGAACAAAAAAAGAACAGTTTTGTTTTCCTTCTTTCTAATAAACAAATATAAATATTAAAAAAAAATCCATTCTGGGTTTATATATCATTTAACATGTTTTCCATACATTCCTTGGTTTTTGCTAGCTTTTTAGGGTAAAAAGACAAACAATTTCAGAAATATCAAAATAAAAGTTATCATGAAATTCAGAAAATCAGCATCAGCAACAATTGTAAAAATTTTGCTATTAGCGATTGGTTGGGTTTGCTGAGAAAAATAATTCATTGGACAAAAGCTTTCAGAAAAAGAGTGCAAGATAAAATCCCAAATTAAATTATAGCCAATTAGTTTTTGGGAGAATTTTATAAAGTTAAAAAACTAAAACATTTTGAATAATTTTGTTAAAAGAAAAAAATACCCCCAATGCATCAGAACAAACTTGAACAAGTAATGAATTCAGCTCGCAGAATAAAAGAATTTAAAAAAAAAAAAAAAAAAACTCTACTTTTATAAACAGAAGCAAATATCCTAATCCTTTCTTCCACATTTTTGCCTTTCTTAAACTGCATAGTCCCATAATTTCCAAAGAGGTCAAAAATTTCTCCATTCATTTCCCAACATAAAAGAGTTTGAAATGGCATTCTAATTTAGCAGGGTAATGAAGAGAATTTTAATGCAAAAAAAGTATTGCTGAGTTGATGATATTTCAATTTTTTACGATAAATTTATGTCTAAATAAAAGTGGATATAATGGATGGTAAATTAAGAGAAAAATTCCAGCTTTTCTTTGAAACTTCCTGATTTTTCCAGGTATTTATCTAAATTTCCCTGACTTTTCCAGGTTTTTTCCAGTATAAAAAAATTCCCTGATAATTCCAGGTTTTCCAGGTGGACGGCCACCCTGATTTTAATGCAGCTCAGCCCAATTCTGTGTAAATTCTTTTGATGACTGACTGAACAGACATTGGATAGCCAATCGAGTTTGATGGAGATTGTAAGCTGCATCATACCGTTTAGAATTTCCAAGTTCATACATGAAATATGATTTGAAAGATAGGCTTTTTTTCAACATTACATGAATTGTGATTGAATCATTTATATTGCGTGGAAGACAGTCTGCGGTCTTGTGCAAGTTATTGGGTACGTTGACAATGGATCCTTTTATCCCTCACTGGTGACCCAGTTCTCGTTCCATTCGTTGTTTGGTAGGTTTCAATTCTCTCAACCACTTTGGTACTTTTGTGGGAGACAGGCTTTGTAACCTTTTTATTTGTGATATTCACCTGAATTAGTATTGATAAGTATGCAGTTTAAACTGTAGGTTCTTAATTTAATCCCTTCCTTCTCGCTCCCGTGAAAATGACGGGGTATACTTCGCGCTCCCGTGATATTTCCGACTGGAGTGTTCAGTAGTAAAGCGTAAATAAGAATAAAACTAATTCATTTCTTTTGCCGGGAAAACATTTTATTTCTCATTTTACACACCAGATGGCAGTATCGGGAAAATTTCAAGGAAGTTGTAGATAGTTTGTTTATTTTGAACTAGATGTCAGCACTAATCAAATAATTGTGATATGTTAAAAAATAGGCACTTTCATAACCGTTTTCTTTAAAATTAATGCAATGAATGAAGAAAAAGAAGCAGTCATTTAAAATATTACCATTCTTTTTTTGGATAGTTGAAGTAAATGAAATAATTATAAGTATATTTTTTAAGTGAAGTTGCGTAGTGCTTTTTCTACAAATTCTACTTCATTCTTTTTATGTTGTTTTACTTGTCAGATTGTAAATGTGTTAACAATTATAAGCATTTTAGTGTTTTTATACAGTAAAATAACATTTGGAATAATTTTTTTTTTAATATATTAGGATATATTGAATATTTTTTAAGAATGAAAACTCCACATCTTAAACCATATTTATCTACTTAAAGAATAATATTGCTGTCTGCAAACTTTATCTAGATGCGTACAACTGTTTCCTCTGCAAAACTAATTAAATATATTAGTTAATAATTCCTTTTTTAAAATACTAACGATGTAAAGCATTTTTCATAAAAAAGTGGTAAAGTTTACAAGATTGTTGTGTTGTAGTTTTCCAGTCACCACTTTTAATATTGATTTTAAAAATTTTTGTCAAAAATGAAGTAAATAGTTATGCATATTAGTGGACTCGCAATATTATTTTAGCTAGAAAGAAAATATCCGATCAAAATATGTCGGATCATAAGGAAGATAGATGGGATGAAAAACATCAAAACCAGTACCTGATTAAACAAGGAGGAGTTTTTAAATCACATTTAAAAGCCACTCTTTCTTTCCTACGGCATTCAAACATGTTTTAATTTTTCAGTAAGTGTCATCTTCAATTTGATAGATTTTTTTTCTCTTCGCTGATTTATTAGTTATGTTAATGTGATATACTATTTTGTTTCAATTTTAAGAAGACATATACACTGCAATACTATGCACTTAAAAAAATATATACACTGTAATGGTTATGGAATAATCTGTGTACGTAATTGTTTGTTAGTTAATTTTGCAAGGTGTTCCGAAATTACCACTCTTAATATATAATTTTGAAATCTTTGTCAAAATTGAAGTAAAAATTAACGAATTAGTGTTCGTCAATTAATATATTAGTCAAGAAAGAAGCAAAAAACACTATGAGAGTTCAGTGAAACACTATAAACGGAGAGGAGTTGAAACATGATTTTTATGAATATTTCCAAGCTTTATCAGACAATCAAACTGGCTTCGTTTTTATTTTTCTCTCTTCGCTAAAAATGTGACGAAGTTTAATGATGCATTACTTTATTCTCTAATTCTTAATTTATCTCCCAATAAAGATCAATCTGCATCTCCAAATTTGTTAAGTTATTTTGTTTCTACTTTTGAAAAGGCTACTAAAAAGCAATATACTAAGAGTGGTCATTTCAAGCACCCAATATATATATATATATATATATATATATTTAAAGAATTTATTTATTTTTAGGTTTCAAGTTTTTTGAAGCATAAGCTCATATTCAGTCTCTGGCATAGTCGGAAACTCTGTCAGATGACAGAAAAATGTTATTTTATGATTTTGACCAGACTTGTCAATTTTAAGACTATTTCCAGTTTCCAGTATAATTGTTGCATGCTAAAACTGTTAGAATATTTCCCTTTATTGTTTAATATCTTTTATATTAATTTAAATATATTTAATCAAAAGTGACACTGAAGTTAATTGTTAATAAAATATTATAATTGTTAATAAAATATTATAATTTTTAATATTATTATAATAATAAGAAATTCAACAGAAATCAGTTACAAGGCCCATAAAATTTGTATAAAAAGAAACACTGAAAAATTAGGATATTTATTTATTTATGCAAAAATATCAAATTTTTTACACAAATACAGGTTATGGAATAATTTATTTTCTTTAATTTATTTTAATTTGGTTTTGAATAAAGTTAACCAGCAAAGAGGCAAATGAAAATTAGTTCGTTATAGTTTATTATAAGCCATGACCCATGATTGATTAAATAATAAATTCATAAGTTTTAAGTTAAATTTTTTTCACTGGAATGAATAAATATAGTCAAAGTAATAAAATATAAAAACCAACTTTCGTACTAGAAAACCTATTAATTTAAAATGGTAAACCTTCATTGCGAATAAAATTTATATGTTCAAAAATTCTGATTATATATATATATATAAGTTCAAAATGAAGATAAAACAAATGTAAATTACAGACAAATGAAAATAGGGGGGCGAATAATAATAATAACAAACAACTGGGGAAAGGAAAAAAAAAAAAAAAATGAGAAAAAGTTTTTTTAAAAAACCGGAAAATAAAAGATATAATCTTTTCATCAGCCCACACGATTATATCCGAAAAAGAGTGCTTTCTAATATTAAATCAATATAGCCAAAGCAAAATATATCAATACAATAGTGTGAGGAGCACTCAAAATTTTTTTTTACAAAAATTGCGACAAATAAAATAAAATACAATAAGTAAAAATAACACGTAGTAGTTGTAGTAGTAGTTCATTTACGTCGCACTAGAGCTGCACAATGGGCTATTGGCGACGGTCTGGGAAACATCCCTGAGGATGATCCGAAGACATGCCATCACAATTTTGATCCTCTGCAGAGGGGATGGCACCCCTGCTTCGGCAGCCCAACGACCTGCACGCGAAGTCGAGCACTTTACGGTAGCACAGTTTAACGAGGACTAATACCGCACACCCTCGGTCCCTACGCAGACTGATCCAAGTGGTGACCCACCCGCACACTGATCGCAGCCAGTGATGCTTGACTTCGGTGATCTGTGAAAATAACACGTAAAAACAGAAAATAAAATAAAAAGGAAGAGCAGAACAAAACAAAATCTATAAAGCGAGTAGCGAAAAATAATGAACTTACATGAACGGGAAATTTTTCAAGAATGATTTAAAGTGTTTACGTAACAAGATTGCCAGATTGCAAAATATGAAAACTGTGAAAACAAAAGCGCAAATTGAGAGTAACTAGAGGAGTTTAAATTGCGTTCTTGCTGCATTACTGAAGTGCGTTAGATTTGTTAGTTACCAAGGATGGGCCAGAAAACTGATGTACGCGAGGTAATATTAAACTGGATAATTTAAAGAATTTGACTATAAATAATTTTAGAAAATAAATATTTATTTAAGAAAAAAATATAAAATAGAAAAGAGAAAGAAACATGAATTGCCAGTTTTGCACATAATTTTAGCCACGGATTTGCCCGAAATGGATTTGCACATGGAAAAGTTATATAAATTGACAAAGATTTTATCTTCATTTTGAACTTATTTTATGAGTTCTTTTTACTTGCAGCTTATGCGCAATAAATGATACTTATTTTTTTTCTTTTCTGGTTTTTTTGTATTTATATTTATTTTGCTCTTTATATATATATATATATATATATATATATATATATATATATATATATATATATATATATATATATATATATATATATATATATATATATATATATATATATATATATATATATATATATATATATATATATATATATATATGAATAATTTTGTCAGCTTGCAAGTATGTTAACAATTATAAGCATTTTAGTGTTTTTTTACAGTAAAATAACATTCGGAATAATTTTTTTTAAATATTATAGGAAGATATGTTGAATATTTTTGAAGAATAAAAAAGTTGTGAGCTTAGAATTGGCTTAATTAGTAAGATATGCATATAGTAGTATACTAGTAGTTGTATATTATAAACCTTTATATATATATATATATATATATATATATATATATATATATATATATATATATATATATATATATATATATATATATATATCGTTAAAAGCATTTAAGAGTTTTATTGCGAGTGAAGCAAACTTGAAATTTTGCACGTGATGCTTTTATGGAGTGCGTTTTGCAATCTTTTTGGAGATCTTAAGAGAGCTGGAATCACCAATACGTTATTAAAAAAACGGTTACATGACTGGTGTGTAAAACTTTAAAATTGTTATGTATAAAACAGTTAAGAAAGAAAAATAAAGATGGAACTTTTTACTTACAGTGTTTATCCTTCAAAAGCAACAGTTCCAAAGAAAAGGATTCAGGCAATGATTCAAAGACCAAAAGAGAAGTAGAGTTGATGTCTTCCCAAAGAAGACAAAGACAGTCCAGGATATGATCGGCGGAAGCCCGATGTAGAAGGCATTTAGGGCAGAGAGGGTAGGTTTTAGTTCCTTCAGAAAACAGCAAACCTTTTAGATGGCCGGCAGCTAGGCGGGTGAGGGTGGTGCAGACTCTCCTTTCAAAGGGAAGAGTCAAAGAAACTCCAGGCTTATTTCCTTTGTACCAATGGTGGGTGGGAGGAATCAGTCAGTCCCTGAGTAGCTGGGATTTCTTCTGAGAGTAAGGTTCAAGATAGGTGAGATCAGAAGAGGTAGAGTGCGGTTGGCAGCAACCATCTTTAGCCAGACTGTCCGTTAAGTCGTTGCTACAGTGACCAAAGTGAGAAGGAATTCACTGCAGGTGAATATTTTGCTGAAAGGAAAGGAGTTTTTATTTGCTTAGGATGGAAATTTTGGTCGCCAAAATGGGTCCAGTTGTTGAGATGTTCCAGGGAGATGCGGCTATCAGTGAGTATCGAAAGGTCTTCAAAACAAAGGTCACATGACAAGTTGATAGTAAGAAGTTCACTTCTGAAAACGAGTTTGTTTTAAAAGCTGAAATATAGTAAATTAGAATTAAAAATCAACCGTTTTTTTCTGATCACAGGAAAATGAATTGAACAGAAAATGTGAATATTTGAATCGATAAAAGCAAGGACTGAAAACCCAGTATGATAATGAAAATCACATTAGAGGGAAAAAATTTGAAAGAAATTGAATGAAGTGCTGTGAAAAATATGAGATAAAAACTAGAAAACAAAATGAAAATTAATTCGGAAAAATTTGGTAGACACACTGAATGAAAAGCTTTGAAAAAAAGACTAAAAAACTGAAAAACGAAAAAAAATTAAAACCAATGGAAAAAAATAAAGAAAAAAAATAGAAAAACGAAAAGACGAAAGACATGGAATGTAGAAGTCGTCACTTGTAAAGAAAAAAAAAAAAAAAAGGAAATTACAAAAAACGAGGTGTCAAAGCAAGAGTTGAATGAATGGTTGCACGATTCATGCATGTCACGGATCGAAAAAACTGGATGAAGAATTGGAAAACTGAATACACTGATAAAAAATTGTAAGACATACTGACATTGAAACATTTAATGAAATAGCTTATTGACACATTCGACAATAATTTGAAACAATAAATAAATAAGCAAACTGCATATGCGTTGGAAAGCAAAGAAACTAATAAAAGAAAAAAAGTACGAAAAGGGATGACAAAACATGACCAGACACTTGAAGTATAAACGAACAAAAAAAATGGTAAACACATTGTAAAAAACTTGTAAAAAACTAGAAAAAAAAGGAGGAAAAATAAAGTTAAGTAATGAAAAAAAAAACTTGAAAATTTGAAAAAAAAAAAAACTTGAAAATTTGAAAGAAAAAAAAAACTTGAAAATTAGAAACAAGAGGGAAAAACTGAAAAATACCAGTGCAAATGTCACGGATAGAATTTATCAGATGTAATAAAAAATAGAAAGTTAAAATTTAAAGAAAAATGAGAATAAACTGTAAAACAAGGTATCGCGAAAAAAAAAATAGATGAAAAACACTAAAAAAAATGTAACACACTGGAAAAAAGTGTTAAACACGGAAAGAAAACTAATGGAAAATACCTACAAATAGGAATTGAAAACACACCGAATAGTAAGAAAAAAGACAATGCAAAAAATGGAAATAAAAGTAAAACACATTAAAAAAAAACAATGGAAAACACATTGATAAAAAAAATCAGCTGAACACACACACACACACACAAAAAAAGCCCAATAAAAACACAACGAGAGAATACCAATGGAAATTACACTGACAAAACTACATTGAAAAAACCAGATGGACAACACTTGGACCAGATGGACAAAAAATCAAAAAAAAAATAAATAAATAAACACCCGAAAAAACTGATGAATCTATTAAAAGAAAAACGTTTGTTGAAAAAATAGATGAGAAAATAACTATGAAAAATTGGAAAGCTTTAGAAAAAGATGAAAAACAGAGTCAAACAAAGCAGAGAAAACTTTGGGAAAAAATTTAAAACAGTGAAAAGACGAAACACACAATACAAAATTTGTAACATTTCAAAAAAGAGGGAAGATGACGAAATAGGGATGGATCTTCAAATGCACTCGCGATAATCTAAATTGTAATCAACTGAAAAAGACTTTAAAAAACAAAATGGAGAAAACACACTAAAAAATGGAAAAATCGGAAATACGCAATGAAAAAAAACACAATGGAAAATAGAAAAATCACACTAGAAAAATCGGAGAAACACAATGGAAAAAATAGAAAAACAGAACGGAAAAATGAAGAAATATAAAAAAACACAATAGAAAAAAAATCGAAAAAATAACAGAACAGAAAAAACACAATGAAAAAAAATAGGGAGAGCACAATTGAAAAAGCAGAATTTAGTAAACACAATGGAAAAACTCGAAGCAAAAATTAACGATGCAAAAAATTAGAAAGCATTGAAGAAAAATATAGAAAAAATTACGAATAAAAAAACATAAGAATCACACAATGGAAATATCAAAAATAGGAAAATGAAACTCAATTGAAAAAACACAATGGAACGTAGAAAAAAACACAATAAAAAAAAACAGAACGGAAAAAATAAAAAAAGAACGTGAAAAATGGAAAAACACAACAGAAAAAAGAAAGAAAAAAAACACTGGAAATAATCGAAAATTCACGCAGGAAAAAAAAGAAAAACACAATGGAAAAAAACAGGAAAAAATTAAAAAAACACAATGAAAAAAATAGAGAAAGCACAATGGAAAAATGGAAAAAGCAGAATTTTGTAAACACAATGGAAAAAGAAGAGACAAAAATTAACAATGGAAAAAAATACGAATAAATATAAGAATCACACAATGGAAAATATCAAAAATTGGAAAATCAATATCGATATTAAAAATTCAATATCAAAAGTAGGAAAATGAATCTCAATGGAAAAAAATACAATGGAAAAATGAAAAAAAAAAAAAAAAACACTGGAAGAAAACAATGGAAAAAAAATAGAAAATACAAAAAACTTTGTAAAAAATCGGAGAAACACAATGGAAAAATTTGAAAAATAGAATGGAAAAAACACGATGGAAAAAAATAGAAAAATCAAATAAACGCAATGGAAAAAAAAAAAAAATGGGAAAAAAAAATGAAAAAAAAAACAGTGGAAAAAATTCAAAAAACAAAATGGAAAAAGGCGGAAAAAAACAGAATAGAAAAAACACAATAGAAAAAATAGAGAAATCACAATGGAAAAAGCAATATGTAACACAATGAAAAAGAAATTTTAAAAAAATGAAAAAAATAAAAATTGAAAAAATATAAATGAAAAAATCAAAAATGTAAAAAAAATTAGAAAGAATTGTAGAAAAATGTAGAAAAAAATAAAAGAATCACACAATGGAAAATATCAAAAATTGGAAAATGAATATCAATCTCAAAACTTTAATATCAAAAATTGGAAAATGAAACTCAATGGGAAAAAATGAAAGAAAAAAAAAATCACCCTGGAAAAAATTAAAAAAATAAAATGAAAAAAAAAAACACTGGAAAAAAAACAATGGAAAAATTGGAAAAACGTAATTGAAAGAAATGAAAAAAACACAATGGAAAATGAAAGAAAACACACTGGAAAAATCGGAGGAACAAAATGGAAAAACCTCGCTGAAAAAAAAAAGAAAAAATACGATAGAAAAAAAAAAAAAAAAAAAAAATACACAATGGAAAAAATAGAGAAAGCATAATGGAAAAAAAAACAAGATAAAATTTAGAAAAAAAAAAACATAAAAAATTAGATAAAAATTAGAAAGCAATGAAAAAAAAAATGTAGAAAAAAATACGAAGGATAAAATAGAAGGGAAAAATGGGGAAAAAAAAAGAAATAAAAACATAATGGAATAATTTAAATAGAAAAAAATGAAAAAAAAATTAAATGCATCAATGGAAAACAAAAATTATAAAATAAACAACAAAAAAAATGGAAAAGAAACAAAAGTAAATAAAACGTAGAAAAAACAACATGGAAAAGTTAAGAAAAGTGTTAAAATACATGGTCAAACTCAGCGGATTAAGTCTTAGAACACAAAAAAAAGACAGAAAAAAAGAAGTAACAAAAGTATGGAAACACAAACGTAATGAGATGACGGAACGGCCGAATTTTATCGCATGTAATCTAAGGCAAACGTAGGAATTTTGCGACCGGATCCCTCGAACCAGCCGAAAATGTACCAACCGGAAAAAAAACAGGACAAAATTTTGCCTTTTTTTTTTTTTACCCGAACAAAAAACGCATTATTAGATTAGCTATACGATTACTTTGAATATCTTACCAAACAGTTCAGGATAAATAAATAACTTACCTTATAATTAAGTATTATTACTAAGCTTACCTTTATAAAGAACACTATCATACCATTTCTTGAATAAATAGAACCTAAAATTTTTTAAGCTAGTAAAACTTACCTATAGTTATCTTACCTTACCATTAATGACTGCTAGATAGATCTTTACAAGGCTTCTTGCTCATTTTTTATTGATATCCTGGGGGAAAATTTAAGATCATTAAATTGCAATCATTACATCTTAATGACATAAGAACAATATAATTATTGTATTTCAATGGAATATTTTCGACTCCCCCTTCTTAATTTTCCTAACATTTGGAAGTCCTTAATTTTCCTAACATGTCAGAGTCGAGAATCTCTATCAAAATAATTAGCAGATTAACAGAATTGCTCAGGTAAAGTGCAGATGATTCAAGTGTTTTCCTCATTTTCCCTAGGTAACTAGCACGTAAACGGCTTCATGTTAAAGTACAAAAGTTTGTTTCTTGCATTCTATCAGCTAATTTGTTGGCTAATATTTATTGAATTGATTCTAAAAATCAGTAAATGACATTATGATTTTTTTCTTTAATTGTAATAATAATTTTTATTATGGTTTTTAAAGTGATTGATTCTATCAACTATTGTAGTGATTGTTGCAACTTAGAGTGTTTTAAGTTTTCAATAAGTTTTTTTAAGGAGTCCAAATAAACAGCAATCTAAAAGTGACGAATTCAGACTATATAGAGGATGTCTAACTAAAACCCAGGAAAATGTCTAACTTTTGTTATGTTACTTCAGCTTTTGACAAGCGTTTTTTCTTGCCCCTCTTTTGCTTTGAGTTCGAAACTCTAGGTACCCACCTCGCTGAGACTTTTCGATATTCCAAATCGTCATAAATTATGCTTTGCATACTTTCATAACTCATCTTTGTCATAGCACTAATTTCTCGAACTTTCCTTCGTCGGTCATTATGAATAAGGTCTGCAGTCTGTCAACAATTACTAATTTAAAGTAACAGAAACGTTGTGTTTACAGAAGAAAGTTTAGAATAAAAATGTATAAAAATTCTAGATTGTAAAAGTAATATTTTTTTAATTGTAATATTATAGACGATATTCTCGTATTTTGTAGACTGAAAAATGGGATTTCAAATTTCGTAAATCATTACACAAGTTAAAATTTGTAAATAAATTAAACGTTAATAAGTTAAAATCGCATAATCCGTGCAAAACTCCCAAAATAAAGATCACGAATAACTTGAATTGGACTCTTTAAAAAAGAAATACTCAAATATGTGTATGTAAAATATGGTGTTCCTTAAAGAAAAAAAATTTAAGTAAGAACATTTCTAGACCGAACTTATCTTTTAAACTTTCGAAATTTCTGAATTTTTTGTTCGATGTAAAAATCACGATTATTTCTTTCCTCTCTGATGCAAAGAAAGCCATATTTGAAAAAATGAAACATTTTTCCAAAATTTATGCAGAGAGGAAAACCAAAATTTGTCCCTTCCCAAATGAAAAATCTTTCTGCAAAAACTCTAACATTCTACGCTGCGCCGAAATTCTGCCACGGGGATCGTCTCATGCTAAGTCCCATTTATATTTTATTCATCGACGTAAATTCAGAATCCATTCAATTTTGGTTTTAAAAAAATTGCTGTATTTTGTAAAATGTCCCTTAAGCAAAACATGAAATTATTAAATCTGGATCAGTCGCAGAATTTTAGTCTTTAATGTGCTATATTAAGAAAGACTGAAATTAAGAAAAACAATTATAGAGTTTTTACCAACCAATTACATACATTCAAAACGTTATTATTTACATTAACTGAAATAGAAATATATATATTGCCAACACAAGACCAAAACTTTGTTGTTAATTCAGTTAACTAAGTGAAGAGACATACCACTCTAACACAACCTATTGAAATATTCTGATTGCGTACGTAAAAATCTGATTACTAAATCAAAAGTTAAGTAGTTTGGTGTTTTATATTCTGCAATGCGTTTGACTTACTTTCGTCCTGAGATAACTTTCTATTTTCCCTCCCAAATTTAAATTTCAATTCAACCACTTGAGCTAGAAAGACGTATTTCACCCGTCAAAGTGCTTTTGACACAAAATTGCCAGTAATGTGCTGTAGACGTCAACAGCAATCATGGCAGACTTTCGTGGTTCGTACCGAACAAATAGATATGATTATTCCGTTTTTTAACAACATCGTATTTTTAACGCATCTCCATCGACTATGAATCAAACATATCTATGATTTTTTTCCTAATGCAACTAGTTAAAAAAAAAAAGATTTTTAAAAATTCATTGTCTTGAGTACATTATCCATAGTTGCTAACTTGTACGGCCGTTAAGATATAATTTTCATACTGTTAGCAACATTAGTGTTTTGGTGTATTAAATCTTGATGTTTAAGGTTTCAAAAAACTACCAAGGCCAATCAAGAATTTTAAAAAAATATGTAAAGATCTATCTGTTGGCTAATTATGCTTAGGCATGTCTTAATAGTTTTGATTAAAGAAAATTCTAAAGAATTTAATTGTTTTACTACTTTTTTGTAAAAATCTTTTTTAACGATCGTGCAAGTTAGCAGATATGATTATCGTAAAATGAAAAATATCAAACTTACCTATTTTAGAAAAAAGACAATCTTTTTAGTGTTTTCTGAAGATTTTCTGCAGTCTTCATCTCTGTGTATTAGTAGCAGACACAAAGCTATTCACTCTCGAGGATAAAATCAATTAACACGGTTTTATTAGTTGAATTGAGTATTTTAGTGAACTAAAATGAATCTAAAATATTTATTAGTTTTACCTGGAAAAAAACTGACATTAGAGCCTGTAATGAAATAAAAACTTTAATAACTATTGTATTCATTTTTAAAGAGGTAATAAGTAGACATATGACTATGTTGAAATTAACAACAATTATTTTCTATTAAATTTGGAGATTGAAAAGAAAGGAAGAAATATTTAAAAACTTTTTTGTAATCAATGTTAAAAGGAAAATGTAACCATAAAATTAAAATGGAGATAAAAAATTGAGCTATAGCAAAATAATATTTTAGTAGTTCTAATACATATAAATCAATTTACCCTTTGTTATACATTATTAAAAAAGAAAAAATACAAACCTTTAATGTTGAAATTTGATAACATGCGTTTGGTTTTAAATTAGCTCAATCCATTTTTAAAATTTTAAACAAAAGCAGAGAAAATTTTTTAAGGGTTTTAGATTTAGGGTACTTAAATCTTTTTCTTCTTTAGAGAATAAACAAGTCTAACTCGATGAATATAACATATTTCAAAAATGATATAAAAAAATATTCTTTCAAGTGGATTGAGTCAATTTTAAACCAAATCTTTAAACTGTTTTTTACAATCAAAACTTTTTTTCTCATTTAAAGCAGGAATTAAAACGGATATTACAAGCACACTTAAAAAAGCTAAAACTAAAATTCAAGCTACAAAACATGCATTTCATCAGAAAATATTTCTTGCCTACACATTTACTTTTTCAATTCTTTTTTTAATAGTAAAATATTTAAACTTAATTTGTGAAATATTTGCGTTGTGCGAAGCATGCGTTTCGAATACAAAAAAAACTTAATTTTCGTGTGTGTCAAAATAGCTTGCCTTTATCAATGTTGTGTTATAAACAGCTTGTGTGTAACACATCTTAGTTATTTTCGAGATGCCGTAAATTTCTTTCCACAATTTTTGTACTATTACGATTAATACCACTGTGATTCGAACGTTAAATTATGTTTATTTGATTGTGTATTATTATCTTAGATAAACAGCTTATCCACAAATGATAGTGTAGAAAGAAAATTTACTATTTTTAAGTTTCCATTGAACCTAGAACTCAGAAGACATTCAAATCTCTTCATTATCCATATTTACTTAATGTATTGCCTTCTGTTTTATGACATAAAACAGACTTTCTCGAATCAATCAAGTTAGCTTAGCATTCAGAGAAGTCTTTTCATAGATTAATAAAATAGGTAGACTGTTGAACTTTGACAGCCCTTTTGGCATCTGGGAATAGACTGCCCAAAATACAAAAATGACCATAGCTTACAGGGTTGAGGCTACTACGAAAAAAAAATTGTTTTAAAAACGAAATATTACAAAAAGGAATTGTTTTTTTAAATATTTCTTGCAATATTAAATTTCCTATCAAAATGTTTAGACACTTAAATTGAATGTACCAATAAATATAAAACATTAGTAGTAGGCGCAAGCTTGGAGATGAATATTTTATTTCGGAATTAAATTTACATTTTAATCATCGGAGGTGATGAACGTTTTCTATAAAGTACAATCACATTAACAATATTCCGATTTCGATTAACTTATGCGTTATGTCAATTGGAAAATATTGATATTATTTATATATATATATATATATATATAAATAAATAAGTTGGATAATACTTAGATGAGGGGAGTGAGGTAAAACCGGTACATCTATTTTAGGGAAATTAGTTATGTCTTTTGCGGACAAACTGTAAATTACACTTTACTAATCAATAAGAAGGTCCTACCATATTGGCTTCTTGTTGATGGCCGTCAGTGTAGATAAGTTTGTTTTATTATGTTAACTCTCTAATGTTCCCACGTTTTTAAGCAGTCCTTATTTATTGATGACTACAATAATGAAATTTATTTTTAGTCTAGCATATTATATGCTTACTAAGGACCTTAACAATACGGATTTAGCCCGATTGTTAATAATGCACTGTTCCGTTTCGAACCGTACTGCCGCTCGTACTACCGGTGCCTTCTTTCTTGATATGCTGAGCCCACAAAAGCTGCAGTACAGAAGATAAATACATTCAAAGCTGAACAAAGGCTTTACGGGTTTCAGGACAAAATATTTTGTGAGTCCTATCCTCAATGCCCAAAAAGCCTGATTTTCATATTTTGTAGAGTTTTTGAAGACCCTTTATACAAAATTTACATTTTCATATAGGTATTCTCGGATAATTTTTTTTCTCTTTTTTCAAAAAAAAAAAAAAAAAAAAAAAAAAAAAAAAAACCTAATAAAAAGTATTTTTTGTATAGAGTTCTGCTTGGGTCCTCAGCTGCTATGGGACAATTTTTCCTCTCTTTCCTCTCCCTCTCCCTTCGAGTACGACCTTGACTACCATAACATGTAAATTACATGCATAATTTTTTAAACTTGTCTTACAAAATAGAAATTAGTGGGGTAAAACCGGATGGTTTAATTTTTTTTTCTTTCTTTTTTTGAAAAAAAAAATCCTTTATAAAGAAAGTAGAAAATCTATGACTTTTTGAGATTGATATGGACAATGACTATTTTGGTTAAATAAGACAATTTCAAGACTGAGCTGTTTAGCTCCTACTGGCCTTCGAATCTTAGCTTCGTAGTTTTAACCCTCCATTCCAAATATATAAATTGGATACTAATTAGATTCACATTATATTTTTTAACATTTGGTTTCTTAGTAAATGTGGAGTCATTCTTTTATTGGTGCATACATGCTTATAATGATCAAACTTTATTTTCTTAATTAAAACGCATGAAAAATATTTTATGTTTAGAATTTAAAATTAAAACACGTCTCTGTGATAATTTATATATCTTTTTTATAACTCAATTGAGTTAAATACTTACGATATTATTTGACGAATTGTAAAATAAAAGTTTTGAAAACTAAGAACTAGTGTTTTTTATTTTTAAATCTGAGAGCGAAATGCTTTCGCTAAAAATATTCAATTTTAAAACTAAAAATTATTCAAAATATGACAATTTTTGCAAAGAAGTTAAGCGCAATCGACAGAAATCTCTTTATATTTAAGAAAAATAAAGTTATTTCCGCTGTTAAGGATAATTTTCGCTAAGCGTGCCCTCTACTACCTAACTCAAAAACAATTAAATAAAACAATATGAAATTCAGCATATTTCTAGAGATTAAAAAAAATACATTCTGATATGAAGTTGTTATTAATGCAGTCAATATTATTATTAATAAAACTTTTTTTCTTGCGAAGCGTTATTTAGTTTAGCAAAGCTATTAGCAGGGGACTTAATTTTTTTATATATTTATTTATTTCATTATATTTATTTTTTTTCGAAGCCTCGTACTTTAAAGACTAAAAATGCGTAACACGTCTTATTTCATTTTCATTTCTCATTACTTTTTAGAGTAAGTAAATAATATATATTTCCGATATAAATAAAAAACGAACGAAATGAAATACAAATGAGCAAAAAACGAAACAAACGAAATAAAAATTGAATAATCAAAATTTTTTTGTAACCATGTTCTCTTAGGAATAAAGAAAAAAAAATAATTTAAAATTTTAAAATTAGCGTCAAAGTTATTAAATTTTAAAATGCTTTTCCTGTTTTATATTATCTCGAAAAGTTGATAAAAACTTACTATTTTTTCTGTCTTGGATAGAACCAAACTTATTTATTAGCTATTCATTTAAAATAGCAATAGCACGCAAGTAAAAAAAACCATATAGTTTATAAGAAAATAAAATAATTAAATTGATAATTTTTGTCAAACCCACGGACAACCAATCAACGTTAATAATTCTTTTTTTATTTTTATTTTTTATGATTAAGGGGCAAAGTGGTCTTTCGAAGGATGTTTGCCTCTGGGTGGGGGGTGTTGGTTTGCGCGAACAGTCTAATCCGATTTTATCAGTTTATGGGTAATTTTAAGCCCCTGAACTGAATGCTAGGCTAACAAACACATTTTTAGACGCTTTCTATTTATTAAATACAAAAAAATATAATAAGTAAAGAAAAAATACTTCCTAGTAGAAGCATAAACAAACATATACGACTTTACTATGTGTCAGGACAGTAGTTTATCTCATAATAATAGCTCCTAAGCATAACATAGCATAACACATGAAAACTCTTAAGAATAAATAGAAAGTTTTAAAAGTAATAAATTCTAAATTTGCATAGCTGTGATCTCAGTTGAATACAGAAAACTTTGAAATATAAATAAAAAAATAAAATATTTTTTGAAAGCAAGTCATAGTTTGATTGAAACCATAACCAAAAATAGTACTTTTACAACTTTCTATTTAGGTGTTAAAAACTAACAACAAAACAAGCTAAGCTAAAGAAAAACTTTCTCAATCGAAGAATAAAAAATTTTAATAGAAAAATATAAGAATAAATGGAAAGTTTCAAAATGTATAGTTGTTTTTTTTTTTCATTAACCCTTCAGAGGATAATTTTTTCGTTTTCCAAAAGCATAATTGTTTAATTTCCTCACTCAAAGAAAATTTTCACCATGTGTCCATTAAGTACAAATAAAAATTAAATAGAAGTAAAAAAGAGGATGAGCCTCTCCAGACTTATGTGTATTAATTTGCTTTAGAATTCTTATTTCTATATTTTGTATATCTGGGCCATATAACTTTGAAACTTTCATTTTAAAATATTTTAAGACAAATTTGGAGAAAGCTTTCTTCTTCAATCAATAACACATTTAAGATATGCATATTTATAATGCATATTATATACATAACTCATCTACATTTATGTATTTACATTACACAATATTGTAAACACACAAGTTTTAGAACAAGATGATTCAAAATGTAAGTAATCATACTTTGATTAGCCATGAAAGAATTTAAGCAGCTTTTTCAAATCCACTAAGAAAATTACATACGTTTATTTAAATCAATTATTAAAATTTTACCTTCTAAATTTTTTTATTTCGTAAAATGCACAATAAATGTATAAAATAGAATATTTTTTGCCAAATCATTAATCGCATCAATTTAAGATAAACATTTTATAATAATAAATATAGAGAAATTTTAGGGACACATTCAGTTGAATTAATTGAAAAAGTTAAATATTTTTTTTTTCGTTTAAAGTTTAAAAATTAAACAAAAATAAATTATCATGCATCTTTAATTACTCCCATAAATGCAAAAGCTGTAATTAGGCATTTAAATAACGAATGAGCTCTACCTTCTACATTTAAAATTAGATCGAAAATGTTATTTTCCTTCGCACATATAGAAGGTAAGGTACTAGTTTATTTATAAATTATATGAAACAAAACTTCGTAAACAAATCAATGTATTTAAAATGGTATGATTAAATACTTAGTTGAATAAAATATATCTAAATGGTTTTGTTGTGTATTGTGTGTGATAATTGAATAATCATTCAATTATCATACTCAATCAAAAGAATTGTTTTTCAATTTTCAGAGAATCCCTCATGTTAGAAAAAGTAGAGATTGTATTTTTTTTTCCAAAAAGAAAAAAAATAAGTATTATAAATGTAAAGCAAAGTTAAAGGTCACACCAGGCAGAGGGTGACTAAATAAAAAAAAAAATTGCGATTAAGAAACTGCCAATTAATCGACTCATTTTTTTCACAGAAAATGCAATTATTTTAAACTTATTTTGAAATAAATAAGTTTTATGTTTACCATTAAATATTAATTTTATGTTGCATTATGAGATCAAATACTCAAAGAAACCTAAATTTTATAAGTTGAAAACGCTTTATGCTTTAATTTAACGTAATGATTTTTGAATATGATAATTTGAATGGATTAACGATACAATGCTTTAATTTAACGTAAGTCTATTTAGAGAGGTCAGGAAAAATAAACCCTGTAATGTTTTCATATTTTAAAAAACGCCTCAAATGAAATACTCTAAATAAATATCGATCGTTTTTTATATTCCTAAGAATTTTAAATTTTTTAAAAGTTGAAGGGCCTCTGGCTGATAATTTTGCCAATAATTATAAACAAAGAAAAAAACTATAATAATATTACAAAGAAATAAACTATAATAAATTGCTTGAAAACTATAATAATATGAGTAGCTAGGCTTTTTTATTTTTTAGAGCATATTCACATTTAAGTTATTAAAAAGTTTTCGATTCAATTGTTTAATTTGATTTTTTTATTAATTAATTTTTAAAGACAGTCTCTAGATTTGTCTCTAAAATGAAATTTCATGTTTTCCTTTTATTAGTTTTGAAACATTACATCAGTATATCAGTATCACAAAAATCCATACTTTAACATGTTCACAATTTATAAATACATAAATTAAAAAATTATAAATAGAAAGTTTCTGCACTTAATAAAATAAATAAAATAAAAAAGAGCTTCTTTAAGCTCTTTTTTTATTTTCTGCTTCCAAGAGGAAAGAATTCTTTTCTTAGAAGCAAAAGGAATTTCATTACCTGAATAAATATGAATTTTTTTTTTTTTTGAAAAATGTGCGTTAATGGACAGTATATAATTCATAATTTTGTCTCAGCGTACATGATGTGCTTTCACATCATTTCTAACTTAGATTTTTTTTCTCGAGCAGATTAAGTTGGACAGAAATTTGAAGCGTGTTTTAGAACACGTGAACTGACTGCCATGATTCTGTTACAAAATTCTTTAAATACACAGAAACTTTCGATTATTAAAAAAAAAGGGTATTAAATTTTGGTTTCGGGCAACATTCCACGTTCTCTTATGATATGAAAATACTTACCTTACCCAAAAAAACAAAATTTATGAAGCAATGACAATTTTTAGATGAATTGGTTCTATGTTGTCTGGCTGAGCAAATTAACCACCACTCATTAAAACACACATACTTCAAATATTACTAACTAAATATTTCTGATAAAAAAGAACATGCGTATAGGAAAAGAAAATTCCTTCCAAAGGTATTTGATTTCCATACATAAAAAAAACAATAATGATACAGTTTCGGAAATGCAATAGAAAGCTCTAAAAATTAAAGTACATTGGAAAAAGCAGCGCATATTAATTCTTATCCTTTTAAAATGCATTAAAATTCTGACCTCAAAAAAAGTTTTAAACAAAGCAGAATTGTTCTTTTTAAATAAGTAAAATTGGATAATGAAGCAACTCTCTTAATTTCTATTTTTTAGACACCCAAAATGAATATACCAATATTTCATACAAAAGTTAAGATAGTTAAAAAATTTTTTACAACAAGTCTGTATAACAATTTTTGAAAGGATTAATGCTTGGACTTTTTGAATTAAGGACTTTTAAGAATGTCATCTTTTGTAATCCAATTTTCTCTTAGAAAAAATTAACTCAAAAATTTCTCTAAAATGAAATACTCAGTCACACTTTGCCTTAAAGAGAAAAAATACCGTCCATCTTCCTTTTCATGCAAAAAAAATGTTATACAGATCTAAAAATAATGGAAATCAATTTCGAAAGTATATGAAGGAAGTTCTCAATAATTGACAGCATGTTTTAGCAACTTAGTCCTCAAAATTTTTCCATTCTTTAAAAAAAATGAAAATAGTAAAATTTCAATGATCTGCGAAAAAAATATATAGAAAAAGTTCCAAGTGGCATCAATCAAAATGAACGCCAGACATTGCAAACATAAAAGAAGATGGACGTCACTGGGGCACCCGGGTGCGTGAAGCTCCGTATTTGCTTAAATCTACAATTTTTATTTATTCACATTAAATTTTTTTTCATGAAACAATTTTTTCTTTGAATTTAGAAATGTCTAAAGTTTCAAATTTATAAAAACTTTTAAAAATCAGAAATATCTTCATTCAGGTATTCTTGAAATCTTAAAAATTATTTTTAATTCGTAAAGAAATGTGTGATTTTTTTCTTTCAAGAATTCAAGATATTTGAAAACAATTCGAAATATAAATTTAAAAAAAGAAATACTTTACACAAAAAAAGGGAGTGTAGATTTAAACAAACCCCCTGGGGAAAAGAATTTTTGAGGCAGTTTTATTTTTAAGCAGAAATATTTAATATAGCTTTGTCAATTTGTTGTTTTAAATATATAACTTTTGAGTCTCGATAAAGAGCTCTCGTTTTAAATATGTAACAGGTCAGAATTCCGGTTTTGGGACTGCACCCAAAGACTAATTACTTAAAAATCAATAACCCTAATAAAATACAGTTCATGAATTCCGTGTCATACACTCATCACTGTCACCTACAGATGTTTTTAATATTTCCTCTCTCCGAATTTTGTCTTCTGAGTTCGATTCAAAATTTCCAGTTACCTTATCCATAAAAACTTATCAAATCACGATGTGTGATGAAGTAAAAAAATCGTGAGCATAATTCGTCGTTAATATAATTCATCACATGCATGGTAAAAAGTTCACATTTGAACATTGCATTAACCGGATTAGAATTTCGTAAGACTTAAGCTTTAAATGAGAAAATACATTTAAATACTTGTAATCCATTAAAATATAAATTAAAATATTAGACAATCACATTATAACTTCAGTAAGAAAATAATTTCTTCGTTAAACTTTATAAAAGACAGGAAATTGATTGTGCCTTTTCAAGAAAATGTCAAGCAATGCTTAGTTACACAACTCAGGGAACAATAAGCAGTAAAATGAAATACATGTTAAAAACCAAATTAATGAAAAATAAATAAAATCTACGAAGAAAATGTAAAAAGACAATTATGGACTAAAAATGGAAACAAACGATAAAAAAATTGATAAAATTAAATACCTAAATTAAAAATTAAAAAAAAAACATGTCATAAAATAACTATGATCATTAAAAAATAAAATATTCATGAAAAAAAAACATCAATATTTAAAAAAAAAGGGAACATGCAAAGGAAAGTGAAAACTAAAAAAGAAAGTGAGAAATGCAAAAGTTAGTGAGTGATATGTGCAAAAGGAAGAAAACAGGAAAATTATGGATATAAAATAAAATTTGACCCTCCCCCATAATTTAATAATATGCATAAATAAGAAAGCAAATCTAAGAGAAAGAAAATTTTTGTGTTTCGCAAGGAAAAAATATAAAACTGTCTAATGTGCTCACCTGTATACAATAAATTGGAATGAAATTGGAATTACAACAGACCCCCCGCTAAACAAGTGGAACATCGCAGAACAAACGTATGAAAATACTACTTAATGAAAACACCATCGAGAAATCTCACTGTTTGCTTTAGAATAGAATGCTCTTCGATGATATACTCATCGAGTAGTGTGTCCAAACACTTGACCTCCGATATTCCGCATTGATTGATATTCCGAATTTTATAACCATTCTCATTGCATGCGGAAAAAAATCATGGATGCGAACAAGAACCTGATTGGTGAGTTTTTACGGGTAAATGTATTTCACCAATCAGGTTCTTATCTGCATCGCTGAAGTCGCATGCAGTGAGAAAGGTCCGTTTGTGTTTACATCCGATAATCTAGGCTGCTCCTGCAAAAACACAAAAACATCTTCACTTTTAGAATTACTTTGTTTTCTTCCTTTTAGAAAAACAACCATGAATTTTAAACTCAATGAATTTTAAGGAAAAGTAAAAAGGTAAATTTATATTGCATTTAAAGTCTAAATATTATTTTAAGTTCATTGAGAAGAACGTGTAACTCCATCTCTTCATTCATTGTTAGAGAAATGAAATTTTTCAAGGACATTCTCAATTCCATGTTAGAAACCCTCCTTATTTTTCTCATGCATTCGACACAAGCAATAATTCTTGTATAAACATACCTCAATTTGATTTACCCCACATCCTTACGTTGGATTTAACTCAAAAGTTATTTAGAACATTTTTGAGTTCCACTGTTGCTGCATCTCACCCTTTCTCACATAAGCAGTAACTTCTCCATAATTTCATTTTTGAAACCATTGTTATTCGTGTTGTTCTTTTTAATTAATTTGCCACCACCGCTTTCCTGTTAACCATGGCGATTCTCATACTTTGTGTGCTGATAAACAAATTGGATTGGAAAGAAAATGGCTTTTAGAGATTGAATAATGGTTTAAGCTGAAGTATCTAATTTTGTGGCGTAGAATTTTTCTTTTTTTATAAATAATGAAACACCATAAGCTGCGGTATTAAAATTAAATCTAGAATAAGAACTGACATTTTTCTTGCGCAACAATTTTAAGCCATACTATTTTTTCGCTAAAAGTTTTTCTTAAAAAAACAATAAATAAAAAACAACTACCACTCTTAAAATAATATTTAAAAAAGTTAGAGCAATTCAACACATCTCTCTGTCGTTTATATAGTTAGTTCATCTTCCGATCTAGAAATCTTATAACCTAACATGTCTGAATCGAGAACAAAGATACTCGTTCAGTTAGTAGACATTTAGGTACTTCTTGCAAGGGAAGATAAATATTCAATGCAATATTGTATGGTAGAAAAATTTCGATATTAATTTTTAACCCTTTACTCGTTTGAAGTGAGAAAAAATTAACAATATCTGGCATAAAGGCAACAATAAATAGTGCGTTGGTGAAAAAATAAGCGAGGTAGGAAATATTGTAAGAAAGGGTATTAAACTAATAAAATAAAACAAAATTTAAGCATGTTTTTATTCTTAAAAATTTTTTTTTTCCTTTGTGTTAAAGTTAAATAATTTTAATTAAGTGAATGAAAATTTCTGCTAAACAACTATGAAAACGAATGAAATTTATTTTCATAATAGTAACTAATCATCTAAACTAAATTGCCAGGACAGCAATTAATATAAACTCATAAATGTTTACAGAAGCTGAAACATTATAATGAAATTAACTGATGCTCATACATATTATTTATAAATTATGTGCGTTTTTTTAATTCTCTCAATCTAATAGTAAAGTAAAACATATCGGCAATCACCCGCTGTGGGCCGGAAGGGGAAAGTCATGAAGGTTAAGGCTCAGCAATTAAATAACCTACAGCATGACTAAGACAATGCGATTAGCTTAGCTCTCAGGCGGCCTTTAATTTCGAGACAAGTTTATATCCATCGATCTGAAGTTAGACGTGCAGCAAGCATCCACTGGGGATCGAACCCCATTCCTTCACAATGACAGTTCAGTTTTTTAACCACTCAGCCATTGCGACTCAACCTAATGTATGCCTTAATTTTTCAATAATATGTGAAATCTATTAAAACATTATTTTAAAAATATTTCTATTTCAAAACTATTTTATTAGATAAATCAAATATATATATTATGCATAAATATTAATAACTAATTTTGAATTTTTTTTCTGTACATTGTCGAAAAACAAGTTGGCGGCGTAGTTAAGACGAAGGGAATCCATGGGGTCCTCCCAAATCGAAAATTTTAAATAACAATACAAAAAAAATTACATTTAGAGTCAGAATAGTATGACGTTAAACTTTGGGGAACATTATAAGTAACTTTTCAAAATTATACTTGCTTAAATATTTAGTAAAAGAAGAGTACTATGCTTCCAAATTAAATTTAGAGTTAATTAAATTATTTAAATGATAAAACAATTTAAAAAGGGTAAGATTGTAAACAAATTACATTCCGTATTTTTGTTTATAAGGGTCAAAAATTTTAGGTACAAAACTAACATTTTCCAAAAAGTGAGGATCATTCCCATCTAAGCAGCTTAATTTAAGTTTTTTTATTATTTAAGAAAATTTAGATATTAATTAAATTTAATGTTAGGTTATTTTTATTATATCTACAATGAACAGATGTTTATTCAGTCCACTCTATGTCTCAAGTAAGGGATACATAAACACTGAACACTATTAATAAATTTTGACTATCAGTAAACAATTAGACTAATTAGTCCAATAAAGAGCTTATGTTAAGTGAAAAAGATAATTATTTTAATATAAAAGAAAAGGAGATAAAGTTTAATGTTTTAAACTACAAAGCCCTTTTTTAATTGTCTATTTTATGGATGGTTTATAGACCATCCATAAAATATTGGTTTATAGAGATGGTTTATAGACCATCCATAAACTTGGATTTTACCATCCATAAAATGGATGGTAAAATCCAAGACAAGCCAAAGTTAAAAACTTCTATGATTAAACATTTATACTTTCAGTTGATAATGTAGTCTTTCGAATGTAAAATGACTACATTAATAATACTGAATATGCAGCTATTTATGGAAGGATTACAAATAATTTAACTCAAATTTATACTGTAAAGTACAAAACTTCTGTTTGCTATTAATTCATTTTGGAACAGTCTCTAAAAAACACATGGAAGTACTAATTGGTTAAAAATGCATTAGATCTAGTTTATATAGAAATAATTTCGATTTTAAATTTTAAATGAGAAGACTAACCATAGGATGTGTTGAATGCAAACATTTGACTAAAAAATCATGAGAAATATATATAGTTGCATACCAAGTGACATTACATAATGTTTTAATAAAAAAACTAAGATTAATGTCAAAAACAAACAAGCATTTAAATTGTATTTCGAAAAGACATTCTATAATAGTTTTGTTATATATTAGGTTTGAAATGATAAAGATAGATTGATTTAATTTGTAATTAACTGGTAAATTTTTTAATGACTAAAATTTTCAATATTTAAACTATATATTTAGATAATTTAAACTTGAAACCTATATAAACCTAAGAAAACAGCAAATCAAAATTAATTTTACTCTAATTCGACATATTTGCACTACTTTTAGAAATAAAACCAAAATTAGTTCGATTAGAAAAAAGTAAATTCAAATAAACATCCAACACTGACTTATTTATCACATCTTTATACTAATAAAAAAAAAATACTTTCTATAAAATCAAAATTAAAATGCAACTTTAAGAACGGAATCCTTCAAATCTGACCTAATTTAATGTTAGATAAAATATCAAATATTCTCGTTTCATCACTGGGCAATGTAGCAATTTATGAAAATTAAACTTAATTAAAAAGTGAGAACATTTAACTGGAAATTGTACCAGAAAAAGTTGTTTTTTTTTTTTTTTAAACTTAGCTGTTTTTAAAATTTATAATTGTAAGTTTTTCTTTTATATTAAATGAAGTCTCTGAAAAGTTCTGCGAAGCTTTTTTCGAATTCGTTTAATTGATAATATAACTATGAGCTCAAATCTAAAGACATATTTTGTAAATCTTTTTTTACTAATTTGCGATTTATCCAAGCTAGTTCACTTGCAGATCAAGTTATAAATGCTTCATAACAAATCCGGGTGTGTTGACTTAAATAAACCTATGCTTTTTTTAAGAAAAAAAAAATCATTAATTTAAACATTTACAAAGCATTTTACTATAAGAGTGTTTAAACTCTATGTTGATTTTCATTCTATAAGACATTTTGCAAATATATAGCTGTTTTAACAAATTTCAATAAGCAATATTTCATTACTAGGTTACTTAGTGTGTAATAAACAACAGCACATTTGAAAAAGCATTTTAGAACATTTAGAAAAAGTATTTAGAAAAGCATACTTATTTTTTCGAAATTTTCTAAATAAGAAGTAAAGAATGAAATGAAAACTTAATAGTTTTGTATAGTGATACATCTGCGAGAAGTAGGCATCTACTAAGAGTTTTTTTTTCTTCAAAAAAAGGTGCTGTTAAAAGAATGATTCAAAGAGGAACGACGTTAATAGAAGTCCTACCCATTCATTATCTTCATAAACAATAATTAAAACATTAATTAACTTATTATTTTAATACTGGAGATATTTTTCTGACTCATGAAGTTTATTCAATTTCAAGAGGAATTATCCTTTTTGGCATAAAAATCTTTTTCTTTTAAACTGCCTTTTCCTTATGATGAGTTTTTTATTATAAATGAGTAAACTAAATTATTCTAAACAGAAATGTTTGTGAACTTGCGGTTAGTTTGAGTGACACAAATTTGCCACTTCAAAAGTAAAGGAGAAGAAAATAAAAAATAAAAAAAACTAGATCAATGAAATCAATTTTTTCGGATGTTTTAGTCTTCTTTTCGGTAGTTACACATCCATTCTATTTTTAATAATATAATATCATTATTTTATGCCCTTACATAATTACATTAATATTTAGTTTTAAAGTTACTAATTGATGCAATCAATAAATTTCTTTAATTGCACCAATTTCTCACAGATCACAGAGCTTATATGAAGAGCTATTTAAAAAGTCTAATAATTAAAGCAATATTTAACTTTACGTGTTTGCAATAAAATATTATCATGAGTGATCTCATTTGAATAAAAATAAAAAAAACTGTTTTTGAAAATATATTTTAGCCTAAAATTTTGAAGAATAATTTTTTTCGATTCCGAAATTATTTTCACTTGTAAAAGATCTACAGAAATATTGATAAGCAACCATTAGACGGTTTAAACTTTTATGATGGTTTTTATTTTAATAATAAGCGCAAGGATCAAAAATACAGCACTCAATTCTTTTTTTATTTTTAATGATTTTTATGGCAACAGCTCTAAAATAAACTGCTGTTTTTTTGATGAGTATGTGAATGTAATTTTTTTAAAAAAAAAATTATTTTTTTCAATTAAGATAATCGAAAAGTAATTTTTTTAAAAACATAAATATAATTTAAGTTACAAAATTAAACAACAATTAAAAGACATGTAAACATAACCATTCTAAAAATATTTTCTTTAACATATGGAAAAAAAAAGAATTAGTTTTAAAAATTCATATCTTAAGTAAATTTATAAATATAAATATAACGTTCCTAAATAAATAAAAAATATATTCCAATTAAAAGTACCAAATTAAAATTAGTCGTAATAAATAACTCATTTTGTAATTTTTGACAAGTAGGAAAATCAATGTAACAATTTATCAAAATAAGGTACATTTTTCAGATTAGCAGGATATAGTTTAAGTACTATTGCAGTCGTAATTATCGTTTAAAGAACACCATCAATTCAAAAGGAGCTGTCAAAAGATTGGTTATTTCAAGAGCTGTCTGTGTGTAAAAATAACTGCAGAAAGGAATTGATAGTCCATGATTTTTGATGGACTTTTTTAAATTCTCTATTAGAAAATCATGACCCAAAAAAGTTAACATTTGTTGTTGTTGCCTTAGGCTATTAAAGCACTGGGGTGTGGAGGCGATTGTTCTCGTTTTCCAGTGGCGTCATCTATGACTAAGAGTTCGACTTCTACATTCATATGTCACACCCGTTCATAGGGCGGAACCATTCCTTCATCCACAGTTCGTAATTATGACCTGAACCAACGAACGATCAATCTCCATTCCAGCACCCTCAGAGGCATCATTTGTTAAGAGAACATGGGAGACTTTGTGACCTGACAGATTTAACGTGCACAATTTAGAAAAAAAAAAAAACGTACAAATTACTGTAAAAACAGCAATTAATAGTTGCAAAAAAAAAAAAAAAAAAACATTGCGGGGAATTTTGTAGAATTAATATTTACGAATAAAGGCTTAATTTATGCTAAAATTCTAGCTTTTCAGATAAGAGAAAGAAATAAAAATTTGACAAAATTTAGAAAATTTCATATTTACTTAACGCAAATTCAGCTTTACTAAAATTTTATGATTTCAAATTTCGAAAAACTTATTGGAAATTTCAGGAATTTCGTTTTTTAATATATTATACTATTTAAAGTTCAAAATAGTCATTTGTAGACACCCCAATTTTACAGAAATATTTACAACTATATATTGCGTATCCTAATTTAAAACACTTGACTATAAACAATGCGTAACTATTAAACTTATTTTTTTTCTATCGCTTGTATTATTTTCAGATTGCATAGACTTGAAAATGAGGATAATTGCGAATAAAAAAAATAAAATTCTAAACCGGGTATAGCAGAAATTTTGTAAGAATCAGAAACATAATTTTGCTCAAATTAAGTGAGTTGGGATTTGTTTCAATGAATTTCAAAGTACTTGTTTAAAAACAGGATAAACCCTTTTTGAAAATATGTTTATATAAGTATAATTTGCCTTTGCAATAGGAATGACAGATTACAATTGTTTAAGTTAATTGTATAAAAATAATCAAAAAGAAAGAAAATAAATTGTTTATGCTTTTCTTTCACCTCCTTCGGGCTATCTATGTTGTTTTATTCAACCATCAATAGGTCATTAACAAGAATTCTAAATCACTCTTTTAAAAAATTCGATTAATGAATGATTTACTTTATGTTTTAATTATAGCAGCATAAATTTTCTTTAGGGACATTAATTTTTCAAATTTTAATAACCATCGTGAAGAAACGCTTCCTTTACGTTTTCCCTTTAAACAAATTCTATAATTTTATTTTATAATTCTTTGTGTTATATAAATAAAGTAAAAACTTCTATTTGATTATTGGTTTCTTTTTGACACTATGTTCCACTGATCATCGATAGAAAATGCCTACCATATTTACAGCAGTTGAAAAAACAATCAACTGCTCATTGTTGCAGTTTTTATAGTAATTTAATATAATGTCTCGGTTATGTGTGAAACAATACAATTACATTTGTAGCAATATGACCATTACCTTAAAACACAAACCAGAAACTTTAGCAAGACAGTCAACCGCTGTTATGATTACACATTAAACCCGTTGTGCTGATGCACATGGGCATGAAGAAAAAAATCACTTAAATCAGAATATCGCATTTCTTTTGGCAATATGACTAACTTAGGATGGGTTTAAAATGCTTTTACATTAGTTAATATTTCAGTTTTAATCATTAGGGAAATATTGAGTTCAAAGTGTGGAAGCACAGTTAAACAGAACACCAGTTACTCTTTTTAAAATATGACCAATTAATCATTTAAAAGGTTTTTTTGATTGAAAAAGTTTCAAAAAAAGTTTAAAAATAAACCTGAACCATTGATCAATGGGATACTTGCAAGTGACGTAGTGAGGATATCTTGCTCTTAATTGGTTTTTGAAACGCGACTTTTGTTTACGTTAACAACTGTTCTATCTATTCTGTTTCGAGAAAGTCAAGCCCTTCAAGTATCAATTCTCTTAAGTGACACATTATATATTCTTTCACGAAGATCCTTTCACAAAGATTTCAATTCTTTCGCTATTTATTTCTTAAATAACACAAAGATAGGCACGAAGCTATGTAGTAACTAATTATACATAGAAGACTAAAACTAATTTTGTATAAACTAATTAAGCATCGAAGTTTCCAAGTAAGCAAACAAAAATATATTAACAATAAAATACATAAACAAACCATTACTTCGAAATGCAGTATGCACAATCAGTCAATTCTAACCATTATTATTTCATTCTCATAATTTACGTGGAAAATATTTGACTTCAAAAGTTAGATAATCCAAAAATATTTTTAAACATTTTTGCATATTATTTGTAAGTTTGAGTTTTAAAAAAGTGGTTAAAATGTTTTTCAGAGTTAAGTAACTGTCATTAAAGTGTTGTAAAAATATTTGCTTTGGAAAACCAAATTTTCCAAAGAAAGAATTTAAAATCAATAATCATGAACTATTCATGATAAGGATTTTTTGAAGTTGATTTTAGCATGTGCGTACAATTTTACATAAAAATAAATTTTAAAAAATGACAGTAAAAATGGCAATTATAACCGTACATGATTAGTCTTTAATTATTTAATTGGAAAAAAAACTTTATTCAATAAAATTAGAGAAAGTTACTGATTCGAAAATTTTTTAAAAATAATGGTTTAACAATTTTTAAAACTAATATGCATATTTGAAGTGTTTTTTGTTAAGCATTGAGTGCACTTATATAATAAAACTGAATATTTACCAGCTCTATAAAATCATATAAATGATATGCTTCAAAATTGGCAATAACAATTTTATAATTAAATCTAAAACAAAATATTTGTTCGATTATACAAATTTTTCATCAATTTTTTAAAGTAAAACTCCTGTTCGTCACAATTTCTACTTATAAACAACTTTAAAAGTTACGAAATAAATTTATTTTTTAATATGCTTGAAATTCATTTACGAGAAATATTAACCAGCTTCATTTCGTTGATAATTTGATACCTATTAAAAAAATGTTAAAAAACATTTTTATCTGTTACAGCAATCTAATAAATTAACCGGTATAACCACTATTAACCTGTATAAACAGGTTTTAAATTACTTCGATTCAATCTAAATGATTAGTTTAGGAGTGGATTTCTCTTACTGACCTCCCCACAGGAATAAAGGATAGATCTATTCCTTATTTCTCATGATTTCATTATTTCTTCATTGACCATAAAAATGTCTTTAAAAATAATCACGATTCTAGGCTCTCTAGTAAATGACACAATTGCCCTCGGTTCTATCGGTAGCTCAGTCTTCTTAACTGAGCATCTGAGTTCAATATTAAAATGAAGATGGACGTCTTAATGTTGTGAATCAAAATTTGCTCTTTTACCGAAAGCAAAATGACTAAAGAAACGTCTTATAAATATAAAAGTTTCGATTTCAATCAATATAAATATAACAACAGTAAATAAGTATTAATATTAAGTTTTTAAGAATGACACTGGCTATCACGTCCAATATAATTCTATATTCTATATTATTATTTTGTATTGAAGAATGACATTGGCTATCACGTCCAATATAATTCTATATTCTATACTATTATTTTGTTTTGAAGAATGACATTGGCTATCACATCCAATATAATTCTATATTCTATATTATTATTTTGTATTGAATTTAATTTCACTTGGCTATTCTTAACGACTTTTTACACTTTATTTAATAAAATAATTTTTAAACCAAAGTGGCTTATTAACAGAAAGAGAAAAAATATTTTCTGCCATAGACTCGTGAAAGAAATATTTTTTTTTCTAAAGTAAAAAAATAAGAATTTTGAAGCTAAAAGGGTAAAATTACAGAACAGTTTTTTAGTCTTAAAATACGTGGACTGGAGAAATTTTATTAAGAAATAGAAATTTATTTTGAAAAAAAGAGCTTACTTTGTTCAAAAAAGTTTATGTTTACTGAATCAAGAACTTCAAAATTTTCTTCTAAAAAAAGGCTTTAACGTTAAAAGCATACAATGAATTATATTTAAAAAAATATACCCCTTCTATTTAAAATCAATGCACTTTGATCACATTATTCTTTTAGTTCTTTTTTATTTTCATTTTTAAAGCAGAAAATTTTATAATTTTTTAATAATTTGAGTATTCTAGCAATCAAACTTCAGGATTTTGTTTAACGTAATGAGAATTTTGCAAACACATTTTCAAAGGAAAATCTTCAGTGAACGGGCTTTTCAGTTGAGAAATTACTATGGGAATAATGAGTTAGCGAAACTAATTATTCAATTATTTATTTATTCTGGAAAAACTTTGTATTTAAGAGTGTCAGATAAATAAATAGTTTTATCGTGATAAAGATCACTGTTGTCTAGCATACACTCATTTAAGCAAAATTTTGAGTATTGATACCAAAAATAGATCTAATATTTTGCCAAATTGAAGTATAAAAATTGTGTTAAAAAGTTGGACAGTTGAATAGATTTCTTAGAAAAATGTCAACCCAAAAATCTTTTTGATTGGTTTCCAGTTTTCCAGTAAATGGAATGACATAATTTTTTCCTTTGAAACTAAAGCTCCACTCTGCTTATAAAGGCGCTCTATATTTTCGTAACAAAGACTTATAAATTAGAAAATAGTAGGTTCCACTTTTGAAAAATATTATCATAATATCCTAAAATTGTACTATTCATTGAAGTTAAATACAGAGATCTAATTAGACATATTTCACTAATCAATCAACCATTTGATTCAATGTTTTTTCATTACTGAATTTGAATCATTAATTGTAGTTTCAAATGAATCATTGAAAATTTCATGATTTAAGTCTATAATTGTAGTTTCAAATGAAAATTTTATAAAATATTTGTTTAAAGCATTGAAAAGGCTTCCCAATTTCATCATATTCTTCGAGCAAAACATTTTTTCTCTCCAAGATTTAGAATAGTTTTAATTCATTTTAAGCAACTCTATTATTTATATAAAATTTACTTCGTTAAAAATATAACTTTTATCGAAAATTTCGCAATTTCAATTATTATTACGAATTCTAGACATTGGAATCTCTCTCACTTATTTGTAACTGTTTAGAAAAGAAATGTGCAAATTATTTATAAAAAAAAAAGATTACAGAATACATAATTTCTGCTACTTTCAAATTTTACCTGACGATACAAAAAAAAAAGTTTATAACGTGTAAAATGCTTGAAAAAAAGCCAGACACTAGTAAAAACAATATTTAAAATTTTTTTAGTAGAAGTCTGTAAAATAATTTGTTAGTATTAGAAAATGTTAACAAAAAAACTAGAAGTGATGCATAAAGTTACGATCATCGGGAAAAATTAAAATATTGTCATCGGTAAAATATAAATAATAAGATAATTAAAGTAACTATTAAATACAGTACAATACACTAAAAAAAAATATTTTTCAGTTCCTTTTTCTGTTGAAGAGAAATACAATGCATGCAAAATAAAAGATAAATCACTAAGATAATCACTATCATACAATATTCTAAGAATATTTGCTTTCTTTTCTTCTTTTTTTATTTTTATTTTCTTTTTTTCTTTTTTTTTTTTAATTTTTTCTAGTTAAAATTTTTTTTATTTTTTTTTTTTATTATTATTTTTTATTTTGTTTTATTTATTTATTTTTTTTTTACTTTTTTTCTTTATTTTTTTTCTTTACTTTTTTTCTTAATTTTTTTATTAAAAAAATAGTAAAAATGAATATAGTATATATTTAAAAAAAATCATATTATAATGGGTATATTGCAAAGCATACTTGCTTATGCAAAAATTATGAGAGATATTGAAATGAGATAACTATAAATTAATGACGTGAATAAGTATAAACGTATTCCAAAATATGCAATATGTAAGAATATGGCAGTCAATCAAAGAAATTCTTTAAAAAATACATTTAAAGAAATAAATATTTAAAAAACATAAATATCATTTAGAATTAAAAACTTCACAACCTTTTTTTTTAACGAGGCGAAATAAGGTTCTTTAATGGAATGAACTAACTACAATTAAGTGATTTAAGTAGATACAAAACATTACATTCAAAACATATAAGAATATAAATTCAGGCTGTAAACAGTTTTTTTTAAAGGCAATGTTAGAGAAATAAAAAAAGTAAAAAAGAATTTTAAATAAAAAACTTTAAGCCGAATTATTATTTTTTTCTTTTTTTTTTTAATGTGGTGAAACATTTTCTGTTATTAAAAATAATTATAATTACTTTATAAATATATGATATTATTGCGTGATTGACAACATTTTTTGAGCAAAGTCCTTAAGTAACTTCTTTAAGTTAATATAAAATGTTAAAAATAACTTTCAATTTGTCCAAAAAAAAAGAAATTTTTGTTTAAAAAGGAAGCTAATTTGCTACTAAATGAATAATGTCAACATTTTTCTAGTGAATAAGACAAACAATAAATAACAAAATCAGAATATGACAGGAGAGCATAAATATATTTAAAACAGAAATGGGTGTAATTACTGAAGCAATAACATGCAAGTTTTGTAAGTCTAGATGCCATAACATGGAGTTCTGTAAATCTGGATGCATTAATAAGAAAGTTCTGTATGTTGGTTAGCTGTCTAATGTTTTTCAATCACCCCCAGGTTATTTAGTTCATTATCTCTATTCTATGCCATAAATGGGTTTACATTGTTATTTGAAGTTAAAGAGAAAATACTTGACGTAGGAGATGGGTCAAAGCTACTTTTATCAGATAATCCAGTAAATCTTGTCAAAAAACTATCTGGGTAACCATATTCTGGTTGCTATAGTGCAATTCCCAAAACAATGTGGCAATCGATTCAGGGAAGCATTAACTATCCTGATTCTACTTGCCACTTGGATGATTCACTTTAGTTACCTCATATTCTAGTGTAACTGATATGGCACAGTTCCTGGAACAATGTGGCATTCTATTCAGAATATCCAGATTCTACTTGCCACTTGGGTGATTTACTTTAGTTACTCCATATTCTGGTTGGTATAGTACAAGCCCTGGAACAATGCGGCATATTTAGGGTAACATTATGTAACTGTCCAGATTCCACCTGCTACTTGGGTGATTCATTTTAGTAACACTATATTATAGTTTCTATGGTACAACTCCTGGAACAATGTGGCATTCTATTCAGAAGAACATTATGTAACTGTCAGGCTTCTATTTGCCACTTAGGTGATTCTCTTGCACCATATTCTAGTTATGGTACAATTCCTGGAACAATGTGGCTTTAAATTTAAGGTAATATTATATAAGTGTCCAGATTCCACTTGCCACTTGGGTGATTCACTTTAGTTACACCATATTCTAGTTGCTATGGTTCAATTCCTGGAACAATGTGTCATTCTATTCAGAAGAGCATTATGTAACTGTCCCGATTCTACTTGCAACTTAGGTGATTCACTTGCACCATATTCTAGTTGTTATAGTACGATTCCTGGAACAATGTGTCATTCTATTCAGAAAAGCATTAAATAACGGTCCAGATTCTACTTGCCACTTAGGTGATTCACTTGCACCATGTTCTAGTTGTTATGGTACAATTCCTGGAACATTGTGGCATTCTATTGAGAAGAACATTATGTAACTGTCCAGATTCTACTTGTCACTTGGGTGATTCACTATTATCAGTTTTAAAATGTCTTTTAGATCAAATATCTGTTTTCCGATGAAAATGATCGAGTCAACATTTATTTAGCTTCAGTCGATTTTATTATTTATATATCAAATAAGATATCAAGAAATTTTTCTAACAATTATTCTGCAGAACTATTTTTCCTTGAGAACAAATATCACTGGAGGCCTGCTTAGGACAGGATTTGGAAAGACAATATATCAACCCTTTGTATTGAGAAAGTTTCTGAATGGTTGGACAAGACAAAAGTTTTACTAATCATAATCTTTTCGCCAATTTATTAGGAAAACAAGAACTCTCTCTTTTTGAATGTTCTTGATTAATGTTTTAATGTTTTTTTAAATCTGGATATTTTAGAGTGAAAAACCTTAAGCTGTGGCAAGAATCGTCTCGTTTCGATAAATTTCTTGGGCATCTCAGACGTGAAGGGGCAAGGTATTGTGCTGCATTGTTGAACAACAGATCTAAACGGCATAAATATTTTACTATCTTTGTTTCTGAGAAGTTTATTCTCTACGCATAACTTTTATTTGATTTCACTATTTTATTGACACAATCTTTCTAATCAAAAAATAACTTCATTTTGTTTCAATGGTAAAAGCGATGGTCAATAGTTTGTTTTACAATGGCTGAGACAATGCTCTAAATGGTTCACGTACAGGAAAATGATAAAGATACTTTTTCCAAATGATAAAGATAAGTTGACTAGTATTTTCAATTTTTTTTTCTTTGCACAGCTAAGATTAATTAGTCCTGGATGAAGAGCTGAAATTTCTTTGGGCATTACCACTTTTTGTATCTCATTACTACACGGCCTATCATCATTCGCTTAATTTGGTGTGATTCATTTTAAAATCATTCCACCAATATATTATAAGTGCTCAGTTGTCCATCTTCCTATATATTAGAAGCTTCTTTCTTTTGATTCTAGTATCCAGGATTCTTTTGAACTGGAATAACTAAAATCGATAGAAAATTTTTCAAAAGTTTTGTATGCTGCTTAGCATAAGTGACAAATGTTTTATTAAATTACGAGAAACAAAATGTATTTGTCCATATTTCAGTTGCTATGATACACTTCCTGTGGAACCACGAGCCGTTTATTTTAGTGAAACAATAAGAAACTGTCCAAATTCTAGTTGTAATGATGTAATTCCTGTCGGACTAGGCGGCATTTAATTTAGAGGAACAATTGAGGAAATGCAGAATTCGCTTTGTATTGTTTTTCTTCCTTTTATAATTTGTAAAATATTTTTATTTTTTCGTATTCAGTAGTACTTGTATAGATGCGGCTTCTATTCATTTATTTTGAGTCTTCAGATTTAAATTTTTTTCCTAATGAAATTCTCAATTGATTTCCGTTTTAATTATTTTTAATGAGTGGTGTAATTAGAAGAATTTTTGTCTTTAAATTTTTTACTCTTTCTTTAGATGATGCCATCCAGATGTTGATTAATATTTTTTACTGGCGTGGATACCTTTTAACGAAAGAGTTCCATCTGAACTACAAATGAAGGCATGGTATCGATACGTTTCTCAGGCATTGCACAAGTAAGGGGACAGTACTTCGCAAAATTATTTATTATCTGTCCTTTTCAGTCCTTAAATCTTTTCCTCTTTATAAAATTTTCTACTTAACTCTTCAATTCCTCTTAAAGTTTCTTCTTAATTTCAAAAGTGCGTGAAAGAAATTTAAAAATGTGTTACCTTTTACCTCAAGCTTCTTTCTGGGTGATCTTTAATCTCAATGGTTAATGTAAATGAAAATTTTTAAGTAAAAGATCAAAACTTGGAACACAAATGAACAAATATCGCCGAAATGTTTCTTAGGTACTGCACACGTCAGGGACCAGTCCAGTTCGAAGTTTTTCAAGTGCAATTATCTCGACAATAAAAATGATTCAGTTAGTATCATCGTTTTCTTTATAATCTAAGGCACTTAATAACCGAAAATGAGTTCCAGTAGAAATCATCACTTACTAAAACACGCAGATCATCAGTTTCCTTGTCTTGTTAATAAATCTACTTTCTAATTGCTTTCAAAATTTTTTATAATATTTTATTTTCAAACTATTTTGTTGATATAGTTTCAAGAGTTTTGAGATTTTCTTGTTCTCCTCTGTGGTGTTAGTGAATTTGTCATCATATGAAATGTATATCGATGGCTCGTTGCATAAAGCAGTTTTATTTTCACAAAATCTGCAGCTTCATAACCCAACTTAAAGCTGCTTGATTTAAGCATGGCATATTTGGGGGTGATCGTGAAGTTCAGTCTAATGTTTCAGATTTCACAAAATGTTAATTTATTTTCCATGAAAAAAATAACACTTTTTTTAAGAATGACAAACAATACCACAGCTTCTACTTAAAATAATCAACATACATCAAATTTCATCCCCAACAAATTATTTTCTGGGATTTTTTCAATTAAGTAATTAAATTCACATTTAAGTATAGAACTACAAATATTCCTGGCGTTAAAACATATTTTAGAAGGAACATCTTAGTGGCCAAAGAAATAAAGATTAAAACCTGAAGTAGGAAAATTTTTTTGTGCCAATTTCCCCAAATTTAAGTATATTTTAAAACTTTAAAGTAAATTTAAATAGTTCAAAAAAGAGTACTAAAAACCTACGACAAGATTGTCTAAAACAAGATTCTCAGTTTCAATTAAATTATAACTTGTTTAGTTTGAAAGAATTTCTCGATTCAGATTCAATAGCACCAAAAGATTAATTAGATAAATGCCATTAGTTAAATAGTGACCAAATGAAGAAATGAAAAATAATTTTTTTTAATCCAAAATTACATTTGGAGATTTTCTATGATAAGAAAAAGTTTCAATTTCCATCTATTTTAAATATAAAAATTTTTCAACATTAAACAGAAAACTACTAAATCTAACCAAACAAAATGTGTTTTATGAAAAAAATAATAACAATTTCTCAAACTAATGAAAATATATTTTTCAATTAATATATTTTAAGTGGAAAATTATTTAATAAACATAATTATGCATGAACAGGAATTCTATTAAATAGAATTTAAAGGCAATTTTTCACATAAAAACGTAACGACCATACAGTTTGCATATTAAGTATGAATTTTTTTTTTTCATATTTTGATACATTTTTTAAAAATTTTGTTATAAATTTTTTTGTTTTTCTTTTTATTTAGTTTTTATGTTTTTTATAATTTTTATACAAACTGTTGGATCTATTAATTGGCAAAATTGAATCTGCCATTTATGCTTGTCAGATTAATATAATCAAAACGTGATAAAGATTGCCGATGTCTAGCTTATGCTCATTAAGGCTTAATTTTGAGTGTTGGTACTAAAAATAGTTTCAATATTTTATTAAAGTGAATTAACATATTGGGTTTATTAGGGATTACTTTACTAAGAAACAGGTTTGTTAGATATAAGTCAACCCCAAAATCATTTTGATTGGCTTCCAGTTTTTCCTTAAATGGAATGACATGTTCTTTCTACAACTAAAGCTCCTCTCTAATTATATCAATTTTTTTCCCTTCTACTTTTATCAATTTCATGACAAATACTTAAAATTAAAAAAAAAAGTAGGTTCCACTATTAAAAAATAGCCTCTTAATAACATCAAATGGTACTGTCAATTAAATTTAAATACTGAAATCTAAATATACATAATTCAATTATCAATCACCTATTCGATTCACAGTCTTTTTTTATTTTATTGATTTTAAAATTTGATTCGAGCCTATAGTTTCAAATCAAACTTTTTAGAAAGAGAAGAGTAGAGCATTTAAAAATCTCGTAAATATTATGATATTCTTTGAATAAAAAATTCAATGATAGAATTATAAACAACTATAATTTATATAAAAACTTATTTTGTAAAAAAATACATCTTTTACCTGAAATTTTTTAGTTCAAATTTTTATCACGGGCTCTAACAATACAACTCACTCAATTAACTATAAATGTTGAGAAAAAGTATAAATACTGGTGCAAAGATGAACATTTAAAAAAATATTTATTTAAAATATATTATTTCTGGTATTTCCAAAATTTTTCTTTTTACAATTTAAGTTTAAAAATTGTAAAAGGATTGAAAAGTAATGAATCACAAAATAAAATAAAAAATTATAGGTACTTAATAATTATTTTAGAAGTCTTCAAAATAACTTTAATATTAAAAAAATAAAAAAAAAATCTTGAAATGGTGAATAAAATTTTTAAAAAAATACTTTCATCAGTTAAATAAAAAGAATAAAATAGTATGACAGTAATTTTTCAACACAATACTGTACACTAAATATAAAAGTAAATTATATAAAAGCTGTAAACTCTTTTTAAAATGAAGACACATACAATGGATGCAAAATACAATAAGACAGTTTGCTTTTCCTTTTGTAAATTTTTTTCTGTTTTTATTTATTTTTTTTTCCAAGTTTTTTAAAATTTTTTTTATTCATTTTCTAATCATTTTTTTTATTTTATTTTTTTTCATTTTTTCACATTTTTTTAATACTTTTTAGCAAACTGTAATGTTGTTTAGATTATGATTGGGTACTAACAAGAACAATCTGGAAAACATAAAAATTACAAAGAAATTACAAGATTTTCATGGAGGTCAAATAGTTGAATGTATAAAAATAATGAATATTAGCTAAATAGTTACACTGATAGTTCAATAAATTTAGATAATGAAATTGTTCGTCTTTCTATAAAAGAGCATTTCTAATCTTAAAAAAAATCTAAATAATAGCATATTTCAATAAAATGGAATACGGTTACCATTAATATTTTATAAATATTATAAAATTTTGACATTTAAAATATGCAAAAAATTCCATTCAGTCCTTCAACAAAATTAAAAAAAAAAAAAAAAAAAAAAAAAAAACACATTTAAGGAAATAAAAAAAAAAGTAAAATAATTTGGAATAAGAAATTATGCCCCATCTTTTTTTTTCATACGATCGGGTGAAATGGATTTTCTTAACGGAATTAACTAACTAAAAACAAGTGATTTAAATAGATATAAAACAATACATTTAAAATATGTAAGAAAATCCATTCAGTCCGTCAACAAAATTAAAAAAAAACACATTTAAGGAAATAAAAAAAAAGTAAAATAATTTGGAATAAGAAATTATGCCCCATCTTTTTTTTTTCTTACGATGGGGTGGAATGGATTTTCCAATGGAATGAACTAATTAAAACAAGTGATTTAAATAGATATAAAAACATTACATTTAAAATATGTAAGAAATTCCATTCAGTCCGCCAACAAAATTTAAAAAAAAACATATTTAAGGAAATTAAAAAAAGGTAAAATAATTTGGAATAAGAAATTATGCCCCATCTTTTTTTTTTCTTACGATGGGGTGGAATGGATTTTCCAACGGAATGAACTAACAAAAACAAGTGATTTAAATAGATATAAAAACATTACATTTAAAATATGTAAGAAATTCCATTCAGTCCGTCAACAAAATTTAAAAAAAACACATTTAAGGAAATAAAAAGTAAAATAATTTGGAATAAGAAATTATGCCCCATCTTTTTTTTTTCATACGATGGGGAGGAATGGAATTTCTTAAAGGAATGAACTAACAAAAAGTAAGTGATTTAAATAGATATAAAAATAAACTATGCCCCCCCCTCCGTTTTCTTATGGCGGGGTGGAATGGATATTCTTTTATTAAAAGTAAGTATAGGATTTAAATATAAAATGTTTATATTATCTATTAATCTGTGAAAAAAAAAAGAAATTTAAAAAAAAATTGCTACTAAAAGAATAATATTAACAGTTTTCTCTACTAACTAAGTACACATGCCTCCATAAAAATTAAACATTTTACAAAATATCCCTTAAAATTTACATAGAAAACACTTTAAAAGAAAGCACTTCAAGATTACAAGCATTAAAAAAAAGAATGTTATAAATTAACTAAAGCATATTGTTCTGTAATTTTTTAAATAGTCTAATTTTTTTTTATAATCTCCATTTTATTTAGTTCGTTGCTTCTGTTATTTGGCATCAATTGTTCGGTATGGTGAAGACACTTGACGTGTGGGAGTTGGGTCAAAGCTGTTTTTATCAGATAATCAAGCATAACTTGAGAGAAGTATTTTGTAAAATGTCATTTACGTCAAAAGTCTATTTTTCAGTGAAAATGATTGAGTTAACATTTGTTTGAGCTTTAACAGTTTTAATTTCTTAAAGATCAAATAAAATGATCGGATTCAGCAAAAGTTTTACTAATCATAATCTTTTCTCCAACTTATTAAGGAAACAAAAAATTCCTTATCGTTTCTCTAAATACTCTTCATCGAAAATTGTATGTTTTGACTGACTAATTTTAATTGTTTTTAAAGATGGATATTTTATAGAGTCAAACCTAAAGCTGTGGTAAAAATCCCCTCATTGACAATCAAATTTTTGGACATCTCACACACAATTGGGTATACAGTAATGTGCTACATTGTAGAACTACAGATTCAAACGACTAAAATAACTTGGTAAATATTTTTTTTTCTTTCTTTGTTTCTGAAATTATAGTCATTCTGTACTCATCCAATGGATACAATCACATTAACTGTCTTTTCAATCAAAAGATAATCACTTTATTTTCTTTCAAAGGAATTCAGGCTATTTGTAACAACTTAATCTGCCACAACTTCTAAATTAATTTTTGTCTGATATGCTGTTATAATATTGGCCTAGAATTAAGGGTAGAAATCTTGTTTTCATATTTTTTAAGACTTTTTAAATTGGAAATATCAGAGCGAAAATTCAAAAACTGAGCTCAATAGCTCAATAGTTGGTCAAAAAGACCCTTGGACGTTGATGACGTGAATGGTAAAATGTCGTGCCCACTTTTTCGAAGCAATAAAAATAATTTGACTAGCAACTTTGGTTCTATTTTCTTTGCAAAGCTAAGATTTATTATTTCTAGATGGCAGAACCAAATTTTGAGCTCCTACTTTTGGACATTATCGATTTCATGTCACTGTACCATTCAGTTTACACAATCTTTTCGCTTCACTTTGTTTCATTCAAATTAAAACTGGAACTATTGACAATTTAACTGTCTCAATTTCAGTTTTTGATATATTTTATTCTTGGTTCTCTTTCCTCCAGGTCTATCTGTGGGATGGATTACTTTGACTAATCCATTCCGAATGCTCAGAATTCCGTCTTTCTAATCAATAAAATCTTCTTTCTTCTTAGATATTTTCTTTTATACCAAATGGTATCCTCAATTGGAGATTTTAAAGTAAATGTTCGAAAGCTGCGCCACAAATCCACAGGTCATCGTATAGTTTTGTAGAAATGGTACTCTGGTAAATTGAGTTAAAAACTCATTCACTCTTTCAAAAAACATTTTGGAGAGCATTTTTTCTCTGATTAAGAGCATTTTTGTTCTGGTAGAGTTAATGAAATTTGAATTCTTTTATCACTTTAAAACTCTTTTTACCACTGCCTTAATCGGTCTTGTTATGAATCGCATCATTTAGTTTCAGTCAAACTAAAACTGCAAATACTAACAGTTTAGGTGTCACTGTTTCTATTTCTGACTTATGTAGATGTAGTTCCGGTAAAACCATCTGGAATTTTATTTGAGAGAAAGATTGTCCATATTCCTGTCGCTCTAGTGCAATTCCCAGAACAATGCGGTATTCAGTTCAAGGGAACTCTCGAGATTCTACTTGACACATAGGGGATTCATTTGCACCATATTCTAGTTGCTATAGTACAATTCTTGGAACAATGTGGCATTAAATTTTGGGTAAAATTATGTAACTGTCCAGATTCCACCTGCCACTAGGGTGATTCACTTCAGTTACATTATATTCTATTCTAGTTGCTATGTGGCCAGTTCTGGAACAATGTGGCATTCTATACTGAAGAACATTATGTAACTGTCCAGATTCTACTTGCCACATATGTGATACATATGCACCATACTTTAGTTGCTATGGTACAATTCCTGGAACAATGTGGCATTAAATATAGGTTAATATAATGTAACTATCCAGATTGCATATGCCACTCGGGTGATTCACTTTAGTTACACCATATTCAGTTGCTATGGTGCAGTTCCAGGAACAATGTGGCATTCTGTTCAGAAGAACATTATATGATTGTCTAGATTCTACTTGCCACTTAGGTGAGTCACTTGCACCATATCCTAGTTGCTATGGTACAATTCTTAGAATAATGAGGCTTTAAATTTAGGGTAATATTATGTAACTGTCCAGATTCCATATACAACTTGGGTGATTCACTTTAGTCACACCATATTCTAGTTGCTATGGTGCCATTTCTGGGACAATGTGGCATTCTATACTGAAGAACATTATGTAACTGTCCAAATTCTACTTGCCCCCAAGGTAACTCACTTGCACCATATTCTACTTGCTATGGTACAATTTCTGGGATAGTGAGGCTTTTAATTTAGGATGATATTATGTAACTGTCCAGATTCCACCTGCCACTTGGGTGATTCACTTTAGTCACACCATATTCTAGTTGCTATGGTTCCAGTTCTGGGACAATGCGGCATTCTTTACTGAAGAACATTATGAAACTGTCCAAGTTCTACTTGCCACTTAGGAGGTTCACTTGCATCATATTCTAGTTGCTATGGTGCAATTCATATAACAATGTGGCATGAAATTTGGGGTAATAATATGAAACTGTCCAGATTCCACCTGCGACTAGATTGATTCACTTTAGTTCACCATATTATAGTTGCTATGGTACAATTATTGGAACAATGTGGCATTAAATTTTGGGTAAAGTTATGTAACTGTCCAGATTCCACCTGCCACTAGGGTGATTAACTTCAGTTACATTATATTCTAGTTGCTATGTGGCCAGTTCTGGAACAATGTGGCATTCTATACTGAAGAGCATTATGTAACTCTTCAGATTCTAATTGCCACATAGGTGATACATTTGCACCATATTCTAGTTGCTATGGTACAATTCCTGGAACAATGAGGCTTTTAATTTAGGGTAATATTATGTAACTGTACAGATTCCACCTGCGACTTGGTGGATTCACTTTAGTTCACCATATTCTAGTTGCTATGGTGCCACTTCTGGGACAATGCGACATTCTATACTGAAGAACATTATGTGACAGTCCAAGCTCTACTTGCCACTTAGATGGTTCACTTGCACCATATTCTAGTTGATATGGTACAATTCCTAAAACAAGGTGGCAATTTATTCAGAATAACATTAAGAAACTGTAATGTATGTATGTAACTGTCCAGATTCTACTTGCCACATAGGTGATTCATTTGCACCATATTCTAGTTGGTATGGTGCCAGTTCTGGGACAATGTGGCATTCTATACTGAAGAACATTATGCAACTGTTTAAATTCTACTTGCCACTTAGGTTATTTCCTTGCACCATATTCTAGTTGCTATGGTACAATTCCTGGAACAATTTGACATTAAATGTAGGGAAATATTATGTAACTATCCAGATTCACTTGCACCATATTCTAATTGCTATGGTACAATTCCTGGAATGACGAGGCTTTCAATTTAGGGTAATATTATGTAAATGTCCAGATTCCACATGACACTTGGGTGATTCACTTAAGTTACACCACATTGTAGTTGCTATGGTGCAATTCTTTTAACAATACGGCATTCTATTTAGAAGAACATTATGTAACTGTCCAAATTCTACTTGCCACCTAGGTAATTCACTTGCACCATATTCTAGTTGCTATAGTACAGTTCTTGGAATAATGACGCTTTTAATTTAGGGTAATATTATGTAAATGTCCAGATTCCTCCTGCCACTTGGATGATTCACTTTAGTCACACCATATTCTAGTTGCTATGGTGCCAGTTCTGGGACAATGTGGCATTCTATACTGAAATACATTATGTAACTGTCCAAGTTCTACTTTCCACTTAGATGATTTCCTTGCACAATATTCTAGTTGCTATGGTACAATTCCTGGAACAATGTGGCATTAAATGTAGGGAAATATTATGTAACTGTCCAGATTCTACTTGCCACTTAGGTGATTCACTTGCACCATATTGTAGTTGATATGGTACAATTCCTGGAACAATGTGGTATTCTATTCAGAGGAACTTTATGTAACTGTCCAGATTCTACTGGCCACTTAAATAAATCACTTGCACCATATTATAGTTGCTATGGTACAATTTTTGAAACAAGGTTGAATTTTTTTTAGGGAAACATTATGTAACTGCCTAGATACTATTCGCCCCTCGGGTGATTCACTTTATTTATTTAGTTCACCATTTTCTAGTTGCTATGGTGCAATTCTTTTAACAATACGGCATTCTATTTAGAAGAACATTATGTAACTGTCCAAATTCTACTTGCCACCTAGGTAATTCACTTGCACTATATTCTAGTTGCTATGGTACAGTTCCTGGAATAATGACGCTTTTAATTTAGGGTAATATTATGTAATGACGCTTTTAATTTAGGGTAATATTATGTTAACGGGTAATATTATTTATTTAGTTCACCATTTTCTAGTTGCTATGGTGCAATTCTTTTAACAATACGGCATTCTATTTAGAAGAACATTATGTAACTGTCCAAATTCTACTTGCCACTTAGGTGATTCACTTGCACCATATTCTAGTTGATATGGTACAATTCCTGGAACAATGTGGTATTCTATTCAGAGGAACTTGATGTAACTGTTCAGATTCTACTAGCCACTTAAATAAATCACTTGCACCATATTATAGTTGCTATGGTACAATTTTTGAAACAAGGTTGAATTCTATTTAGGGGAACATTATGTAACTGCCTAGATTCTATTCGCCCCTTGGGTGATTCACTTTATTTTCACCTTATTCTAGTACTATAGCACAGTCACTGAACAAGTAAGCTTTCTTCATACGTAATAGTCTACTTCATTTCATACTCTACTACAACTGTCACAGTTCATTTCTATATTAGCTTTAATTGTTGATCAATTAAGGAATTGCTAAATCCTTTGTATCTATTTTCTGCCTCAAACATTTTGTGAAACATTTTTTAATTTTTTCACTGGTAGTACTAATCGTGTAGATGCTTTCCCTATTCACCCTTGTTAAAATCTCAGATTTCAAACTTTTTCCTATTAATAAAATTCTCCTTTCAATTTATTCTAATTTCTATTATTCTTAGGTGCCTGGAAGAAATTTAGAATATGTTTACTTTTATTATCAATCATCTTTCTAGGTGATGTGCAATCTCAATTTTCAATGTAGGTAACTGGAAATTTTAAGAAATCGTTCAAATTTGGAGCATAAATGAATAAATATCGCCAAAATGTTTAGGCATCGAACACTTAAGGGATTGGTACAGTTCGAAGTTTTTAAAGTGCTATCTTGATGTTTTTTAAAGATAAAAGGGGCTTAGTGCCTTCGTTTTCTTTTTTAGCTAAGGCACTTAATAACTGAAATTAATTTCCAGTAGACATTATCACTAAATTGCACAATTTTTTGAATCGGTAAGGCCATCAGTATTCCTTAATCTGGTTAACTAAGCTTTTTTCTTATTGTGTTACGAGACTTTCAGAACTTTTTATTAATTTCTTTTCGAGCTTGTTTTGTCCAAAGCGTTTGAAAAATTTTATTTGACGTTTCTTTGTGATTATACTATTCTCGTCATTTCGCACATTCAATGATATCAAACTGCAGAGGTTGTATTGAATTCCTCGTAAGGAGGGTCGCATGTCGATAAGTCCTTACATAAAAGTTATTTTCAGAATATCTGCAGCTATGTGACCCAACTCGAAGTAAGGCATATTTGGGAGAGATCATGAAGTTCAAAACTTTCATTTTTTCACAAAATGTTCATTAGCTTGTTCATAGCATGAGGAAAGTAACTTTTTTTTAAGAATAATAATCAATATCACTGCTTCTACTTAAAATGGTCACAATACATCAACATTTTATTCTAAAAGAAATTATTTACTTGAATTTTTATTATTTTTTTTCATTTAAGAAATTAAAACCATATTCATTAAGTAATTAAACCACACTATAAAAAATACAATCAGATCTTATTTCACAAGACTAAGAAAATAGAAGAACTGAAATAGGTATTTAGTGTACAGTTTGTGCGTATTATTTTTTTAAGCATTAAAAAACTTTAAGCATACAAGTGAAACAGACACTACAATTTTAATTCTTTAAAAAACCCTCATTAAAAGAAACTATTTACTTTTCCAGATAAATTTTTTCTTAAATATATACAAAAACTATAAAAAATTATATATAAAAAAAATAATAATAATTTTTAGAAAATAATATTTAAAAAAAATTATATGAATATTTTATAAATTATTCAAATAATTTATGGTTAATGAATCTGGTCTTTGCCACCAGTTTTGACACTTTCAATCTCAGGTTATTTAATTAAGTTATTATATTTATAAATTTACAGTTATTTCAAAAACAAATTAAATCTTTCAAATCATCAATATTTAGAAATTGCATTCATCGCTTAAATATTTTAAAACTGAGAAATTTTTCCAATTTCAAAATAAAGAGAACAGTTTTGTTGCTGTATTAAAAGGACATTATTCAAATACAGTGGAACCTAATCTGTCCTTTTCAATTTATATAATTTTTTCAATGATATTCTTTTATGAAATGTTTATTTAGGAGACAGATATTTTTTAAATAAAGTACTTTCACTGCAAAATAATGTGAAAATACGTTTTTGCAGTTTTGCTTTTAAATACTTACCTTTGTAATGAGCAAAATGTCATCCTTCGCAGAAATAGGAAGCTACCAAAACGATTATGGATATCCCACCTCACTTCGTTTTCTTTTAAAAATAATGAATAAATAAGGAGTTGCTTCTAAAAATAATCTATCATGCCATATTCAAATTTATGCCTCTTATGAGCAACGCTAGATCGGTCTTTATCAAAGTTAACACTTAGATTAATAGCTAAAATAAATTTTTTAAGAGCTCACACGAATATATTTTGCATTCAGCAATTATAATATGCAAACTGTTCTGTCTAGTAATTGTAAGTAACAAATAAATATTATGATACACTGCAAAAAATACAATTCAATCTAATCTCATAAATCTCTTTCTCAAAAAAAGAACTGAAATTTTTATCAACAACGTGTATAATTGTTTTTTAATTTTAAAAAAGTTTAAAACATAAAAGTGTCGTGAACACTATTTTTTTAATCTTTAAAAGAACAAAAAATAAATGTTTCATTTTTCAAATAATTTTTTTTTTACATAATTTACTATAAAAATTAAATTACAATTAAAAAATTTAAAAAAAACCAATTATATTATATTTAAGTCTATTTAAAACAAATGGCATTATTATATTAATAGTTTAAAAATTGTTCATATAATTATTTTTAAGGAACATTATCTTTGGCATCAGTTTTTGATAGTTTTCTTAGAAGCTTTTTTTTTTCGTTTTCTATCATCGAAATATTTAGTTTTATCATTGAGTGAGAATAACAAAAAAAAATTCTGTGATCCGTTTACACAGTCCCCCAAACATATAAAAAAAAATTTTAAATAGGCAACAAACAAGAATATGAATATCCAATTTCCGCAAATTGCTCAATACTTCATTTTCTTTTGAAAATATATAAATATGGAGTTCTTGTAAAAAAAATTGTTAAAGAACTATCATGCATGACTCAAATTTTTGCTTGCAATGAGTTTCGCTAGACATATTAATCACGAGCAGTTAAAAAGCAATTAGTTAAAAGAACAAGAAGTTAATACATAGATGAAGCAGGCATATATCTTTTAATAGTAGTAAGAACTTTAGATTTTAAATATATAGGTGGCAGGAAAGGAAAACAGAAGATCCATCGTGTGCGATCGTTGAAACGTTAATAAAGTAACTATGAGCATAATCTTAAATATGTAAGTTTTGAAAAAGAAAGTTCAACAAAATGAAAAAAAAAGACTTCTAAATAAATCCAAAACAATTTTACACAACTCAAAAATTAGCTAATTTAAGTTGCTTATTACTGATATACTTATAAATTGATAGTTACGTGTATGCTTCTAAAATTTAAAACTTTATAGCTGAAAACGAAGAACTCATTCTATTCAAATGAAGTACGCGTATAAGAGAAAATGTTTTCCGTTAAAAATTTAGATCATACTGGAATGTTTTTCCATATGTTTTTCTAATTGTTTGGAATGAATTAGCAACTAAATAAATCTTCTAGTGGCTGAAAATACCCTTTCTCTTACGAAAGACCTTATCTAGTCGAACATTTCGAGTTATTTTACTACGGAATTTTCAATACGAAATTTCAAACATGATTTTTTACTATAAACGATTTATAATAATGATTTAAATTTTTGCTGGAATCAAAGTCATTTTTATAGTTGGACACTCGACATCGTAAGTTCATACACAAACTTGACAGCTTTTCCTGCCTAATTGAAAACGGAGAATTTCGAATCTAAAACAATTAAAAAAACGACATGATTTTTTTAGTCTTAAATATTTTATGTACCATGAATATTAATTGTTCTTAGGATTTTATACTGGAAGTAAATGTTTTAGATATTAATATATATCTGTCTTCTCCCAATTATTAATGGGATTCAGAATATTCTTCTTCATTGTCCAATTAGTTTAATAAAATACTTGAGGCATCAAACTCGAGATGTTTCGGAATTATAAGATATCTGTTTTTTGAAAAAAATATACATTTGAATAAAAAAATGATTGGCTTACGTTTCTCTGTTATTAATTTTATTTCTTTATAATTATATAACTATTTCGCTACAGAAATCAGACATTTTTCAGTTTTCAAAAAACTATATTTAGCAGCATTTTTTTCTAATTTACTATTTTATAATACTTGATATAACCTTTCTTAATAGTTTCTGTGCATACTAGAGAGCGCTGGATCAACGAAAAGACGAGCATTTCTTTGTGTCAATTAAAAATCTTTGAACCTTATGCTAATGTATATCACGATTTATTGGAAATGACTTCTCATTATTCATAATTGAAGAATATTATTGCGATATTTTAAAGATTTAAATTTTACTATATTGTAAAAAGTTATTTAAAAGATTCGTTAAAAACGCATTTTTTTCTATTATATTTTATATACATAATTATACATGTATATAAAAGTCCAAATAAATTTTAAAAAATTTTTTAAAAAATTAAAAAAAAACTGCTTTTAAATATGGGTATCATACATTAAATCAACTTTATTGCGTCGAAATTGAAACGAAAAAGGACTTGGTTATTTTTATTTCTTTACTATTATTCTTTTTTTCCTTTTTTCTTTATTATTAGAAAAAAAATTAAACTCTTTAAAATAACTATAATATCCAAAATTATTATTATAATTTTTCTTTAAATAAAAAATAAAATTAAGACGAATTTCAAGCATACATAAAAAAACCAAGTGCTACCAACATGTTTATTTGGGAGTGAAGAGCAGGAAAAGCTACGGATAATGTTAAAATATTTGCATAAAATAAAAATATTTTTATCATTTTTGATCCACGAACTCGCATCTAAAATACCAACTTTAAACATTGTGTTTTAAATTATTTATGACAACATCAAATTAAATTGCGAGAAACATATAGATCACAAATCTATTTTATGTGCTATTTAAAATAAAATTAATACCTCTTCGGTAGGTCACAGTAGTCGAAGTTTTTAATTAATTCTTTAAGTTGTTCTTAATTTCCGTTTTTTTACGGAAACTCAATTTCTTCAAAACATACATTTTGTTTTAAAAAATATGTAAATGATGAAGGAAAATAGTACCATGATTTTTTAATTTCATCACGAGATTAATCTTCAAAATCACCTTTTTGTGATCTTTTTTTCATTTTATTTTTATTTATTCCCTATTTCTTCAAGTTCTGAGACTAATCATATACTGATATATTGATTAAAAGAATAAATGTTGATATTAATCATACTGTTTAATATGATTTATTTAATTAAATAAATGGTGGCAAAAACTAAGTTTGACACCAAAATCAAATTGAAAGCATGTACACATTAAATATTACGCAATTTTCTTTAAATAACCATACATTTTTTATTAAATTGATTAGCTCTTAGGTTATAAGTATATTTGATTATTTAAACAAGTTATTTCAGCTATTATATGATAAATAAACAGTAAATTTCATGATAAAACGTTACTTTTCTAGCGAATGAATTACTTTTAATAGAATATTGTGGAAAAACAAACTAAAGTAAGTTTGAAGAAATGTCACGGTAGTGATTCACAGATTTCTACACGAGAAACAAAACTGCTTTTCAGAATTGATTAAATTCTTTCTTAAATTATTTTTATAGGCAAACATGCAAAATAAGAAAGAAAAAAAATTAAGGCCTACAGTTGACTTCATTTAAACATTATTCGAAAAAGTTTACATTGTAGTTTCCTTAAGCAGACGATTTTTTAAAACTATGTTTCAAAAGAGGTAATGAATAAAAGAAATTGTTTGGCAGACTTAAAAAACCAGTATAAGTATTGATTTCAGATAAACACCAAATAAAATATTAATTTTCCTAAAAAATCAACTCACCACACATACAGAAACTTTAAAGAATAAAATATATTTACAAAAAAAAAATAATAATAATACTTTAATTCTTTATACCTAAGAGAACAGACAGTTTCAATTTTATATATGCTTCCACTCTTTACAATAAAAACTGCATAACTTACTATTACCGAATTGAACTTAACATTAAAAAAACTAACTGAACTAAAAAAACTAAAGCATCTATAAAGCATCAAAGGTATCCTCAAGCATAATTTTTTTTTAAATATTTAAAATATATTCTCATTATAATAATGATTACACATTTATATATAAAGTTAAATGTAAATGAAAAATCTTATTTAAACTATTGATGATTGGCGTTCTAAAAAGCGTTCTGTTAGCGTTCTAAAAAGAAACCAATAATGCACCCAAAAAAAAAATTGTAAATTTTCTTAATTTTTTTTTATGTAAATTAGTAGAAAATTTGAAACATTTCATTAAATGCAAATATTTAATGATAACTCTAAATATCTCAAATTGTTCCCTTTCAGTTAAGAAAAGTTTTACCTTAAATTATATCTATTTGACTTTTAAATAAAGCATTCGATGAAAACAAATGCAGATTGAAATAACAAAAATGTGTAATTAAAATAACAAAAATAAATACTAAAAATGTGTGTAAACATTTAAAAGAAAAAATATTAAATATTGCTAAAGATTTATACTAAAAATTTTAGATAATAATTAAAGAAAATGTTTACTTTTGAACTAAATATGAATAAGAAAATAATTCAATAATTGATCCAACGAAATATTTTTTCAAAATGATTAAAATAAACTACATGCAAACTTTTTTTTGCGAGAATTTATATTACATCTGTTTTACCAAAACATCGTCTAACAAAATTGCACTTGAAATTTTTAGAAGGACCTTAAGTTAATCCATACATATATTTTTTAAGCTACGTTAATTAAGAACAAGCTTTGAAGTAAGGCTTATGCTACATTCTCTTGAAAGATTGTTAGTAGAGTACTACCATTTTAAAAGATACACCGGTAGAAATTTCCAATAAGTTTTATAAATTTAAACCTTTAATTTTGGCAATTATCAAAAACGTAACGAATTTAAAAAAACTGTACACATACAGGCTCAAAAACTAATATATTGCCCAACGTGCTCGAGGTAAGTAAAAATTCAGCTCACACTCCTCCTATGTACGAGAGGATATATGGAAATAAAGAGATTTCGAAGCATTTGTCATGCTAACCATATATTTTCTATCCCTTCACGATATTGCGTTTTTTTTTTATCCCTTTAAATTAATGTCTGCGCACGCGCTATGAAGCTTAAATAACGGTGAGGTAAAACTAGCACCGCTAAGCAAAATTCCTAACATTTAATCGGTAAAACCGAAAAGTACCGATTAAGCACTCTATAAATTTTGACAAAAACGCTAATATGCCTTATTGGAGGCGTATAAAACTAATATAAGATTAATATGAGGAATAAAACATGCTTGTACTCATATACTCGTATTTGACATTTCGCTGAATTGTATGTAAACGAGAAACTTATAACTGACATAGGAAATGAAGAAAATTTTTAAGTCGTTCTTATTTCTATTAAAAAAAAAAAAGTTTACTCTTCTCTTTGTTACGTGAAAAAAAATAATAAATATAAAAATTGCAGTACGAGAGGGAGTTTGATTTTGTAACGCTACGTTAACATGCACTTGAATGGAATTCGACAATGTGATTTTTTTGTTTACGAATTGCTTAAATTTCACTTTAACTTAATATTCTTACTTCTTTTCACTGTATTTTTACAATGAAAAGATTGCGTGGAGCAATCAGTAACAAGATTCTTGAAATGAAAAGTTTAAAGCTTACACCAAAACATGCAAAATGCTCAGTCTAGTTTATTATTTATATTGTTTTGTTATATCTTTTTATTTTTCAATTTAAACTCATTGTCAAAAAGGAATATGCGTCAAATTTTAAGTCTTTTCAAGATTTGAATCCTGGAATGAAAGTAGGCTATCCCCAAGAATTCTATATACTAGTTTGTATATCATACATTTTAGATTAATGTTTCATTATTCAAGATAGCAAATATGTAAAACACATGCAATTTTAAAATAATTTAGTTATCAATTAAAAAAATACATGATGTCTACTTATTAGAAATTCTGGTAACGGACCTGGTAGTGATAGTGTTACGCTTGATCAGACATAGACAAAAAGTATCACAGACAGCTAAGAAATAAATGGAACTAACTATATATTTATATTAAGGCTCAATTTATATCAAGTAATATCCATATTTAATGTTTATTTTATAATTCTTCAGCATTTAAGTGTTCTCAATGGTTTATTATAATCTAAAAATTTAAATCATGAACTTCTGAACGTATAGCGCAGTCAATTAAACATATCAAAAGTTGACATTTTACTGAATATTATTACTTCAATAAACTTAAATTAATTAAAATGATTTTGAGTAAAATTGAGAAATATATGGATTAACCCCATTTGCAATTAAAACATTGTAAATAATTTTAAAAAAATGTGCGGTAAATAATCTAATTAAATGTTTTTAAAATTTCTAAAAACTTAGTCAACATTTATTCTCGATACTACCTACAAAAGTTATTAGCAATTTTTTAGACCACGATAATTTTTTCTTAAATTTAATAACATTTTGAGTTAATGTAGTATTTAATTGTAAAAGAACAACAAAAGATTTAATTTGTTTTCACCAGCTGTCTTATAAATAACCAATTTCATTGCAAGTAATCGATTTCAGAAAATGCAAGTGATTGAACTTAAAAAATGCAAGTGAACTAACCATAATAAACTGATAAGAAAGAAACTTCTCTTCTAAAGGAAAATTTTTATATCTAAATATTTTTTAAACAAAAGCAATAAGAAATACTTATTATAAATGATTTTCTGTGTACAGCTTTACATATAAACTCAGCTTTCTAGTTGGTAGGAGAGAAAATTAAATGAAATAAATATTTTTGTTTTAGGATTAACTCATAAAATTATAAATGAAATCGTAAACAATTTTGAGTGTTTAGTTATATGAAGAATAAAAAAAGGCTTCTCTTCAACTTCTAAATTCTAGTCAAGTTTGTTTAGTGCTGTTTTAATAGATACTAAACAAAAATTGTTAATATTCGATACTTTAATAATAGATACTTTTAAAAAAAGCTCACATTGCCCAGTGAAATAGTGCAATCGCAATATTAATAAACATCAAACGTATATTTGGTATGCAACTAAGTAACATCTATTTTAAAAGGAAGAATTTGGATGTTAATGTCTATCTCTATATTATAACTCCAGAATCCTCTGTGCTAGTGTTCTGAAATTCATATAGTTGCAAGGGGAAGGTTTAGTTCTCTATCCTGAAAATCGCACAAAAATTTACTTAGTCCGGTCAAAACAGAAGTTTAAAAAATAAATCCTACTCGGTATTGAATTCAGTTTTTTTTTAAAATTTGAATTAAATTTAAATGAGAATATCAGTGGGATATTTGCTAGCTTAAAACATTAATCAAAATAGGAATTTTTTCAAGATTTTTAATATTGATATTCTACGAATTCATATGTAATGATTCTATTATCAACGTGTTCAGCACGTAAGGGTTACGTCACCACTTTAGTATTTCTAAATTTACTGAAACCACCTTCTCTTGTAGTTACTCCTTTAAAACGTGTTCTATAAGGCTAAGTTAAGTAAAATCAAGGGTAATTGAAAATATAAATAAATTATGTACGAAAAAGCAAAACTAATTAAAAATTAGTACTAATTTACTTAAGGGAACCGTATAAAAACACCATACTATTCTTGACGCTAATAAAGTGTAATTTTGGTAAAAGTATAATGGTAATTCATGTTGCTTAAAGTGCCATGTATATTAATATAGGAACCGAGGTATTTATTATAGATACCACGGTAATTCGTTTGTAACAGCCCCTTGAGAGGGATAAACACGAGGAAAATTACTTGGTTCAGTTAAATTTTGATTATCACGAGTTAACCATCAACAATATTACGCCATATGATACTCAAATCCATATAATCTTTATTTTAGAAAGATAAATTTTTGAAAAATGTGTTTTGCTTAAGCTAATAGCATGAAGTCAAAGCAGAAGACAATAATAAATATATATTTTAAAAAAATAAAATTATTTTGACTTAATTTTATGAGCGTCTATCATCCGGGTTTGTATATGATATCATAGTGTTAATCGACCCCCAACAATTGAATATTAAACTACTTTTTTTTCATGCGTATTTAGGAGATGTTCCTGTTCTAAGACAAAGCCTCCGTAGAAACAGAGTTAAAAAAAACTACCGAAGTCTTAAAGCGCGTAGAGCATTTTATACTTTCAAAATGTTCTTCGGAAGGGCCTTTCCAAAACTCGTAAGCACCATTTTCCCTTCATATCACATGGAATCGTTTAAAAAATTTTAACTTTAAATTAATCATTATAATTAACTTGATGAAAATAAAATTAACGATAGGATTTAATTTAATTTAGGCTTACAAGCAAAAGAGGCAGAAGCGACCACTGCTAAGCTCAAACAGCATGCCCAAGCTTTTAAAAGCAAAAAAAAAAAAAAAAAAAAACTAAAGAATTTCATAAATTTAAATCTTAAAGTAAAATAAAGCTTCCCGCAACAGACCATTGTGAGCCACAGGGGTTAAAAAACTTTGACTCCATTATTTGCCGATTAGCAGCATGATTGTGGCAATCAGGCCAGCAATACGAACTTATTTTTTAGATAAGTTTGTGCCCAATGATCTGAAATTGAGTTAGGATCTAACCTTAGTTCATAACTTATCTAAATATTATTGAGATAATAAAAGAGAAACTTTTAATCGTGAAGGGGGAACCGTGATGGTTCTGAAAATATAGCGCTCCTTTCCACTAAGGTGAACCAGGTTCGAATCCCAGGGTTGGCTGATCGAATTGAATTTCGCTCCCTCCTTGCACCGACCATTTTGCTGGCATAAAATATTTTGAGCGGTTCACAGATCATAGATTAGATTCCCCTTGCCGTCGGGATGACCTTCGGAAGATTTCGTGGTTTTTCTCTCCAAGTAACGCAAATGCGGGTTAGTTGCGTCAAAACATTCTCCACAAAGGCTAGTTTTCCCCCAATCCTTAATCCAGAACATTTTTGTCTTCTAGAACCATCATTGTTGTAAACCCAGAATTGTGCCGGCTGCTTAACGCCGGTAAGAATATAAAATTGTGAAGGGTAACTTTCCTTTCTGATATTGCGCCGGCAAATAGGCATGAAGACTTATCTTATTCACAGGGAAAATGTGCCTTTCCATAGCGAAAAACAGATTTTGATCACAGAAAAATATCTCACGCTTTCAGATGGGTCTTTTTTTTAAAAAAAAAAACTCTTCTCAACTGTACTTACAGTAATTATTCATAATTTTCTAATAAGTGTACATCATTAAACGCTTCCTTGATTTTCCTAATTCATCTCAGTTTCGTATATTAATTATTATTCCAAGAAAATTCTGGTGCAGCAGAAATTGGATCTATTAAGTTTTGTTTTCAACTTGACGAAAGAAAATATTCTACTTTAATTAGCAATCTGCCAAGCTTTGTTTGGGATGTTTTTTGTTGGCTTGATGGTTATTTTTCACTAGGAAAAAAGTTATAACTTGAACCTTTTCATGCATGGGAATTTTCAGATTTTAGTCAAACATCACCTCTAAGCAACTACAATCGAATAAAGAATTATATTTCAATTTTATATTACTTTAAGAGCAGTGGTAGCTTAAAAAGAGATGAAACGTTTACATTTTAATGGTTTTTAATTTTTTGTAATGAATAGTAACAGGAAAGGGTTTAGTGGTTTGTTAATGTTCCTTCATATTTAATATTTATTATTAAATTTTTTATATTTAACACTTTTTTGTAAAAATGGCAAGAGAAGCCGTTAAAAATAAGCATAGAGGATTGGGAAAGTCAATTTTCCAGATTATCATTATTTTCTTAGGAATTTTGGTAAAATTTTTCTCACCCTATTGCGTCATCAATAACCATTAGAACTATTACAAGTATCTAAAACACAAAATTTGCTAATAGTTTATTCTTGACAGAATTCTAGGTCAGAAAATGTAAAATTTTTGTTCAAACTCAGAATTTTTGCAATTAATCTCTGCTGCTCTGTCACTTTAGAGTTAAATCCAGGTTTAAAAATTAAAGGATGTGATTCAGTAAAAGTTCGATATAACGAGTACGGTTTATCAAGAGAAGTCCGCTATTGCATCAAAGTTCCAAATCATCGTCAAAATACTAATATTAAAGGTGTGGAAATTAAATGTTTATAACGAGTTAAAAATTACTCGCCGTTTGATATTGCGACAATTTTGCTTTTAGGAAAATACAATTGTCTGCAAGAAACTCTTCCTTTAGATACGTTTGGTTACACCAAGCAGGCTTGCTGTATTAGCAAGTGACATTAAATGCATCAACTTTCAGCTGCTTCAGAGAGTAATATATAGAAAAATGGTTTAAATTGGATATATTATTAATTTTTAATATCGATGCAGTAAAGCGAAAAACTAATATAGTTTCTTACATACAAATTTAAACATTTTATTTTATAAATGTATGAACGACCATCAGCTAAAATATATTTTGCCTAACAAAAGGCAAGTTCTGCTATTATTAGAAATTCTGTTTCAGACTTAAAAAGAATGCGCTTTTTGTTAACGAAATATCTATCACATATCTTAATTTTCTTTCTAGACTATTTACTAAAGTAAACATTCTCTGCTATCAATGGCATCAAGAGGTATTGCCTTTATTTTATTTTTGTAAAAAACTTACGATTTGGAAACTTCTGGCTCAAACATATCGTATGTCTGTCTTGCATAACACACAAAGTGAATTCAGTTTACAAAATTATATGGAAACTAGTCTACTCTTTAGATTATTTTAAATCAAAATACTTGTACACAATAAAAGAAAAAAAGATGTTAACATGTCAATTACATTATTTAGTCATTTTTTTTCTATTTTAATATAAAAATATATTTTCTTATTAGTGACACTCCTATCTGCTAATTTGAATTGTCATTATAACGAACTTTTATTGTATTTTCAAATTTTAGAATGGTGACCTTTTATTAGAATCGCTATTGCGGTAAAAAAATTACAAAAATACGCTACCCTGTTTTTCTCCATTAGAAGTTCATAAAATGGAGCTTGTATCGAAAGCATGGAAAAAATAAGGTATTGCACTCTTAAGTAACGCAACTCAAACTTGAGTTATGTACAAATTGGGCATCCAAAAATTTTTCAATGAATGCGATTTTGAGAATTAAATGTTACATTGAATAAATTTCAAATTTAATAACGTTTCCATTATTGAATAAATTTCTAATCTTATAAAATTCGTACAGTATTAGTTTAGAACATCAACAAAAGTAAGTTTTAGATTCGTATCAGAATCTTTCTCGGAGTCGTGCAATGAAAGAGGCTTATTGTGAAATTCTGTTAGAAGACCCATCAATTCTTCTATTGTTCTAATTGTAATAAACAAAAAAGATTCGAAAGATTATTTTTTGCAGCTTGTTGAATATAACGCTAAATAATTAAAGAAAGAATTTAAATTTAATTAACTATGGGTTTCATCCACACCAACATGTGAAGTTTGAGAAATATTAGTTAACTAAAAACGAAATATAGCCAATAGTATACAGCCAATAGCTATATATAACCAATAGAATTTCTTCAAAAATTATTAGCATGACCATTTGTCAATCTGACATCTTTTCAAATCATTTGTTTGTAGTGGTGTACATTTTTTTTTAATTATAATGTATCAAATCAGAATCATGCATTAGAGTTTTAGCTAAAGATTAGAGCTTAACTAAAAGAAAAATATTTTGTGAAAGGGCGGAAATTCTGTAGTATTTGGAGGGTATGGGTTGTGAATCTTACAATTCTAATCTAAGTTTTTTTTCTTCAGTATTTCTATTTATATTTTTTTCTACCTATTTTGTTCCCTAGTGGCTTGTCTTTCTTTCACAATAAGCACTTTCATTTTTAGGGTTTCTAACATATAATTAACCCCTTTCTTCCTTCTTATCCCTTGCTTCATTCTTTGTCCCTTTCTCCCAAAAAAATAGGTTACCATTTTAGCATCATTCAGAAAGAAAAAAACTTTTTTGTATGTTTTTAAAATCACACTCATTTATTGAAGTGTGAATAATTCACAGCCTTTTATGTAGCTTGTATAAAGTGATGCGTATCATAACTACTCATTTACTAATTTTTTCATAGAACAATTTCATAATCTCACTTTTACATAGTCAAGTCGTGAATTCAATTCGAAAATTACTTTCAAAAGTCTTGATTGAAAGTTTTAATTTTTTTTAGGAACAGAAACCCTTTAAAATGTTGCGATGCTTTGAGGAATTGAAATTTTAAGATATGTTAGACACCAAGATAAAAAAAAAATGTATTTTACGTGTATTTACTGTAGTTTTAAATGAATGTAAATAATTAAACAAATGAGCACTTTTGAGAAAAACACATGATAAAAAACTGGTTTTAAGAGTTTAACAAGAAAAAAAATGCTTGAAAATAGTTCCTCAAAAAATTTCATTTTAGCCAATTTATAACTTTTCGAACCTTTTAATTTCGGATTCTTTTTTTCTTTTTTTTGTATTAGCCTTTCTCGTGCTAATAAAAAGCTTTTCAAAATAGTTCTCAAGCTTTAGAAAAAAAGCTTTAAGTAAAAACATGTTTGTGAGACATAGATGGAACATTTAAATGAATGCTGTAAAATAATTTTATTATTATTTTCCGTTTATTTCTTTTAGTTTAATACGCATTACTTTATTCCACTACAACATAAATTTTGATCTAATCTGAAGGGGTAAAACTTTTTTCCTCTTCTTTCCCCGAAAAATTCTATTTCCCCATAAATGATGAAATGGAGTTACTAGATCGGAACAACTACTAGCAAAAAGATATTTAGACATTATAAATACAATATAAATTTACCTAAGCGCGTGTGTAATGCAATTTTAAATTTAAAGTTCATGGTTTAAAAAAAACAAGATGTTAATAGGTGAAAAGATTAAGAGAGGAAATAAGAAAGAGTTGAAAAATGCAATGTTTGAAACTTAAATGTATAACAAAGTTAAGCCTTTAATTTAAAAAATAAAAAAGTTGATTTAGTAAAATGATTTCACCACTGAGTCTACTTATACCTCTTACGAAATGTCATACAATTTAACACACAATACACACTACCACTCATTTTTTCAATACTTTTTAGTAAAGAAATACACAACGAAAAATTATTGCATGATTGTAATATTTTATTCAAATAACGAAACATTCACATTCTTTAGGTTCATCAACTCCGGGATTTTACTTTAAAAATAACTAGTGATTCAGTGATCTTTGACGCAACACACTCTAAGCTTTACATGAGTTATTCCAAAACATTCAGTTGCACTGAATCTACACAGAAGATCAACATTCATAGATTTCTCGTGCACCTCTTTGAATTTTCTTCGAATCATCAAACAGGGCTCTGTAGTCTAGCCATACCTATTCTGATGCCCTTTTTTCTTATTGAACAATATTTTCTACAATAAACTCAAATTTTGTTATTTTCGAATGAATCAATTTTTTGACCAATGGAGAACTTTATAAAGCCAAGCACAGGTGGCGAAAGCTGTTAAAATTCGTAATAAGTCTTCTTAGTTCTGATTTACTTTTAAACCTTATCTTAAAAACCATGTCTTTATATAATATTGTAGTGCTTGTACTGTTTACAATATGAGTTGTTTACCATTCAATTTATAAATCAATTTAACTTCAGCTCTAGATATAAAAGAAACTTTATACCGTGACATTTGTTTACTTAAAATGATTTATGGATCTTGACCTTAGAGTTGAAAGAATACAGAAAAAAAATCCTTGCAAATTTAAAGACAAAACTCAATATTAAAACTCACTGGAATATCAATCCTGCTCGAACATCGAACATAACATAAGCAGATGAATACACCGGGAATTTTTGAAATTCTGTTAGAATCTTGTTTACATTTAGTTCCTTATCTATAGCATGCCACACGAAGTTGCTGTGACATCATTTAAAGTCCATTTTTAGAGAATTGTTATACCAAATATTACTTTACAAATCATTGCAGAACTCTATCAATACTTAAAAAAACATATGGCATTTTAATAATTCAATAACGTACTTTTTCCTTACAGATCATGAGGGCAATCCTTCTGAATTTAGTGTTGGCCATTCATGCCGTTAAGTGTTTTTCTTGCTGACACACAGCGTTTCCAGACGGTGACAAAGTCTGCCTAGTTCCCCTTAGTTCCATCACTTCATGAATTAGACTGGATGTTCTTAACATATTTCGTTTGGAAATCACACAAATATAATAACAAAATGGACTTTATTTTCCTGTTATGAGGTTTTCCAAAACGCCAAGAACGAGAATGCCTTTTTGGTATCCAACATGCCAAAGAGATTAACAATGATAAACTCAACATATCAGCTTGCCTCTCAACCTTCAAGCTATAACCAGTTTTAATCACCTTAGACATTTTTCCAAAGGGTATTTGGGCAATATAAGACATTACTTCAAAGGATGATATTTTTTAATCCATTTGTTTAGCATTGTCCACTGATGAGTACTTTATAGTTTTTAAGAATCAAAGATTTTTTCCATGCAGGATATAAACGATAGTTTGCAGTCGAAACATACATTTATACTTAAAAATTCCTTTTCCACAATCTCTAGAATCCAGTTTTGCTTCATTTCGAAGCTTACGCCTTACCAATATCATTCGAGTAGTTTGTAATATGTGAAGCATATAAACACTTTTTGTTTCACAGCTGCTACGCTCATAAACGGTAGTTCTAACCATTTTCACGGCCAACGCACAGCCCAGAAATAAATGGAAACGGTTAGACAAAAACAACAGCTAGAAAAAATATAAAGTATATCACCATGAATAACTTTTGTTCAGATAATAGCAACTTACGAGTGTTAAAAAACAATCTTAATGGTTTAAAGGGTTGTCCTCAAGCACGCTAATTAATAATAACTATTAAATAAGTAACGAATTCAATCAAAAAATATACTTTATCTGAAAAAAACATACCTTTGAACAAATTTAGATTTCTGATTATCAAAATAAAACAGATGGGGGCGGGATGACATCTTGAAATTATAGTCTCAATGGTTCAGTGAGGAAAACAGTGGAAAGTTTGGGCTCCTTAATGTTTACGTTTTCTGCCATATCGAGAACTTTTTTTAAAGGAGGGAAATAACATTTGCATTCGATTATATAATTCATTTATCCAAATATCCATATGAAAGCCTTTTTTAATCATTATTTGTTAAATTTTTTAATAACTGATGAACCAGTAGTAGTATTTTCTTTAATTAACAGTGGACTAGAACTGCAAAAAGGGCTATTGGCGGGAGTTATAAAAACATCAGCGAACATCATTCGAAGACATACAATCACGATTTGAAGCCTGTGCAGAGAGGATGGCGCCCCACGCTGACCTCCGAGCTAAGTCGAGCACTTTATGGTAGAACAGTTTAATGAGGACCGATGCCTCTCACTCTTGGTCCTTCCTCAGGATGATCTATGTATATATAGTCACTCACCCGCTCACTGAACGTTGCCAGTGATGTTCGACTTCAGTGATCTACTACTAAAAATTTACAAATACAATTCAGAAATTTTGTTTTCTATTCGCCCGATTTAGTTCAAATTTTGAATGTTGTTATTTTAAATAGCTTGATTTAAGATTATATGGAAAAGATTAATAATATGTAATTAAAAAATATATAAAAAGGCTAAGAAACTTAAACTATCGATTCCCTTGCTGAATCGACAATGAGAACAATATTTTTTAGTTCGTGGCTATTCTACCCCCCCCCCCCCCCCCCATATTTTTATGATTAAAAAATTTTACTCCGTCGAAAAAAAAGACATGTTTATGAAAAGAAAATCTTATTGTAACGGATTTCGAAACTTAGAAAGTTTTAATATTTGAGATCAACCTTTACGACCATTAAGACAGGTTTTTACTACCTAAAAATCCGATAATAAAAGCAAAAGTTATCCAGTGTGATTTCATGACTTGCCATACCAAATTACGCAAAACAAGAAATAATGTAATCGGAGTTGTATTGAAATTTATGAGTGGTAGGTTTCATGAAATAGCGGCCAAAATAAATCACCAATCGATTTTCTGGGGATTAACTATATTTTAAATTCTTTTCAAATTCAGCGAAATTTTAGATGAGATAGATAATGTGATGACGAGTTTAGGTGTGCCCAGATGAAAAGAAACTACAGTTATTTGTAAGGGAACTTTATTACTAATATTATTATTACAGTTCATTTAGAGCAATAAATAATCGCTCAGACCATTGGATGGTTAATTACCAGTTTTCCACGATTTTCTGTACTTCTTTGACACAGGTGACTTTCCAGATAATATTTGTAAATGGATGGAGATATAAGACTCAAATGGAGAGAGATCAGGGTTGTCTAAGGGATGCTTCTAGACAATTCATCGTAATTATACGAAAAGTTTGATGCTTTTTTTGACTACGTGTAGCCTGTCATTTTTCTGGAGAGGCACTACACCATTTAAAAGCCTCCGTTGTTCTTTGTGGTAAGGATACGAGATGAGTAGACAGATTTGGCTAATCAAATAAGAGTCACTCCATAGCGTGTATATTAAGCCTGAATCTACTTATGGATTCTTTGAGCTGTGTTTTAGCTCATTATTCTCTTTTCAAATCGTGATTTTTACCCTGGTCATTTGCTTTACATGGCGTAGAGGCGTTATTGATTTCAGTCTGAAGAACCGAGATCAGAGTATAGAGCATTCGTCTTTCAAAGAGGTGTAGCGGTGTATTAATTTTAATCTGAAGAACTGAGATCAGGGTATAGGGCATTCGTCTTTCAAAGAGGTGACCCAGGTTCGAATCTCAGTGAGGGTTAGTCGATTTGAAATTTGCTTCCACCTAGCTATGACTTCAGTGCTGATGTAAAATATCCTCAGTTGTAGACGGATCAAGGTTTAGAGTGTTCTTTGTCGTCGGGTTAATCGTAGGAGGCTTTCGTGATTTTCCTCATCATGCAGGTTAGTTCCACCAAAGATTTTTGAAGGCTAATTTGTTTCAATGCTCGTTTTAACCATTTCCTCGCCTTTTGGATAGGGTTAAAAATTACAAGTCTAAGAAACTGAAGATGCATGGTCGCAAAACTAAAAATGGGTCGGCTGACCCACGCCGTTTAAAATACAAACTAAAAGCATCAAACAAATATTTTTAAAGTATCTTTAAAGTTCTGCAGTTGGAACTTTTTAAATAAAATATTTTCTCAGAGTTCACATTGACAATTCGTATTCCACTTTAAAATATGTTATGACGCTTCTCTTTAATCGATTGAAAGTGTGTTGCTATTGCCCATTCTATTCGAGCTTTCTTTAATTTTGCAATTCTATTTGGCTAATTTACTAGTGATTTTTCTAACATAAAACTCTTCAAACTTATCATCTTTTATGACAGTTAGCGGAGGATTTAGAATTTTGGAGCTGTTTTGTAGTCAAAAACAATAGGAATAGCAGGGATTCTGGTGACTAGCTGGCTAACAAGAGGTAAACCAAGTTTCCTTTTGTGTAAATATAATCTGCCAATAAACAGAGCTTCCAGATTTTAAAGCAGATGTTGTGAAAAATTTGAGCAGTTTAGACGAGACAGTCCTTGGTTACATCCACGAGCTTGTTGTGTTCGTTCGTAAAAACGAGCAAAATTAAATATAGCGAATCTATAAAAGTACGTTAGATTCTTGCCAGTTACTTAATGGTAAATCCAAATATTTGGTTAAATTTGATCGGAATATCAATAGTTATGTCCGAAAAATCGAAAAGTGATATATTTGTGGCCGCTAATGTAAAATATATTAAGAAAATGTTAATACAAACATGATAATACTTACCCACAATAACAAATGGTTTTACATCCCTTACAACTCAATTGATCCCAATCGAAGTATAGGCTTACAATCCCTGACCAAATTATATTAGACGAATTATAAGATTCTATGCTGAATCTTAATTATCAGGTGATACTGCACAGCTTTATTGTTTCTACGCGACTGAAACAGGTTTGTACTACTTTATGTTCGTGTATAAATTGGATAAATTAAGTATATTATATAAATATAGAAAATTTATTATATCAGGTATTATGTTAATATATTATGATAGTTAGACCAAATTATTCGACGCACATTAGTCATGCGTCTCTTCAGACATTTGTGAAAGGTCCTGTTTTTGTAAAATTGTGAAAAAACTATTCATAGTTTTTGTATAATATAAAATAAGAGTTTAGTCACATTCTTTCAACCAGGCTCCTGCTTTTGCGAATTAGTACAAATAGAGTCCTGTTATTGCAAAAATTGCTAAACACCTCTTCAATAAGTTTTTAAATTGTAAAAAGATACAAGATTCTGCTCAACAATTGCTGCTACTAAACTAGAGATGCAACTTACAAATATTTGGTATTAGCCTATACAGCTCAACACAGAATATTCCTTTCGGACGAATAATGGAAACAAAATCACTCACATTTTTAATAATTTCAATTGACATATTTTAAATAACAGAACTTAATAATGTATCACTTTTAATGTGTTACGCATTAAGTAAACTTAAACAGTTCTTAAATTTATAATATTTTATTTAAAAAATTACCAGAAATTAAATTTTATTTACATAATATTCTATTCATTATATAAATAAATATAAATTGATCAAATATTTATTTACAATTAAAAATTATGATTTAATATTAATAAAATGCGCACACGATGTTTGTTAAAGTAGAAATATTTTTTTAGAATACAACATTTGGAATTTAAACTTACGGAAACTTAGTTTTTCTTGAACCGTCTTTCTCCCCCCCCCCCCCCCCAGGGAAAGGTTTATTCGATAAATAAAACAATAATGAAGATAAGCAAATTTGTGAAGGGTCCGATTAAAAAATAAATTATTTTGTGAAGGGTCCGTTTTTATGAAAAGATATTTTGTGAAGGGTCCGTTAATGGACCAAAATTTCTTCTAAACACACCCCTGGTAGTGTTTTAATAATTGCATGTTTTGCACGAGTTTATATGCAATACATTTATATTTAAAAACACATGTAATGGGTTTTTAGTCAGGAAATTTTTTTATATACTTCCTATTTGTATTTACTTTTAATGTACTGCATTACGATGTTAATCAATTGATACAGGGGCGTAAACAAGAGGAAACCGGTTTCAACTGCGTAAAAACATTACATCTGTATAATATCACCTGATAATTAAGAATTTACATAGAATCTTAGAGTGCGTCTAATAATTAGGCCAAGGACTGTAAAATCCTCAGACGAAAAATAATTCACAGCAAAACTTGAGAAGCTATAAATTTTCCACTAATTTTTTTTACCGACATGGTCTTATGTTGTTGTTGAAGTTGTTGGAATTCGTTAGCGTCGCACTAGAGCTGGACGGTCTGGGGAAACATCCCTGAGGATGATCCGAAGACATGCCATCACAATTTTGATCCTCTGCAGAGACACCCCTGCTTCGGCAGCCCGACGACCTGCACGCGCAGTTGAGCATTTTACGGTAGAACAGTTTAACGAGGACCAATACCGCACACCCTCGATCCCTACGCAGGCTGATCCAAGTGGTCACTCAACCGCACAGTGACCGCAGCCAGTGATGCTTAATTTCGGTGACCTGCTGGGAACCGTGTCTTAACAATATGTCCACTGCGGGAGACTCGATCTTATGACCCTCAAAAGAATGCAAATATCTGTAAAAATGGCCCTAATAGTTTTGTCAAGATAGCGGAAGAAAATTGGGAGTAGAAAAGAAACAAGAGGCGGAGACAGCAAAATGACCTATTGTAGGGGATAAATAAGCTGACATTTTGGTCAGTAAGTGATGGATTTGTGACCTTATTTATCGAAACTTAACCAAAACTTTCTTTATATTATTATTATCATCCTTTCGCATGATTTAAATCATTTAATTCTTTTATTTAAATAATTGATTTAAGTCAGCAATGATTTCTTTTAAGAAAATCCTTGATTAAAATTTTTTATTTTTTTTAAAATTAAATTACTAATATTAAATAAATCATCAAGCGGAAAATATTTTTATTAATATTATTTAAGATGTGATTCTTTTTATGGTCTGATTTCATTGATAATGATTATATCCAAATAATGAAAAGAGAATGTAATTAAACTAAATATTTTTAAATTAACTATTAACTAAAATTAGTGGATAAAAGTGGCTTGAACTCGTTAAATCATAATTTCCATTAGCTCTGTGTAAAATAATTTGTTGACAATAAATATATTTGAAATTTACTATTTTTTTTTTTTTTTTTTTTTGTTTATTTGATTACAAGTGCAATTAAATCTTTTTAGAAACGTAGTTATTGTAATATCAATAATTAAGTTTTTCATTTTCTTTAATACATACTGATCTAAACGAATTTATCCTTCATTGACTATTCATCTGACAAATTGCCTCCATATCTTTTAAAATTTTAAGATGTTTAGCTTAAACAAAAATAACTATGAATTTAATTTTTTCATTGATCAGTTTCCAATAATTAATAACATTTTATAGAAATATTTACTTTTTTTAGCTCTATTCATTGACTTCAAATTATAATAAAAAATTAAAAAAAGGCAAAAATTAAAAAAATTTAAAAAAAAAAATCAAATTTTTGCATTTATTATTCTTTTCTTAATTTATGCCAACTCTTTTTATTAAAGACTTAACCAGGGAAAAACGTCTAAGCAAATATTTTGGTCAAAGGTTTTCAATGACTTTGTTGTGATTATCAAGAAACGGGATAGACATAAAAGTAAATACCTAATAGAAAGGAAAACGAAGTGAATGAAATCAACATCTATGTCAAAGTTCTCTAACTATAGTAATTTTTTTCTTTGAGTGTTTGCATTTTTAGTAAGGAGAATGTTACCGTAAAAACGATGATCAGATCGCAGCATAAACTTTCTCCTGATTTGTCATTAATATTCATCCATAGCTTCGCTTATATAGACATTCGCTTTATGACAAGATATGATAAACCTTAAATATCACAAGTCTCTGATGATTATTCAAGAATCGTTTTCTATCAATTTAAAACAATGATTGCTAAAAAACATTTTTGTGGAAAATGAATTTTTCGTGAATATCTTAAATAATACGTATTTTCCATTACATAAAAACCAAACTTTTTACAAAGAAGAAAAATGATTAAAAATTGTACTCATCCATTTCCGGGTCAGGCCCATTTTTCAACCAGATTTGATACCAGGATTCGCAAGACACCATCCTGCCTTGCCTTCAGGATTTGCACAAAATCATTCCGGAAAAAACAATCCTGACTTCCAACCAGGGTTTTCAAAAGTCATTCCGCAAGAAAGTATCCTATCTTCTTTTAGTCTGCAAGAAACAGGGTCAAATATTATAAACCAATATAAATAAGATTAAAACCAATAAATAAAACAAGCATCACCAATAAAAGAACAACTGTGCAACTTTGAATCGCTGGAAAAAGGTAGATATAAGCAGAACAGATAAAAAAACCGGATATTTATTTAGAAATTTTTTCTTTTATTTTAAATCGGTTTTACATTTGCTTTATTTAAAGATAAAGGTCCCAAATTTAAAATAACTAAACCTTTAGTTATTTTAACCTTTAGTTATTAAACCTTTAGTTATTTCCAGAAGACAAGGAAACTTCTGGAAAAAGTATTGGGAGAATTTTTGCCTTCGTGGAGGGCTTTTTGATGGAACTAACCCGCATTTGCGTTACATGGAGAGGAAGACCAAGAGACCCTCCCACGGTTAGTCAGTCGGCAAAGGGGATATTAACCCATGACCTGTCGTCTACCACTGAGAATATTTCACGTTAAAACTGTGGTCGGTGCTAGCCGGATGCGGATTCATATCGACCAGATATCGCTGGGATTCGAAACTGGTTTACCTCATTCGAAGGGGAACGCTCTATCCCCTAAGCCATCACGACTCGAGTACAGGTGTTTGTTTGGATTGGAGATTGATAAAACAATCCTTAAAACTTCAAAATTTGTAATTGTCAAAGCCTCCAGAAACTAGCTATATACAGCACTTAATAACAGTAAAACGAAGGCTTCAAAGCTCCCGACGTTTCAACGGTGAACTAACTCACTGGAGCCTCACATGCAGTCCATAGTAGTTTGGCCTGGCTACAATAAGTCATTGTGGCCCTTTACCCATTTATCGCGTAATTAAGGTACATGTGGTGTTGAGTCCTTAGGTAATTAATACCCAATAAAAATACCCAAGGATGATTCAGAGTGTAAATAGAAAATAAATAGGAAAATAATAATAGGGAAATAAATACTTTCTAAACGAAAGTAGTCATAAATAAATTTAACGCTTTATCATATATGTATTACAAAACTAAGTCAAAAAATTAATTGCCAATATATTGTGGATATTTCAACTTCGTATTCAATATAAATAGAATTATGTATAAAATTCAATGCTTATTAAAATATTTATTTTGTTTTCACTTCAACTCTATATTCAGTATGAATATTGTCATATATACAATTCTTTGTTAGTATGCCCAATTAAAAGTTTGCACTATATATAACTCTACTGTGCGAGACACGATCCTTTTTTTATAAGTTTGGCGATGAATTCGGGGAGCATTCTACACGATTCTATAAGATTCTTGCATAATTCCGTCAGATGGCACTCAGGGGATAGAGCTTTCGACTTCCATTAAGGTGAACCGGGTTCGAATCCCGGCAATAGATGGTTAATGCGAAATCCGCATTCGGCTCGCACCGACCACAGTGCTGACGTGAAATATCTATATAGATTTACAAATTTGTAACAATACTTTTTCAATTAAGTATTATTTCAAAAATGATGAAAATTATTAAAAATGACAGATAAGTTGCAATAATTATACAGTCCTAAAGTAAGTATCTTAAGAACTAATTATTTAGTAATAAAATAATAGCAAGTGAGAATAAAAATAAATAAAAAGCTTTTATGCCAAGAAAATGGAGCTTTGAATATAACATGCTTTTTAACAGAGTACAGTAAAACCTGTTTTTGTGCGGTGAATAGGGACCGCATAAAAAAATCGCACAAAAAAATCGCACAAAAATAAAATCGCACAAAAATAAAATCGCACAAAAATAAAATCGCACAAAAACAAAATCGCATAAAAAAGGACCGCACAAAAAGAGGTTTTACTGTTTCAGGGTGCGTAGCCAAATCTTCGAATCAAAAATAAGCACTTTTTAAAAACTTTTCAAGCACTTTACAAAAATTTTCAAGCAATCAAAAAATTCACATTCAATCAATGATATTATTAAAAAACAAAAACATTTTTAAACTGTTTTAGAGTTAAAAAAACCCAAAAAGAAACGGACGTAAATCGAAACTATCAGTTCTTTCCCACATCACTGCTCCAATCCGAGTGAATTCAACTTGACCCTGAAAAGTACCCTTACCCCCTACGTCAAAAAAGTGTTAGAAGTAAAAATAAAATAAACAAGAATAAAATTAAAAAGAAAAACATTTCATAAGAATCTGATATTCTCTCTCCGAATTGGCGCACTCGGGTTTCGGTTTTAGAGTGCGCGCATGCGCAAGTCACAACGTCGGTACGACATGAAGTCGGCGTGAATGATCCCGTAGCAATACCCATTTTTCGTGAAATGCATGGGATCCACCAGATATCACTGAAGAAAAAAAAAATGATCCGTGAAAAAAGTACTTTTTAAAAACGCCAGCTGAAAAAAGCACCTTTAAAAGCTTTTAAAAACGAAATCCCCCCCAAAAAGCACCTTTAAGCACTTTTTACAAACACTACGCACCCTGTGTTTAGCATTAAATAAAATATTATATATTAAAAAATAAATTTAAAATTTTTTTTTTAAAAAAAGCACACTAGAATTTTTTTAAACACAAAAATAGATTTTTTAAACCCGGTCAACGCCTTTTACAAAACTAATTTTTTTAAACCGCTCAACGCTGATTATAAGCAGCATTAATGTCTTAAATTTGGATTGAGAATATAGTTTAATGACCCTAGCGGTCAGACGCGAATATGCTACAACCAAACGAAAGGTTAAATAAAAATCCAACAATGTTAACAATGATTTCGCAAGTCTTTAAAAAGTATGGCTCTTTCCTACAGGATTTTAAAATGCCCTTTCTTACAATTAAAAGCAGTTCTATAATAAAATCAATATCTCCATACTTTAAAGACATACATAAGTATTTTATAGAGAGAAAAAAAATTGCTATTAGAAATCGATTTTATAACACCAAAGAATTATTTCTAAACTAAACAATAATTGCGCTCTTTTAAAAAAAAATTATTGGTAACTAAAATTATAATGACATCTGTTGTCTTTATAAACTCAAAATCAGGTCATCTTTTTAATCTTTTTTAATTTTTATCCATTCATAATGCTCATTAGATAATTAAAAAAAAGTTTTGCTACAAATTGTTTAAAGCAAGTATCAATAACTGAATCGTGTGATTACTATTTATTTGAAAAAGAATTTAAAAAAGTGAATAGCACTAAGCAGCTTCAGCATAATTTAAAATTAAGAAAGAAAAACAAGAAATGATCACGTCCTTATAAAAAAAAATCGGGTTGAATTTAAATAAACACAAAAGTTTTAAATTTATGAAAATATGTAAAAATCATTAATAAACGAAAATGTGAGCAAATTTAAATTCAAAATCTAATGAATTTACCAAATAACATTGCAAAATTTAATGACATTTTAAAATGATACTTATACTAAATAATTGAAAAATGAAAATAAATAATTATTACTGATATTAACACGTTGAATACTATTGGGGTCACAGGTGACCCATGGGTGAAAGCCCTTATATAGCAAGACGGAAAAGAGAAAAAACTGGTACATACAACTGCATTTATTTCGAAAAAAAAAAAATATCTGTAACTACCAAGATTTATTTTATGATACTATCATATATATAAAACTGCTTATTTTCCGAGATAAAGTAGAGATTAGTGAATAGTTTTAAAAACAAATTAGTTAACTCCTCCCAAAAACCAGTTATAACTGAAAAGGTCTTACTACCAGCCTTTCCTTTTTTCCGTCTCGCTTTCACCCCTGAGGTGACCGGTACTGAATTTGTTCGTAGCGCCAAGGGGGTTACCGTAGACCGGTGAAGTCAAGATTATGAGAAAAACATAATCCGAGTATATTTTTAATATATTTTTTTTTAATATTATTATCGTTACTTAAATGGTTCAAAGAAATTAATGCAATACCAGGGGTCTGTTTAGAAGAAATTTGGGTCCGTTAACGGACCCTTCACAAAATATTTTAATTTAAAAACGGACCCTTCACAAAATAATTTATCTTTTAATCGGACCCTTCACAAATTTGTTTATCTTCATTATTGTTTTGTTAATTGAATAAACCCTTCCCAGGGCAGAAAACAAGAAAGATGGATGTAAACGAATTAAGTTTTGTCTTCCGCAGACGATTCTTCCATTATTCGTCCGAAATTAATATTCTGCGTTCAGCAGTATAGGCTAAATACCAAATATTTGTATGTTGCATCTCTAATTTAGTACAGCAGCAATTGCTGTTTATTTTTTAAAATTTATTTTTTTTAATTATAATTTTACAGTGTTGTGCATAATCTTGTATGTCTTTACACTTTAAAAGCTCCTTGAAAAAGTTTTTTTTTGGCAATAACGGACCCTATTTGCACAAATTCACAAAAACGGACCCTGGTTGAAAGAATGTGAGTAATTTTTTCACAGTTTCACGAAAACCGGACCTTTCACAAAATGTCTGGGCAGACCCCTGAATACATACTGAGAAAATGATTTCGGCCAGACGAGCAAGACACGTAAAATTAGCGTGGAATTCAACGCGTTGATAGCGATACAATAAAAGCTGAACTTTTTTTTAATATTTTACAGATAAATGAAAAAAGTATATTACTATGCAACAGTATATAGGACAATAATTCGAAATTGAAATTTTTAATTAATTAATTCAAATTAATTTCATAAATTATACTTTTGTATCAGTTTCCTCACATTTTATATTAACGTACAGTATAAGAAATAGTATAAGGAAGTATATAGTATAATGAAGTATACAGTATAAGCAAGTAGCATAGTAACTATAGCAGAAAAATGAAGACAAGGTAAAGGTAATAGTTGTCAAGGGACTTATCGATATCTATCGTAAAACACGTTGTTTTATAAATTGCATGATTGCACAATGTAAATTACTCTTAATTGTTAAATTATATATATAATATTATAAATATTAAATTATATACTCAATTGTTCAATTACATATATTGTTCAATTATATTGTATAAAAGTTCTTTCAATTGCATGATATAAATGACTATTCTATACTCAAACATGTCACGTCAATGTATACAATGCATAAAAATAATTAAAATCATTTGTTTATCGTTTGCTACAAGACAGTAGCAAAAGAAAAAAATTTTAAAAATTTAAATACGCAAAAATAATTATGAATTATTTCGGGAAGAGGCATTAATTTCAAATAAAATTTTCCATAGTTTTCGAATATCTATGTTCTGTTGTAAGTTATGAAAAAAAAAAATTATCCCTATGGAAAAAGCCTGTTTGCATCTAAGAGCAAACCAAATGAATGCCAAGCTATCAAATATCATCGCCAACGCTTGTAACGAAGTTGCTCAGTCTTCTTTTTGCTTGCTTTTTTAAATCGTGTGAAATTAGGGAAAAAAATTCTTGAATAATCAATTAACAAGTAATAAGAATTAATAAAAATGGTATCTAAATATAGTAACAAATCTACGCCACTACTGTTCGCATTTAAAGAAACTCATGAAAAAATAACAAATATTGTTTATTTGCAGACGAAATTCTTTAAAAGCGAAACAAAAGTTAAAAAATTTTATCTCGTATTTGATTTGTTAAAGGTAATTTGATTTGTCAGCATAAGATGTGCCATTTTTAGTGGTCCAATCAAATTCAATACTCTTGAAACAACATAGAGTTGTTTCTTTTCCAAGCAGGAATGTTCCCCTTATTTATCAAAATATATCACCAAGTCTAGGATTCCAGTAAGACTATCAAATTGTAACCTTTCTTAATAATTCTGGGATATATATCGTAAAAGATAGCAGGAATTAAATTTCTGCCGAACGTGTTTAACTTTTAAAAGCTTTTATATTGTTTTGAAAGCATAACTTGTATAATTTGGTAGCTTAATAAAAGGAAACTATACTCAGTCGCGGATGAAATCCTATACAGCAATGGTCTTTCCTTAACTAGCAATGGAGTATAAACATCTTTAATGCAAACAAAAATTGAAGTGTGGTCTGGGCAAATAAAAGAAAGCAGAAATATGGAGTGTTGCAACAAAAAAATGTCCGGAATAAATACATAATCAAGCTGGGTCTTATTTCCGATAGCGCAAAACACCAGCTTCTTATTTCCACAAGTATTTTTCAAATAATATAAATTTAAGGAATTTTACGAGTTTTTCATAATTACTACCATTCTAATCAAAAGAATCTTATCTCTGCATTTGACATGTTATTATGCGAACTATAAGGAACATTACACATCGTATAGATGTAAAATATCTTCAGTGGTAGAGGGATCATGGGTATAGAATACCCACTCATGCTGTCGGGCTAACCTTACGAGGTTTTTATTGCTTTTTCTCTCCGTGTAACTCAAAAGCATGAGTTCAATCAAAAAGTCCTAAACGAAGGCTAGATTCTTCTAAAGCTTGATTCAAGAGTCTCTTCTGTGTTGTGATAAAAACTGCAAGTGAAAACTGATAGTCTCAAAATTAGAATTGGGTCGGGTGTTTAACACACCAGTTAAAAAATAAATTCTTATTTTATTAGTTCAATCCGGAAAAAAATATTTTCACTTTTATTAATTTTATTTAGCTGACTTTACAATCTTCTGTAACACTATGAACAAACCGGTGTGTTATTAATGTTTCAAAAATGACTTTATCTTTTCTGCTCCTTGCCTTTTTCGTTCACTTATATATTTTTTCCATTCTAAAACAAGGAGCATAAACTTTTGTTTTGATCCCCCATGAGAAAAGAAAACTCCAAAAACAAAATGAAATAGAAAGAAACTGAAATTCAACTTAAAATTTATTTAAAATTAAACTCAGGTCTAAATAATTTATGAATAGGAAAATTCTTTAAGAGTAAAAAATAAAGAAATGAAAAATGTTCTTTATCTCAATTTTCAGCTTTTCAAAATGATCATAAAAAAAAACTTTTAAAAAATCAACTACAATCTAGTCAAATTCAAACAGAGTGCTTAATCAGATTTTTCAACAAAAAATAAGCACTTTTTAAGTACTTTTTATTATTTTTTAATCTCTTTCCATAAAAAAAATCATACTTAGGTTCTGTGCAGAAATAATTATTTTTTTCTATTGTTTACAGTTCTTAATCATAAAATAAATACTTTTCAAAAACGTTACATAATCATGATAAAAATAATTCGGATAAATATTGCCAGAGAATTTTAGAAAATAATGCATTTTATGTAATTTAGAACGACAATTGAGAAGACAAAAATCTCTTTTTAAAAGATAGAAAATTAAGCACATACCGAACATATCTACAGTGTTCTTTACGTCTAAATTTTAAAGCGCGTCAAGTTTGCTTATAAAATTGGTAATACCCTCTCCATTTTGGTTTTTAAGTAACTTTCACTCACTCACGTTAGACAGATTTTAAAAATGGGTGTATGTTTTTGAGAGCTTGAAATATACCGATTGTTATATTTAATTTCTATGTTTTTGAAGAGAATTAAGTTTTTAATTAGGGAAATCATCATTTTATTATAAATGTATGCCTTTTTATAATTTAGTTCAACATATTGTAATTAAATTATTTGCCCTTTTTTCCATTAGCATTTAACTTTCAATAATTTTCTAATAGCAATAGCAACCAAATTATTATAAAACAAATAATTGATTGGATCGAAATATTAAGATTTTAAAAGTTAATGGTGGTTAACAAAAACGTGACAACTCTCTAAGATTCCCAAGGAACCCTCTATAAATTCTCTATTTTTTATCAACCTATTAGAATAAGTATTTAAAACTATTGATAAACTTTCAAACAAGAGATATATTTATACACAATCAAATCAACTCTTCAGACCACCTGCATCAAGGACGATGTTACTTTCTCATTTTCCTAACTCTGCTGTAATTTTATAACTAGAGTTGAACAAGTGACCCAATTCTGAGTGTGGGACTATCAATACTTAACTCTGTAGAATTTTAATTTTAAACTCGACCCAGAAGACAAGAAAACTCCTGAATCTAGCATTGGGACAAACTAGACTTCGTGGAGTACTTTTTTATGCAACTGAAACGCATCTGCGTTATATGGAGAGGAAATCTCCCATGGTTAGACCAACGGTAAGGCGAATCTATCCCACGATCCACCCGTGAACCACTGAGGACATTTTACGTCAGTACTATAGTCGGTGCGAGCCATGAGCAGAATTTGTATCGACCAGCCACCTTAGGATTCGAACCAGGGTCACCTCCATTAGGAGGAAAACAATCCATACTATTAGCATCTCAAACTCTGCTGTAATCACTCACGTTGAACAGCTGACTCAATTTTGAGTTTCCGACTATCGATGTTCAACTGTTTAGCTTTTTAATTTCAAACTTAATCCAGAAGGTCGGGAAACTCCTGGATCAAGTATTGAGAGAGTTTTGCCTTTTTAGAGGACTTTTTTGAAAAACTAACAGCAATTGCATAACATGGGGAGAAAAACCACGAAAACCTTCCACGGTTAGCCTGACAGCAAAAGGACTGTAAACCATGATCCGTTAACCACTGAGGAAATTTTACATCAGCACTATGCTCGGGTCGAGCTGGGTACGGATTCGTATCAAACAAACTCTTACTCTGTTGCACCATTGTAGTGCTAATCGTGCTCCGTTTTTTTCAGCAATAAAACACTTAGCATGCCAGAAGAAGTAATTTTCTATAGCAATTTTTATTGATTTTTCATTTTTTTTCGATCTGTCTATTGTGTGTGATTATAGAGCATAAAAATCGGTGGTTAGTTATCAAACCTGATCTTTTTTTAAAACAACCAATAAGCAAAAACTAAAAAGTTATTCGATTACATAGAGCAAAAAATAAATAGATGAAGGAAAAACCGTTTAAAAAATAGAATTCATATCAGTATATTTTTAACAAGATTAATAATGATAAATTACAAAATTTGAAATTTGTGTAAACGAATTTAATAAGTTCTAATTATTTTCTGTTTGCGGAAGTATAACTTAGAGATATGGCGAAAATGACAAAAATATCATTAAAGATGGTAACTTTTTAAATTCTTCCTTGAATTTTATTAAATGTTAAGCTTTAAATAACATAAAAGCTTCAAGTAGCGATACAGCGCGGAATCCAAACGATACTGTGTACTTCAGATAGCAAAACCGCACTTGTTAACATTGACATAAACTAATTCTGGTGGAAAAAAAAAACAAGGAAATAAATTAACAAAAATATTACCAGAGTAACAAGGAACGGTGGAAATATTTTTATCCAGAAAATAAACAGTCGTTATCTAAAAATTTCAAATGTCTAACGACTATAAATCAAAGCATCTAATGATGATAATAGTGATCACAAAAAACTCAAAACGTATTTCTTTATAAAGAAAAAAAAATATGCTCAATGCTTTTAAAGCTTCAAGAGTAAAATAGCTTTTTAAAGACAGGCTTAAGTTAAAATAAATATAAAAACAAATTATCGTAAAAATAGCATTAAATAAATAATAGTTAAAATAATATTAGTTATACATAGGTTAATACAGAAAATTAAGAATAAAAGATTACTTACATTGAAATGAAAGATTAAACAAGCAATCCACGCTTAAGTTATTCTGAACAAAAGACAACAAGAAAACTGAAATAGAAAAAGCTTTTCAGAATACTGAACATCAAAAAAGAAATCAAAAAAGAGTGACGCAACAGAGCAATCGTCTAAATAAATTAAATCGCAATTCTAAACCTAGTTATTAAATAAACGAAAATAAAAACAAATAGAAATGCAAATATATAATAGAACGAAAATTGAAACTTGCTAGATAAATCCAAACATTACCTTTAATCTTCTCTAATTTTCAAAAATCTAATATATGACGCTCTTTCAGATTATACAAGAACAAATAATAAAATTTAAAAACTAGAATGCATTGAATTCGAATTAACCTCACTCCACTAGAAGAGAGAGAATACTACTTCGGTTTTCTAGTGTTGTTAATAATCTTGAACTGTTTCCCCCTAATTTGCTATTTGGAATGCTCCGAACTAAAGTCGCCAATTTAAAATTCGCTGATTAAAAAAAGTTTGAAGTAAATGTTACGTCGAATTTTGATATCCAGATTTTCTTTAAGTATCTTTAAATAAGTTGAGAAGTTTTTTGCAGTTTAAAATTCTGACATAAATCAGAACTAGATACGAGAACGAAATAATTTATTACGCATTTGAATCGTTTAGTCCAAAACATAATGATGTATTTTATTAAAACAGATGATTTTACATTGGTTATGATTTTCAAAATAATTTTATTTATTTCAATTTTTAGACCCTTGTCTTTGAAGAAAACAAAAAATATCCAAAGTTTTTTTTCACCCTATGATTTTGTCACTACGTTTTAGTTAACTTGCTTTCATGCCTATGATGACGTACCTTAAAATCAAACTTCGTCTCATTTCCATCAGACTAGATTGATCTAATCTCATTCGTATCGCCAAACCTCATGCTAGTTTGAATCGTTATGCTATTTCAACGCATAAAATTTATCGTCATTTTGAGACCTAACTGAATTTATCGTCAATAGAAGTTTCAACCTGTTTCCAACTAACTAATGTGTTCAAATGTTATCTTATAACTAATGACAATCCAATTATTTTAAAATATAGTTTGATCCTAAAAGCAGGGTCGAAAGTTATATTCTTTCGTGTTAATTTTACATATTTCTCGGCATCTCGAGATTTTTTAAGCTAATTGAAAAGCGTTTGAACTCAAATATTAAATTGTTTTAATCTAGGAAGTCCAAGCGGAAAATAACTTTTTTACGCTTTTTTTATTATTTTATATAATAATCGTAAAAAAAAAAATGACACAAATTTTTACGAATGTAATTTTTGATGTCAAAACACAAAAGGTGAATAAAATTAGTTTCATAGTTTTTGAGTCACGAAATAATTCGATTAGTTTAATATGTTATCAGAATATAGCAAAATAATTAAAATTAACGTAATGATATGCAAACTTTTGATCGCTCTCTGGTTCAAACCATTGAGAAATATTTTTGTTTTTCTGATTGCGGCTATCCCCATACCTTAATGATCAAAAATCTCAGAATCCATATATAAAAAAAGGTGCGTTTATTCAAGAAAAGAACGTTTTTGAGTATGATTTCCAAACTTAAAATATCGTCGGCACTCATTAGTTTGCATATTTGTGGTTAAATTTGTATATAAGGCTAGGTTGTCTGTAGTGTAGGACACATATATTGGACCGAATATTGCATAGAACCACATTTTATACTGCCTGCAGAGTGGAGGAGAATGCTATTAATTATAAAGGGCCACATATTATATAGGCTATAATATAAAGCTACATATTATATAAATGCTCTATATAATTATGAGCTATATATAATTATGAGTTATAGCACTCCATACTATAATAGCTAATAAAGTCGTAACAACTACGGTGCTGAGGTATAATAACTTCAAAGGTATACCGTTAAAAGTTAAAATCACTTTGGCATCAGGTTAAACGTAAGAGGTTTCCGTAATTTTTGCTTCAATGCAATACTATAGACAGCAGTGTCTAATCGATCACGATGTTGACGTAAAATATCATCAGTGGTAAATGGATTTTATTTTAAAACTCCTTGCCACTTTTCGTAGTTTTCCTCCCGTCGTAAAGCAAATCCTGGTTAGTTCCATCAATAGGGCCTTCTAGAAGGTTAATTTGTTTCAATGTTCCAAAAGTTCCCTTATATTCAGGGTTGGGTTTTTATTTCACCGCTGCGGAATTGAACATTGATAGATGTAAACCCGTAAATGGCTTTAGATTTTAATTTATTATGTTTTTATCTATTTTAAAATATATTGACTAATATTGAAATGAGCCATTTTGAGAAAATAACTTAAAATTGGGAAGTTAAAAAGATTCAAAACTATTAAAATCACAATAAATATAACATTTTGTATTCACATAATAATAGTGCCAGCTGTATAAAAAAAAAACATTTGCCCTTCTGTAATTAATTGATGAAAATTATGTATTTGTCACCAATTCATACAATTTTTAACTGAATTAATATAAAAAGAACATAATTCCTTGTTCTGTAATTCCTGCAACTACCTTGTTCTGAAATTACGAGTAAATTTTTTTTTTAAGTTATACAAGTTTTAACATTTTAATAAATTAATCTTATTGAAATAACCTATATAAGATTGAATAACTTTGCATCAGTTAATACGTGATAATTATTCAATCATAACGATTTAATAACCAATAATATACGATAAAACTTCCACCAAATTTTGTTGTAAATTATAAAAAAAAAACATTGTTAAAGAAAAAACTAATAAGAAAAAAAAAACAATTAAATCTCAAATCTAGGCAAAGTTATAAAATAAATGAAACGAAAAAACAAATAGGAAACAAAAAATGCCTTGTTATAAATAGCAAAGAAAATTGAAACTTACTTGTTAAATCCTAACTATTACTTTCAATTTTCTAAAAATATAAGCTCTTGCAGACAGCTTATAAAAAAACTTAAAGTAATAAACGCAAATTTAGCATTTTTCTACTAGCATTTATCGAAGTGAATAAAATTTACCGACTCCACTGGGAGAGAGAATACTACTCATCTATTTTCTAAAAAAATATTTCAATTCCGTTTTAGTTTTCCAGGGTTGCTAGAATCTTAATATTGTAATTTCACATTTGCAATGTTCCAATCTAAAGTCGCCAATTTAAAATCCCCGATTAATATAAAACTTGAGTTGAATGATACTTACAATTTTTGAATTTTGATTTTCTTAAAGAGTATTAAAATGTGTTGAAAAGGCTTTGTTATTCTAAAAAATGCTGACAAAGATCAGACCTAGAAACAGCACATTTAATTTACAATTTTAATTATATAGTCGAAAGCATAATAATGTATTTTATTAAAAGAAATGATTTTGTATAGGTTTACGATTTTTGAAATAGTTATTTTTTTATCTCGAATTTTTAAACCGTTGTTTCGAACAAAACAATATCAAAACTTCTTTTCAAATCTACAGTCCCTGTCCAAATTATAAGAAGCACTCTAAGATTCTGTGTAAAATCTTAAACATAAAGTGATTATACAGCATTATTATTTTAATGCGACTGAAATCGGTTTGCACTTGTTAACGTTCGTGTATCAATGGGTTAAATTAGACGATATATAATTTAAATTCGACGATTGGATAAATTAGACAATATATTATATAAATATAGAATAATTATTTTATCAGTTATTATATTAGTATATTATAATAATCAGACAAAATTATTAGACGCACTGTGTTTTAATAATTGCATGTTTTGCACTTTTATATTTAAACGTACTTGTAATGGGTTTTTATTCAGAAGATTTTTTATATACTCCCTATTTGTATTTATTTTTAACGTATTGCATTACAATGTTAACCAATTGATATACCAGCGTAAACAAGTGCAAACCAGTTTCAGTCGCATAAAAACAATAAAGCTGTATAGTATCATTTGATAATTAAGATTTTACTTAGAATCTTGTAGTGCGTCTAATAATTTGGCCTGGGACTGTATGAAAATTTCATTTTGATCTAAAATTCTAAATTTCTTTGAAGATATTTTTTTACGGAATCATTTTGTTACTACCTTTTAATTAACTTGTTTCCGTGCCTGTAAGGATAGAAAGTTAAGATCAAAAATTCGTAAACTTTCCGATTGACTAGAGCGCTTAAATTTAATTCAGAGCACCTAACTTTATCCTGGTTTGATTTGTTTCCTGTCTATATTTTAAGACTAAAATGAGTTTATTGTCAATAAAATTTCCTCCATTTCCCGACTAATTAAAATGCTCAGATGTTATCGTAAACTTTATGCAGAGTAAGTATACAAGTTCCAATCGTTTCACTAAATAATTTAATTCTCAAAATATAGTTTGGAGTAGAGAACGGGCGAGAAAGTTAACACTCTTTAATGATGTTGTTGCTGACATATGCCATTAAGGCAGAGGGGGTGTTCTTGTTTTCCAGTGGCACCATCTATGGCCAAGACTCTTTAATGTTAATTGAACTTTTTGCGTATTTCGTTATATCTGAAGAACTTTTTAACGAACCGAAATTTTTTTAACACAAAACTAAAGTTTGTTTAATCAATTATAGTTAAAAAAAATGCAAATAATTTTTCACAAGTATTTCTTATTTATTATTATTTTATTTAATAATAGTAAAAAAAAATATAAATTGTAAAAGTTTACATCATATCTAAAATATATAATTTTAAATGGCAAAATACAAGAAATGAACAAAATCGGTCGAAGAGTGTTTGAGCTGCGGTATTCAAATGGTGTTCCGCAGACTTTTAGGGGTTCCGTGGAAAGATTCCAGGAGTTCCATGAGTTGGGACATTTTTTTGCAACCAGTAAGGGTTTTTGAAAACTGATATAGGTTTGTATCCAACCAATAATGCCATATTTGTTTAATATTAGTGTTTTTTTTTATGAAATTTGTATAAAATTTTAATAAAAAAAGAATTTAAAAAAATATATTTTTCTAATAACAATACAATGAACAAATTTCTGAAAAAAATATAAAATTACAAATTGCATCAGTATTTCTCATCGAACTTTCAAAATAAATAAACAAAATCAAGAAGAATTTTCTCTAAAAACCCAGGCCTGAAGAATAAATAGAAGGGCTGCTCGCTCACCAGGAGTTCGCTCAACTTGGCTCCGCAATCATCACGTGGTATTCGACGATACTATTTCGCTATTTTTGGGAGAAGGTTGCTATTTGGCGATCGTATAGCAAAAAAATTTATTTCACAAACTTTATGTGCATTTTTACCATTAAATATTTCATAAATTTGATGATATTTCCCGCCATCTTTTGTGATATTTCTCTCTTTTGAGTGAATAGTTTGTCGTTTTTTGAGACATTTTGCTGGGGAAACAGCAGTTTTTTAATTTAAAATATATTTAATTAGCTAGAGAAACGAAAGGCATAATAGCAGATGGTAAAGCGAAGTAAGTGACTGAAAAAGAATTTGCTGTTTCCGTTTGGCGCGCATTAAAGGTTGTCTCAATTTCAAGCACGGAGATGTCTCTCTTCTTACTCCCGCGCTGAAATGAACTCTGCGTCCGAGGCGGTGGAGCTAAGTGCCAACTCCTAGTTGGTTTTGTTTTTATTGGTACAACATACATTTGCAGGCTTGTGTGCTCAATTAAGGCTTATAAACCTTTGTCAGTAGAAGAACAGATAGCACAATAGAGAAGGACATCACAAAGAATACATCCAGGGTAACGGCGGGATTCGAACCCGCCACCTCCACGCTTAACAGAGCGTTTGGCGAGCGATACCGCTCGGCCAGGGAGGCCCCCTTCTAGTTGGTGAACGAACTATAGGTCACTACTTGAAGAAACTCGTGCAGCTCCAGATTTCTTCTTTAAAAATAAAATAATTTGCATTGCATTCTTTTTTTAAACTTATACCAATGCATTCATTGTTTTCCTCTATTTTGAGGCAATTTTCTTCTCTTATTGCAAAAATTTAACTGTAGTTGTAGCAGCTCCAGTGTACATAATTATTGTCTTTGTTTTTACAAAGTTTAGTTTTGTAGATTGGCAACGCGGGTTTTGAAAAAAAGAAGAATAAAAGTTTGTTTTGTGATTCTATTTTGTGTTCTCTAATTATAAACCGGTGACCTGGAAGTGATTAATTATATTCTCTAATTATATAGTAGTCAAATATCACCGGCAAGAATCCCTGTGGCAGAATTTTTTCGGACGTTTTGCGACATACCTCTCTAATACTTATAAAGCAATAGATGCCTGAATATAAATTATATAAATGAACAAAAACAATTGGATCAAATATAATAATTTTTTTTAATCTAATATTATGGGCGATATTCTCGCTTTTGTCGAAAGATAACACACTAATTATTTCCTTTTTCGCATTTTGTAATTCATCATCACATTAAAAAAATAAAAATAAAAGAATTGTGAAACCTGTAGCAGTAACTATCGATAAAAAAAAGATCGACGGCGAAATCACGCGAATCGGAATCTTATAAAAGGGATTACTAAATTCGTGTTTTCATTTCGAGATTCAGTTGTTGTAATAAATAATATCGGATATTAAAAGCTATGTGCAAATCAATAGCAATAACTGCAATAATAAATAATAACTACATAATGCAGTAATAACTGCATAATAGAACAAAAGTTTCTACAGAAAACTAAAACCAAATTTTTTACTTCATTATTCTTTTTTTTTTTTTCACTATTCTCAAATGAGAAAAAAAAGCATTTTTTCCCCATCCGATGCGCGAGAAAGGCATCTTTTGAATCTGGAGGAAAGATAAAATCTTTCGAAAATTTCTGTAGAAAAGAAAAACAAATTTTTTATATTTATTAAAGGTAAAATATAAGAACTCTGTAACGTTCTGCGACAATGTCGCCGTGTCGCTACGGGGGCAAGAATTATTAGAAAACACAAAATGAGAACGTAATTTTCCATGTTTTAACTCAAAAGCTGACATCAAATGTATTAAAAAAATTTCGGCGAATAAAAAATATATGTATATATTTTTTTGTTCTGACTGTTTAAGAATTTTTATAAGTTATTGAAATAGATACCATCTTGTAATTTAAAACAGAAAAAAGGGCGAAAAAATGCACAAAGAAAATAAAATACTGAACTTAATAATACCTAAAAAATTTTCCAATTTCATAATGAATGTATTTTTTTACACATTATTAACAATATTTTTGTTTTAATCATAACGCCTTCATTTTCAATATTTAATTTCATTTATATATGCTTAAAGATTATTTTTTTAGTAATTAGCATTTAAAAGTTTTGTTTCTTAGTGATAATGAAGTATAAAAAAATGTAATTAAATTTAATGTAATTTAAATGACATCTCAAATTATAAACTATTGCTACAGAGCAATATGTATAACAATGAAAGTGCCTTTATTATGCTTTCTTTTATTTGACAGCAAAAGTTCAAATTAGAAAACGATAATGAAACGATGACCACTATTGAGAAATTTTTTCTAACTTTAAAATGTTATTCTTTAATACTTTAAGAAAATGTGTGAATACTATATTTTTGAACAGGAATAATTTGTTAGCAGAGTAAAGTTTGATAACTATTGTCAGAAAAGTGTCGAACATTCGACTTATTTCTTACAGAAAATATAAACAAAAAAGTTTTAATATTCTTTAGTTGTGATTTTTGAGATCTGTGTGCGGCGTGACGTCATGAGGTCATGAATCTTAGCTTCAGTTTTGAGTAAGGAATGAACCACCCCTTATATTCTCTCATTATAGCCCTTATTCCTCCATTTATTTTAGCCGTGCTAAAAACCAGTCTCACAGTCTATTACAGTTATTTTTTAAAAACCATACTTGAGCTTATTTTATTCATTCCCATCTTATACGGCAAAAACTACTAAACTTAACTTATACGGCAAAAACGCAATCGCTGCAAATGCCTAATATAAATCTTAATTTTGAAGACTTATTGATGAAACAACGAAAAAAATTTTATTCACGTGAAATATTTCTGAATCAGTTCATAATTATTATTATTATTTTTTTTTTTTTGTTGCATATTTACACATGTTTATGAATGTTTTTTAAAAGTCGTGGTTCCGCGCCAAAAGAAATTATAAACCACACTATATTTCATATTTTCTTTGAGGCGTGTTTTAATAGTTTTTGTTACTTTTCAATTGTACAAGGTCCTTTTAAGTCGCCGTATTGTTGTATTAGTGCCCTACGTATTGTTGTACTATAATACAGAGTATTAGTGTCCTTACGCTAAACGCTCGGAACCTTTTTGGTATAAGAAGTTCGATTCCCCCCTTGAAGCTGGCTTGTAATACAATTCTATAATTTATGATGTTTTTTTTTATTTGGTTGTTAATGTCAAACTAAAGCTACACTAATTACTTTGTATTACCATTGTTGAACAGCCGACCCAATTTTAGGTTTACGACTACTAATGTTCAACTCCGCAGCCTTGTAATTTTGAACCAATCCAGAAGACAAGGAAACTCTTGGATCAGTACTCCCAGAGATATGATTTGTTACGGGAACATGGAGAACTTTGAGACTCGACAGATTTAACGTGCACCAGTCACGATTTACTACACGGAGAGTCTACGATCTGCGGGGCAACCATGCTATCCCAGCCCTACACTAATGACTAAATGATCTGGTGAAAATGCTTGAACACACTATACTATCACTATTTATATGAGGACGGCAGATGGTGATGGAAATTATCAGGTCACCTTCCAGACCGTACGTGAATTTTTTCTGACATTGAAATTGATGCGATTTTTATAAACATTACATTTGACTCGATTCCGAACAATTAAATCAGCTGCTCTGTACGATGCATCGAAGCCCGCTTCTGGCCGTTGCGAGTCTCTACTCTCCACACCAACAGGGAAGTATCTATTCTTTAATTTGACTAAGAATTATCGATTAATAAGTCAAAGAATTAGGAAAATTATGTAAAAGATTATTAAAGTAAGGGTGTACTGAGTCCTAAAATGTTGATATGTAAGAGTACTGTATAACATTTTATAGTACTTTCATTCATGTCACCCTAGAATACACGATGAGCTATAAGCGATGGACTGGGAAACATCCCTGAAGGTGATCCGGAGAAAATATGCATACGTCACATCCCGTTTTACAGGAAGAACACATTCAAACAATATCCATCTATCCGTCGATCGTAATTTTGACCGGAACCAGAGCAAGATCGAACTCTGTCCTAGTTACCATAGAGGTATTTATTTATTATGGCAACTTGGAGGACTTTGTGACCCTAACAGATTTAGCTTGCACCAGTCACTATTTTGTACGCGGAGAGTCTTCAGCTAGTGGAGATCGGACTCACGACTTCTCGAACATGGGCCTAACGCCTAACCAACCAGGCTATCCTGGCCATATACCCGTTGAAAATTACATTTCATGTTAAAACTCGGATTTATGACCCGATAGATTATAAAAACCGAAACCGATAGGATATAAACCGATAGGATATAAAACCCGAAAACTATATAAAATCTTATAATTTTCTATAGAAAAAATATTTTGCAAGGTATAGTTCGAAAGGAATTTACAACGCACCTACATAAATATGAACGTCTATGTTAGTTTCATTTTTTTAAACTAAATTTTAAAAAATTAATCTAAAAAAATTTGTGATGAATGTTGGGATTTATAATGATCGACGTTAAACTTAGTTGAAGTTGAGACATCTGCTAATTGGGAACTTTATAATTAACTTATTTTTCATTTCACTTAACTTTTCAATAGCATTTAATAACGTAGCGTCTGTTAAATGAAGGATATTTTCAAAATATTTTCAATAAAAAAAAAAGACAGTATTGAATGAAAAATATTTTAAATATCAGGATTTAACTTTTAATCATCCGATAACTATAAACGCAATTAAAGTGTCATGAGATATACTTTACAGGGGTCTGTTTAGAAGAAATTTGGGTCCCTTAACGGACCCTTCACAAAATATCTTATAAAAACGGACCCTTCACGAAATAATTTATCTTTTAATCTTCACAAATTTGTTTATCTTCATTATTGGTTTGTTAATGAAATAAACCCTTCCCGTAGGGGAAAAGAAAGACTGTTGGAGACGAATTAAGTTTCCTAAATTCCAAATGTAGTATTCTAGAAGAGTATTTCTACTTTTACCAACATCGTGCGCGCATTCTTATTAATATTAAATAATATTTTTTTTTGTAAAACAATAATAGATCAATTTATTTATTCATAATATTAATTAATAGAATATTATGTAAATAAATATTACATCTGGCAATTTTTTAAACAAAATATTATAAATTTAAGAATTGTTTAAGTTTACTTAATGCGTACCACATTAAAAGTAATACATTACTAAGTTGTGTTATTTAAAATATGTCAATTGAAGTTATTAAAAATGTGAGAGATTTTGTTTCCATTATTCAGCCGAAATTAATATTCCGTGTTGAGCAGTATAGGCTAAATACCAAATATTTGTATGTTGTATCTCTAATTTAGTAGCAGCAGTTGTTGAGCAAAATCTTGAATCTATTTTCAATTTAAAAATTTCTTGAAAAGTTTTTTGCAGTAACAGGACCCTATTTGCACAAATTCCAAATAGCAAGACCCAGGTTGAAAGAATGTGACTTAACGCTTATTTTATATTCACAAATTATAAATAGTTTTTTCATTACTTTACAAAAACAGGACCTTTCACAAAATGTCTGGACAGACTCTTGCTTTATTACTATCTCATAAATTTTTATGCAGTTGGTGAGTTTATCATATTACCGATGTTGAACAGAAGATTCATATACCGGATTTGCTGTCCTTAATGTTGTGATTCTACCTCAGAATCCAATTAATTTTGAAAGTTCAAAAGATATTTTATGTGTTAGGTCATGCAACAATATGCAAATTTTCTTTCTTGAAAAACTTGTTGAGAGAAATTAACGTGTATTTGTGATACACGGAGAAGAAAACTATGAAACATTCGCAAGGTGAGCCCGGTAGTTGAAGAACTTCAACCAGATTTGTTGGAAATTTAATTTATTGAGCTAATGGTCAAAAGAGCTGGTTTTATTAAAAAATACAGTTTTAACTTACTGATGACTAATTATAAAATACAACATGCTTATTTTCAATAAAAGTAAATCATATTAAAGTAAATCAATTCATGCGGCAAATGTAATAAAATGTTTCCAAAATTTTCTAGATGTTTCCAATAGATGATTTATGTAAAAAGAGTGTTTTTTTTTTTTTCGTTTTAAAATGAAATCTACCTTCTAAAAATTTATTTTTCCATTTCTATTTTTATCAAAAACGATATATCATCTTTGTTTTAACATGTATTTTCATTTTCTATTAAATTAATCTTTAATAATTTTTTTTAAAATTATTAATAGCATTAGAATAATTAATGTGTATTAATAGAATATTTGCAAGAAAATATTTTTATTTTGTTTGCAACTGCTGTTATGTAGTCAGAAATGGTGGCAACTAACTTATAACCAGCCCCGGACAAACATCTATATGATTTTTTTTTTAATTTGCAAGTTTAAAATCTATTTAGCATTTTGGCTATTATAGTTTGCGCGAAAGATCACGATACGGAAATATTCCCCTTCTAACTTCTGCTAAATATCCTTTCAGAATACTTAGTGCAAAGTATAGTAGTCACCATTTTTGTTATTAAGTAAGATTAAAATTTTTAACTACTGTAAGATAAGATACAATACAATATAAAGTAAAAATCATTCATTTAAAATGCATTTATACACTCTTAAAAAATTCAAATGTGAATCAAACATCCGCGTAGCATATAGCGCGAGACAATCTTTAGACGAATGCAAACTAGGCTTAACAGAAAGAAATTATACATTATAAAATCAATTAATACAGAACTCAGAGATTTAAAAATTAGATATAATTATCCTTATTATACAATTAAAAGCATACATACATATATAGCGGTGACTTTTTGCTTCAATTGATCCACGTTGTAAATTAAATTGATATCTTGCCATGGCATTCCAAATTATAAACGAACTACAGGCAATATTCTACTTGGCGTTACTTGATATCTAAAGTTCGCCAAGTGCCGACCGTTTTCGAAAGAGAAATTCTTTCTCGCATGAAGTGAAAGTTTGCTCCAAGATTTTTAAATTTAAATTACATCTTTTATATTGTACACACATGAACGCTTGATTCGGTGTTAACCCGGAATAAAGTGTGACCTTTGCAAAATTTTTTATGGGTTGTTCAACATCTTATTTGGAGAGATATTACACCACAGTTTTTACAAAGTCAAAAATTTGTTGAATAGTTGTCCCCATTTTTAGTGTTGAGGTATTATAAAAATTGTAACATTTAGTCACATTTTTTATTCACTTTTTCATTGATATATTTTTTTTATACATTATTCTTTTCATGTGCATTAGAATGAATTGATTGCTTCATTGAAAAAACATTATGTTTAAAAACAAGAACATTTTTAGTAATATATTCACGCTAATTCTTTCGTTATTTAGTCAAATTTATATAATTGTTTGCACGATAACTAAAGTTTTTTACTTAAAATAAAATTCAATTTACTTCAGCACCAAAAATAGTGACAACTATTTATCACACTATTTTACAATGTACAAATACAAATAATAAAAACATATTGAATTTGTTTATAGGATGAAAGCAAATTACTATGAGACTGATACAAATGTATCGTATTTTTTTCAGTTAGCTTTGAATTTTATTCATAATAATTATATTCACTTCAAACAAACATTTCAAATTTTGTATTTATTTAATTATCCTATTCATTAAGTTCAAATAGTTTTCAGTATTAAATTTCTGAATATCCTTCTCTTTAACGGATTCCTTTCTGTCCCAAAGAGCCTCTGTGATCCATCGGTATCACTCACTTAACGCTCGGTACCTCGGTTGAAGTAGCAGGTTCGAATCCTCCCCGCAACACAGGCTGTATCTTCTTGCTGGTCTTACTTGAATTGTACTATTTGTTTTTGTACTTGACAAAGGCTTATTTATGCAGTTAAGCAATCAAGTTTGTATATATACAATAAATAAATCTCTGTCTCAAAGATTTACGTGATTCTGCTCAAGATGTCCTGCAGTTACTTCAGCTAGATTATTAAGAAACTGATGGAATACTTGGCTTTTCGGTTCATTTTATCAATAGTTTTAAGGTAATTCGGAATAGGGTTGTGCCAAATAAATACGGGCGTTACAAAGCACTGCATATCCGGTAAAATTGGCTGGGTCCAGATTCTTGACACTGGCTGGGTCTTCAGACTAAAAAACTAGGCCGAGGTACCTGCTACCAGGTAAAAAATTCCCTTTGATGGATTCGGGTAATAAAAGGATACTAAATATCTGGCTGTGTACCGAGTAGGTACTAGGTCGCTCTAGAGCTGCACAATGGACTATTGGCGGCGGTCTGGAAAACATTCCTGAAGATGTTCCGAAGATCGCACTTGCCATCGCACTTGGATACCGAGTCATTTACATTATAAAATATGTACGGAATTTTGCTAAAAATCTGATTGGAAAAAATTATTGCGTCATGCTTTCTAAAATGAAAGGGGCAAAATCCATTTTTTAATGATGACATAAAAAATCATTTTTAACCATGCGTGAATGGTTAATTGATTTTAAAAAATACGAGAGAGAAATGAATTGTAAATATCATGTTCCCATATATTACTATTTAATTTATAAATCATGCTAAATGGGATATTTTATCTTAATAGCTCAATGTTTCAAGAAAAAATTATTACCTTAGTTACTTTTTATTCCGCTTCTATCTAAAAGTTTGCCCCCAAAACAAAACAAAAAAATAGTTTTTCCGATGCGTTGAGTATTTTAATCTTTCTTTTTTATTTGAATAAATTATATTATTTTTTAATACCATAGAGATAGCAAAGACTATTCAAGCACACCATGAGATATGATTCAATAGAGGATACGACACGAACCAACCAACCCTACTTTTAAAACAAATTAAATTCATTTTCGGAAATTAATTTTCGAATCATAAATTTTTTGGTTCTCAAAAAATAAAAAACAAATTATTTTGTCCTAGTGAATCAAGACGGCAGGTGGTGCTAAAATCGCAATGTAATATGAGACAGTTTGTTAAAGTCTGCGTTGACCTACATTTAAAGGGTTCTACTATCAACTTATAATATTCGCAGTACCAAATACAAAGGAATGTAGTAATTCATCTAAGATCAGTTGTCGGAAGTAGCACACTACAAGTAGTGTAGCATGCTACCTTTTAAAAAATGTAGTGTAGTGAGTAGTACGATTAAAACAGTTTGTAGCAATTCTACTTTTAACGTTAGTTTAGTAAAGATACACAGATCTAATGCTACTCATTTTTCGCATTTGATGGATACAAGTCTTCGCAGGTCCATCAATGGATGCGATGACAGTGTGACTGCAGCTGAACGTTAACAAAAATTACGTATCTGGAATCGTGTATAACTAATATTTAAACTAGTCATTACGAAAAACAGAAAATTAATCACTTTGGTTACACATTCGAATGCACACTTTTGAAACATTGATGTTATTTAAAAGGAAAGGGAACATATTTTTGATGTGTACTTAAATTTCTTAGAGGAATAGCATTAAACAATTAAAAAATTTTAAGTATTTGATAATTTTGTATTTTTTAAATTAAATATTCGGTGTCGGAGAAATAAAAAGTTAAATGAACAAATTCGAAAAAAAAAAATAATATTTTGGAATAACACTTACTCATGTGAACATGAATAAATACTTGTAAGAAAAAAAATCTTGTTTAATATAAGCCATTTTTTTCATTAAAAACTATTTTGAACATAAGTGTAAATTACTTTGTCTAGCTAAGTTCGGTTCCTTTAAGACATTTCGAAAGTAGGTAGTACATATAAAAAAAAAAGTAGTTAACTACAAAAATAAATAAGTTTTTCCAACTACTGGATGAGATAAGCCTTTTACAGTGAAGAAAATTAATCACGATTGGTAAGATCATAAATAATCAAATCGATGAATGATTTTTTACATTATTTGAAAACCAATAATAAATGAAGAAAATAAGGTTTAAATTTGGAAAAAAAATTCATTTTACAGGGTTTTATTTCTTCAGACAATATCGTAATATTAAGAGGACATTAATTAATATGCAATGACCACTAAAAATTATCGTAGGAGTTATTGTTGTATTGGATATCATAGTAGCGAGACTGCATCAGGATGCGTAGCCAAACCTTTCAACAAAAGCACCCTTTAAGTAAGAATATTTTATAGCACTATAAAATATTTTTAAGCACTATATACATTAACAAAATAATTTTAAAAGACTTTACATGATCATGATAAAATAACTAGTCTCTGACAAAGAACTCTTTTTTTTTTTTATTATTATATTAGCATCCATAAAAAGATAGAGAGATTTTTTAGTTCGAAAAATAAGGGGGTGAAAAATGAAACCTGAAATTGAGAATATCTTTCAAAAAACAGCAGATTTGCACATGAGAGTGCAAGAATCTCACCAAACCCAGCTCAGTAGACGCACATGCGGACTCGCAAGTATTTCATCGAAGATGTAAAACTATTGGCGCTAACGATTGGAAATAGATTGAATTGTGAAAACGTTGAATAGAACAATGTGAAAAGCACTCTTTTGCATAATACATAACGAAAATCAACTGATTTTCGAAAAGGGAAAACCAAGCACTTTTTAAAAACACCCAATGAAAAAAGCACCTTTAAGGGCTTTTAAAAAACGAAAATCGAAATTAAGGAACTTTAAGCACTATTTGAAAACGCTACGCACCATGTGTATATATTTTAGGACATTTTCTAAAGCGAATGTCAGCATTCACCGGTGGAAGTCAACAATCACCAATTCCGGTCATTCACAGTATCATATATATATATATATATATATATATATTTAGAAAAAGCTATAAAACCTTGTTCTTTTATTTATGCTTTTTACCTTACAATTATGAGACACTGTTTACAAGACTGAACCGATTCTCTAGAGAGTAGGTTGTTGAAGAATGACAAAAAAGTCAATGCAATTGCAGGCAAGTTCATCAAATTGTGAAAATTTCCAACATTTTAGTCTACATTGTTAAAATAATTTATGATAAACTATTAATAATACAGTAAATCTTGAACATATGTAAAAATAAAAATAAATATATAATTGTGTGTTTGCAGAACAGCACTTCATCAGGGGACACACTGTCTGCAAACACACAGGAGCCTTTCTGTTGTTAGTGACTGAAGCCAAAACTAACAATGCCCCAAGGCCCCCTAATGAAAATACAAGCAAAAAATAAAATAATTACCACATTTAAAATCACTATAAATTTGCAAAAGATTCACACACAAAATTTTACAAGAATAAAATGGAATGAAACGCCTCCAAATCACATTATAAATAATCAAAGCAAGAAACAGCTAATATGAGTAAAAAAATAAACCAAATAAGTAGCACAAAAAATTAAGTGCTGACACCTGGAATTTGCAGACAGTGTGTCCCCTGCTGTTCTGCAAACACACAATCATATATTTATTTTTATTTTTAGATATGTTCAAGATTTACTGCATTATTAATAGTTTATTAAATTACAAATTTGGTTTTAGCTGCCTTGTGCGCTGTTCCAATTTGATTTGGTAAAGTAATGGTTAAGTGTTTGTCTTATCTACTTTTTATCAATTTTGAGTTTGATATTTAATTTTTGAAATAATTTATGATTCTATGTTTTATTATTGTTTTAATAAAATCCTTACCTTATAAAATCCTTATGTTGTAAGTTTGAATGCTTTTGTCAAATTTGTTAAATTTTTCATTATGGCAAACCGAATTACAGGAATCAGGATTCAAGTCATTAGCATAAACTTTACAGCCTTTTTTCGCGACAGGGATTACAAAAGGTCCGACACCAGCGAAAACATCGCATACTGTATCTTTGGAATCAATACTGTTTGCCACACGGTCGTGTTCGCTACTTAATCTAGGATTCCAAAAAACTTTTTCGTAATCAAAAGCATATTTACAGTCGTTTTCCTTGACTATAACTTGATAGTTATGCTCTCCAGCCAAGTGTTCCATTTAAAAATTTCTAAAACTGTTTTCTATTACATCAGATTAATTAACGACAGTTTTAATATTTGGCTGAATGTTTTAATATAGAATGTTTTAATTTAGAATGTTTGGCTGACAGTTTTAATATTTGAACTTCGGCAGAAAATTTGAGGAAATTGCTTTTTATCATGTTTGTAAAGAATCTGATCGCTATTAGGGAGGAATGAAATTTCTTCTGAATAAATATGAAAAAGCACATGAAAAAAGTATAAGAAAAAAAATATAAAAACAAAAATAGGAATAAATTTATATAAAAAGGTTTCCGCAGTGTGATTTTTTGATATCTACAGCACGGATGAATTAAATATTGGCTGAATAAAAACTAGACTAGAGATACCAAACCTGAAAACATTGCCAAAAAATTTTTAGAAGTCAACTTGGAAAGTCACTTTCAGGGTTACCACAAGAAAAAAATGAAAAAATAAATAAAAATAGTTGCTTTTTTAGTAGCCTAAAGCATTAAAATAGTTTCCGAAACCTATGAAACTAGTTACCTAAAAAAGAAAAAATTCATCAAAAATATGACTAAAATGTCATGAAATGACTTAATTGTCCAACATCAAATTGAGTATCTTAAAAAGTGATGACTGAAATTTGCAATTCAAAATTTTTAACTTTTTAAGAAGAAAAAAAATCAATGTGTCCAGAAGCTCCCGCGGGCTGCAGATTTCCAACACAATTTATGCTAAAGAAACATCGCTAGGAGTTCCAAAAAGTCTCCCAATAATCCCCTTTTCCGGAAAATAGTTGCACTTTAGTCCCCTGTGGCAAACCTATAACTTTTCTCTTGGCACATTAACCTTTCTTCAAGACTTCTAAGTCCAAAATATATCGTCATAAAAAAAGATTTAAATAATAATAAAACTATTATATTAAAGAATAATAATTTAAATAAGAATTAATAATCAACATCTATCAGGCCAGAATAGACTCTATTTTGGTAAACTTTTACCTAGCTTGGGGAGATAGGAAAAATTTTTAATTACAAGTAGGGCGTCAAACTGCTCTTCTAGACCAGCTGTCAATCATTTGATCTTCAAGAACCTTGTTTTTCTTTCCTTGAGAAAGTTCCCCAACAAATTATACATATTTGGTTTTTAAATGTCATCCACCAAAACAGAACTATGCATTTCAGTATTTTTAAAAATTTTACTAATTAAAAAGATATTCAGATCGACAAGCTTTTAAATGAACAATCTTTATTTTCAATGAATTTTTTATTCAACATGAGGATCAAGAATGACCTCAATTCAGGAGCTCCCTTGTGGGTTGGGTTAAAAATTACGGCGTTGAGCATTAATAGTCGTAAACACAAAAAGCTGTTCAGCAACGGTTACAAAATTAAATTAATTAAAGAGGTGACATGGATAGAGCGCTCGCCACCCAATGAGGTGACCGGGTTCGAATCTCGGTTGATACGTAATAAGCACCAGGTTCACAGTGGTGTTGTTCAATATCCTCCGTGGTAGGTGGATCATGGATTAGAGTCCCCTTGCCTTCAAAATAACTATGGGAGGTTTTCGTAGTTTTCTTTTCCATGTAACACAAATGCGGGTTAGTTCCATCAAAAAGTCCTCCACGATGGCTAGTTTGTCCAAATGCTTGATCCAGGAGTTCCCTTGTCTTCAGGATTGAGAATCCTAATTTGGGACCGAGTTTGATAATTATAACTCAATATTAAAGGGAGTTACACTGTCTTGAAATTCTAGCCGTTACACGCCATTTTATTCCGTTATGCGTTCTTCAACGAAGAAAGATGATTGCCTTTATATATAAAAATACATTACGCAGGCTAAACTAATATAAAGTAATATATAAGTTCATTTTCCGGGAGTTTTTTCCTGTTTTTACGCCCTATTCCCACTTTCCCGAATAAAAAATTTTTTTTTTTATTTAAAGTTCCCCCTAAAATATCGAAAAACACATTACATAAAAAATATAATGCAAAATTAACAAAAAAAAAAAATTAAAAAAAAGAAAAATTTTTAAAAGTTTTCCACAGCCGGGATTCCAACCCGCGCCGACTCGCTCCAGGCGTCAGTTACTAGCATGTGGTCTTAATCACTGGACCACGCTTACACGGAGATCGTGCTACTGCATGGCTTCAAAAGCAGTCTCCCCATCAGTTGAACAATGGACTTTGGAGGCCCATTGCGCCCCCCCCCCTAATTCACTTATAAATATTTCCTTTGGCAGAGGGGTTCCGAACATGGAACCCTAATTAAGGACCGAGTTTGATAATTATAACTTAATAAAGGGAGTTACGCGGTCTTGAAATTTGAGCCGTTACGCGCCATTTTTTTATTTTTTTTATTCCATTATGCGTTCATCAACGAAGAAAGATGATTGCTTTTATATATAGAAATACATTACGCAGGCTAAACTAATATAAAGTAATATATAATATAAGTTCATTTTCCGGGAGATTTTTCCTGTTTTTACGCCCTATTCCCACTTTCCCGAATAAAAAAAATATTTTTTATATATAGTTCCCTCTAAAATATCGAAAAACACATTAAATAAATAATATAATGCAAAATTAACAAAATAAATAAAAAATTAAAAAAACCACAGCCGATAATCGAACTCGCGTCCCTTCACTCCAGCCAACAGCTACAAGCACGTGGTCTTGACCGTTGGAGCACGCTTACACGGGGAGCGAGCTCATGCGTGGCTTCAAAAGCACTCTCCTGGTCAGTTGAACAGTGGAGTTTGGGGGACCATTGCGCCGCCTCCCTAATTCACTTATAAATATGTCCTTTGACAGAGGGGTTTGGCACATGGAACCCTAATTTGGGACCGAATTTGATAATTATAACTTAAAATTAAAGGGAGTTACGGGGTCTTGAAATTTGAGCAAATTACGCGCCATTTTATTTTATTCTTTATTCCATTATGCGTTCTTCAACGAAGAAAGATGATTGTTTTTATATATAGAAATACATTACGCAGGCTAAACTAATAAAAAGTAATGTATGGTAATAGTTAATTTTTCGGGAGATTTTTCCTGTTTTTTGTGCCCTATTATTCCCACTTTCCCAAATAAAAAAAATTATTTTTTATATATAGTTCCCTCCCTCTAAAATATCGAAAAACACATTAAATAAATAATATAACGCAAAATTAACAAAAGAAATAAAATAAAAAAATTTAAAAATTGTCCACAGCCTGGTTTCGAACTCGCGGCCCCTCACTCCAGGAGTCAGCTAATAGCACGTGGTCTTGACCGTTCGACCACGCTTACACGGGGAGCGCGCTCCTGCGTGGCTTCAAAAGCTCTCTCCCAATCAGTTGAACAGTGTAATTTGGGGGCCCATTGCGCCCCCATCCCCCGAATTCACTTATAAATATGTCCTCCGGCAGAGGGGTTCGGTACATGGAACCTTAATTTGGGACCGGTTTTGATAATTATGACTTAATATTAAAGGGAGTCACGGGGTCTTGAAATTTGAGCATATTATGCGCCATTTTATTTTATTCTTTATTCCATTATGCTTTCTCCAGTGAAGAAAGATGATTGTTTTTATATATAGAAATACATTACCCAGGCTAAACTAATAAAAAGTAATATATGGTAATAGTTCATTTTTCGGGAGATTTTTCTTGTTTTTCGCGCCCTATTATACCCACTTTGTCAAATAAAAAAAATTATGCTTCAAAAATAGTTCCCTCACTCTAAAATATCGAAAAACACATTAAATAAATAATATAATGCAAAATTAACAAAAGAAATAAAAAAAAATAAAAATATTTAAAAATTTTCCACAGCTGCGATTCCAACTCGCGTACCCTCGCTCCAGGCGTTAGCTACTAGCACGGGGTCTTGACCATTCGACAACGCTTACACGGGGAGCGTGCTCCTGTGTGGCTTCAAAAGCATTCTCCTGGTCAGTCGAACAATGCACTTTGGAGGCCCATTGCGCCCCCCCCCCCCTAATTCACTTATAAATACTTCCTTTGGCAGAGGGGTTCGGCACATGGAATCCTAATTTGGGACCGAATTTGATAGTTATAACTTAAAATTAAAGGGAGTTACGGGGTCTTGAAATTTGAGCAAATTACGCGCCATTTTATTTTATTCTTTATTCCATTATGCGTTCTTCAACGAAGAAAGATAATTGTTTTTATATATAGAAATACATTACGCAGGCTAAACAAATAAAAAGTAATATATGGTATAAGTTCATTACAGTGGCCTGTTTGGTAGAGTGTTGGACTGTCAACTGGTGGCTGGAGCCAGGGGTCACGGGTTCGAACCCCAACACCGGGCAGTTGTTCTTATTTTTTCCTTTTTTTTTAATTCCTTTATTTTGCATTATTTTATTTTTTTAATGTGTTTTTCGGTATTCTGCAGGCTCCTGCGAGGCAGAAAAATTTGTTTATTTTTGGAAAAATAGGAAAAAACTGGAAAAATCAAGGAAAATCAGTTTTTTTGTCATTTTTCGACTCCTTTTGCAACATTTTAGGAAGTCTATCATGCATAGGGTGTTCTGTGCATAAAATGGAGCATATTTCTTTGCTAAAGAACTCGTAAAAGAACAATGAGAAAAAAAAGAAGAAAAAAAAAACACGAAATGTCCAGAATAAGGTTCAGGCTTCGAGACCCCCTAGCTCCCCTTGGTATTAAGTCATTTTCAAACTCGCACACAAGGTAGATCCCTACGGTCCAACCATGGTTACCGAAGGAAATTTTAATAAGTGAATTAGGGGGGTCCCAGTGGGCCCCTAAAGGTCTATTGCATATTTCACCTAGAAAAGGCTTTTGAAGGGAAGCTGCTGCACACCTAACGTGAAACAGTGGCCTGTTTGGTAGAGTGTTGGACTGTCAACAGGTGGCTGGACCCAGGGGTCCCGGGTTCAAACCCCAGAACCGGGCCGTTTTTCACTTTCTTTTCCTTTTTTTTTAAATTCCTTTATTTTAAATTATATTATTTTTTGATTTTGTTTTTCGGTATTCTGCAGGCTCCTGCATGGCAAATTTTTTTTTTAGGAGAAATGAGAAAAAACTGGAAAAATCAAGGAAAATCAGTTTTTTTTGTCATTTTTCGACTCCTTATGCAACATTTTAGGGAGTCTATCATGCATAGGGTTTTCTGTGTATAAAATGGAGTATATTTCTTTGCAAAAGAACTCGTAATGGAACAATGAGCAAAAAAAAGAAGAAAAAAGACGAAATGTCGAGAATAAGGTTCTGGCTTTGAGATCCCTTAGCTCCCTTTGGTATTAAGTTATAATTTTCAAACTCGCACCCAAGGTAGGACCCTATGGTCCAACCATGGCTACCGAAGGAAATTTTTATAAGTTAGTTAGGGGAGACCCAGTAGGCCCCTAAAGGTCTATTGCATATTTCACCGAGAAAAGGATTTTGAAGGGAAGCTGCTGCACACCTGACGTGAAACAGTGGCCTGTTAGGTAGAGTGTTGGACTGTCAACTGGTGGCGGGAGCCTGGGGTCCGGGGTTCGAACCCCAGGACCGGGCATTTTCTAACTTTTTTTCCTTTTTTTTTAATTCCTTTATTTTGCATTGTATTATTTTTTTATTGTATTTTTCGGTATTCTGCATGCACTTGCATGGCAGAAATTTTTTTTTTTGTTGGAAAAATGGGAAAAAACTGGAAAAATCAAGGAAAATCAGTTTTTTGTCATTTTTCGACTCCTTTTGCAACATTTTAGGGAGTCTATCATGCATAGGCTGTTCTGTGTATAAAATGGAGTATATTTCTTTGCAAAAGAACACGTAATGGAGCAATGAGAAAAAAAAGGAAAAAAAAAGACGAAATGTCGAGAATGAGGTTCAAGCTTGGAGATCCCCTAGCTCCCTTTGCTATTTAGTTATAATTTTCAAACTCGCACCCAAGGTAGAACCCTATTAACCATACATAGCTACCGAAGGAAATTTCTATAAGTTAATTAGGGGAGACCCAGTAGGCCCCTAAAGGTCTATTGCATATTTCACCGAGAAAAGGCTTTTGAAGGGAAGCTGCTTCAGGCCTGACGTGAAACAGTGGCCTGTTTGGTAGAATGTTGGACTGTCAACTGGTGGCTGGAGCCTGGGGTCACGGGTTTGAACCCCAGGACCGGGCAGTTTTTAGCTTTTTTTTCCTTTTTTTATTAATTCCTTTATTTTGCATTATATTATTTTTTAAATGTGTTTTTCGGTATTCTGCAGGCATCTGCATGGCAGAAAAATTTGCTTTTTTTATGGAAAAATGGGAAAAAACTGGAAAAATCAAGGAAAATCAGTTTTCTTGTCATTTTTCAACCCCTTTTGCAACATTTTAGGGAGTCTATCATGCAGAGGGTGTTCTGTGTATAAAATGGAGTATATTTCTTTGCAAAAGAACACGTAATGGAGCAATGAGCAAAAAAAGAAGAAAAAAGACGAAATGTCGAGAATAAGGTTCAGGCTCCGAGACCCCCTAGCTCCCCTTGGTATAAAGTTATTATTTTCAAACTCGCACCCAAGGTAGGTCCCCATGGTCCAACCATGGCTAGCGAAGAAAAATTTTATAAGTGATTTAGGGGGGTCCCAGTAGGCCCCTAAATGTCTATTGCATATTTCACCGAGAAAAGGCTTTTCAAGGGAAACTGCTGCAGGCCTGATGTGAAACAGTGGCCTGTTTGGTAGAGTGTTGGACTGTCAATTGGTGGCTGGAGCCTGGGGTCCCGTGTTCGAACCTCGGGACCGGGCAGTTTTTCACTTTTTTTCCTTTTTTCCAATTCCTTTATTTTGCATTATATAATTTTTTTAATGTGTTTTTCGGTATTCTGCAGCATTCTGCATGGCAGAAAAATATTATTTTTTTTGGAAAAATGGGAAAAAACTGGAAAAATCAAGGAAAATCAGTTTTTTTTGTCATTTTTCGACACCTTTTGCAACATTTTAGGGAGTCTATCATGCATAGGGTGTTCTGTGTATAAAATGGAGTATATTTCTTTGCAAAAGAACACGTAATGGAGCAATGAGAAAAAAAAAGGGAAAAAAAGACGAAATGTCGAGAATGAGGTTCAGGCTTGGAGACCCCCTAGCACCCTTTGGTATTAAGTTATAACTTTCAAACTCGCACCCAAGGTAGGACCCCATGGTCCAACCATGGCTACAAAAGGAAATTTTTATAAGTTACTTAGGGGAGACCCTGTAGGCCCCTAAATTTCTATTGCATATTTCACCGAGAAAAGGCTTTTGAAGGGAAACTGCTGCAGGCCAGACGTGAAACAGTGGCCTGTTTGGTAGAGTGTTGGGTTGTTAACTGGTGGCTTGAGCCTGGGGTCCCGGGTTCAAACCCCAGGACCGGGCAGTTTTTAACTTTTTATTCCTTTTTTTTAATTCCTTTATTTTGCATTATATTATTTTTTTAATGTGTTTTTCGGTATTCTGCAGCCTTCTGCATGGCAGAAAAATAATATTTTTTTCGGAAAAATGGGAAAAACTGGAAAAATCAAGGAAAATCAGTTTTTTTTGTCATTTTTCAACTCCTTTTGCAACATTTTAGGGAGTCCATCATGCTGTGTATAAAATGGAGTATATTTCTTTGCTAAAGAACACGTAATGGAACAATGAGCAAATAAAATATGAAAAAAGACGAAATGTCGAGAATGAGGTTCAGGCTTCGAGACCCCCTAGCTCTCTTTGGTATTAAGTTATAATTTTCAAACTCGCACCATAGGTAGGACCCCATGGTCCAATCATGGCTACAGAAGGAAATTTTTATAAGTTAATTAGGGGAGACCCAGTGGGCCCCGAAATGTGTATTGCTTATTTCACCGAGAAAAGGCTTTTGAAGGGAAGCTGCTGAAGGCCTCACCTGAAACAGTCGCCTGTTTGGTAGAGTGTTGGACTGTCAACTCGTGGCTGGAACCAGAGGTTCCTGGTGCGAACCCCCGGAGCGGGCGTTTTCTCACTTTTTTTTCCTTTTTTTCAAAATTCCTTTATTTTGCATTATATTATTTTTTATATGTGTTTTTCGGTATTCTGCAGGCTTCTGCATGGCAGAAGAACTTGTTTTTTTTTGGAAAAATGTGAAAGAACTGGAAAAATCAAGGAAAATCAGTTTTTTTTGTCATTTTTCAACTCCTTTTGCAACATTTTAGGGAGTCTATCATGCATAGGGTGTTCTGTGTATAAAATGGAGTATATTTCTTTGCAAAAGAAACGTAAAGGAGCAATGAGAAAAAAAAAGGGGAAAATTTGACGAAATGTCGAGAATGAGGTTCAGGCTTCGAGACCCCCTAGCTCCCCTTGGTATTAAGTTATAATTTTCTATCTCGCACCCAAGGTAGGTCCCCATGGTCCAACCATGACTATCGATGGAAATTTTTATAAGTGAATTAGGGGGGTCCCAGTAGGCCCCTAAAAGTCTATTGCGTATTTCACCGAGAAAAGGCTTTTGAAGGGAAACTGCTACAGGCCTGACATGAAACAGTGGCCTATTTGGTAGAGTGTTGGTCTGTCAACTGGTGGCTGGAGTCTGGGGTCCCGGGTTCGAACCCCAGGACCGGGCAGTTTTTCACTTTTTTTTTCCTTTTTTTTAAATTCCTTTATTTTGCATTATATAAATTTTTTATGTGTTTTTCGGTATTCTGCAGGCTTCTGCATGGCAGAAAAACTTGGTTTTTTTTGGAAAAATGTTAAAAAACTGGAAAAATCAAGGATAATCAGTTGTTTTGTCATTTTTCGGCTCCTTTTGCAACATTTTAGGGAGTCTATCATGCATATGGTGTTCTGTGTATAAAATGGAGTATATTTCTTTGCAAAAGAACTCGTAATGGAACAATGAGCAAAAAAAAGAAGAAAAAACACGAAATGTCGAGAATAAGGTTCTGGCTTTGAGACCCTTTAGCTCCCTTTGGTATTAAGTTATAATTTTCAAACTCGCACCCAAGGTAGGTCCCCATGGTCCAACCATGGATACTGAAGGAAATTTTTATAAGTTAATTAGGGGAGACCCAGTGGGCCCCGAAATGTCTATTGCTTATTTCACCGAGAAAAAGCTTTTGAAGGGAAGCTGCTGAAGGCCTCACCTGAAACAGTCGCCTGTTTGGTAGAGTGTTGGACTGTCAACTCGTGGCTGGAACCAGAGGTTCCTGGTGCGAACCCCCGGAGCGGGCGTTTTCTCACTTTTTTTTCCTTTTTTTCAAAATTCCTTTATTTTGCATTATATTATTTTTTATATGTGTTTTTCGGTATTCTGCAGGCTCCTGAATGGCGGAAATTTTTTTTGTTGCAAAAATGGGAAAAACTGGAAAAATCAAGGAAAATCAGTTTTTTGTCATTTTTTGACTCCTTTTGAAACCTTTTAGGGAGAATATCATGCATAGGGTGTTCTGTGTATAAAATGGCGTATATTTCTTTTCTTAAGAACACGTAATGGAACAATGAGCAAAAAAAAAGAAGAAAAAAGACGAAATGTCGAGAATAAGGTTCAGGCTTTGAGACCCCCTAGCTCCCTTTGGTATTAAGTTATAATTTTCAAACTCGCACTCAAGGTAGGACCCTATGGTCCAACCATGGCTACCGAAGAAAATTTTTATAAGAGATTTAGGGGGGTGCCAGTGGGCCCCTAAAGGTCTATTGCGTATTTCACTGAAAAAAGTCTTTTGAAGGGAAGCTGCTGAAGCCCTCACCTGAAACAGTGGCCTGTTTGGTAGAGTGTTGGTCTGTCAACTGGTGGCTGGAGTCTGGGGTCCCGGGTTCGAACCCCAGAACCGTGCAGTTTTTCACTTTTTTTTCCTTTTTTTTAAATTCCTTTATTTTACATTATATTATTTTTTTAATGTGTTTTTTGGTATTCTGCAGCCTTCTGCAAGGCACTTTTTTTTTTTTTTGGAAAAATGGGAAAGAACTAGAAAAATCAAGGAAAATCTGTTTTTTTTTGTCATTTTTCGAATCCTTTTGCTTTATTTTAGGGAGTCTATCATGCATAGGGTGTTCTGTATATAAAATGGAGTATATTTCTTTGCAAAAGAACTCGTAATGGAACAATGAGCAAAAAAAAGAAGAAAAAAGACGAAATGTCGAGAATAAGGTTCTGGCTTTGAGACCCTTTAGCTCCCTTTGGTATTAAGTTATAATTTTCAAACTCGCACCCAAGGTAGGACCCTATGCTCCAACCATGGCTACCGAAGGAAATTTTTATAAATTAGTTAGGGGAGACCCAGTAGGCCCCTAAAGGTCTATTGCATATTTCACCGAGAAAAGGAATTTGAAGGGAAACTGCTGCACACCTGACGTGAAACAGTGGCCTGTTTGGTAGAATGTTGGACTCTCAACTGGTGGCAGGAGCCTGGGGTCCCAGGTTCGAAACCCAGGAACGGGCTGTTTTTCCCTTTTTTTCCTTTTTTAAAAATTCCTTTATTTTGCATTATATTATTTTTTTAATGTGTTTTTCGGAATTCTGCAGGCATCTGCATGGCAAAAAAATTTGCTTTTTTTATGGAAAAATGGGAAAAAATAGGAAAAATCAAGGCAAATCTGTTTTCTTGTCATTTTTCAACCCCTTTTGCAACATTTTAGGGAGTCTAGCATGCATAGGGTGTTCTGTGTATAAAATGGAGTATATTTCTTTGCTAAAGAACACGTGGCTCATTGTTTCATGAGCAAAAAAAAGATGAAAAAAGACGAAATGTCGAGAATGAGGTTCAGGCTTTCAGAACCCTAGCTCCCCTTGGTATTAAGTTATAATTTTCAAACTCGCACCCAAGTTAGGACCCTATGGTCCAACCATGGTTACCGAAGGAAATTTTTATAAGTGAATTAGGGGGGTCCCAGTGGGCCCCTAATGGTGTTTTGCATATTTCACAGAGAAAAGGCTTTTCAAGGGAAGCTGCTGCAGGCCTGACATGAAACAGTAGCCTGTTTTGTAGAGTGTTGGACTGTCAACTGGTGGCTGGGGCCTGGAGTCCCAGGTTCGAACCCCTGGACCGGGCAGTTTTTCACTTTTTTTTTCCTTTTTTTTAAATTCCTTTATTTTGCATTATATTATTTTTTTAATATGTTTTTCGGTATTCTGCAGCATTCTGCATGGCAGAAAAATATTATTTTTTTTGGAAAAATGGGAAAAAACTGGAAAAATCAAGGAAAATCAGTTTTTTTTGTCATTTTTCAACTCCTTTTGCAACATTTTAGGGAGTCTATCATGCAGAGGGTGTTCTGTGTATAAAATGGAGTATATATCTTTGCAAAAGAACACGTAATGGAGCAATGAGCAAAAAAAGAAGAAAAAAGACGAAATGTCGAGAATAAGGTTCAGGCTCCGAGACCCCCTAGCTCCCCTTGGTATAAAGTTATTATTTTCAAACTCGCACCCAAGGTAGGTCCCCATTGTCCAACCATGGCTAGCGAAGAAAAATTTTATAAGTGATTTAGGGGGGTCCCAGTAGGCCCCTAAAGGTCTATTGCATATTTCACCGAGAAAAGGCTTTTCAAGGGAAACTGCTGCAGGCCTGATCTGAAACAGTGGCCTGTTTGGTAGAGTGTTGGACTGTCAATTGGTGGCTGGAGCCTGGGGCCCCGTGTTCGAACCCCGGGACCGGGCAGTTTTTCACTTTTTTTTTCCTTTTTTTTAAATTCCTTTATTTTGCATTATGTAATTTTTTTAATGTGTTTTTCGGTATTCTGCAGGCTTCTGCATGGCAGAAAAATATTATTTTTTTTGGAAAAATGTGAAAGAACTGGAAAAATCAAGGAAAATCAGTTTTTTTTTGTCATTTTTCAACTCCTTTTTGCAACATTTTATGTAGTCTATCATGCATAGGGTGTTCTGTGTATAAAATGGTGTATATTTCTTTGCAAAAGAAACGTAAAGGAGCAATGAGAAAAAAAAAGGGGAAAATTTGACGAAATGTCGAGAATGAGGTTCAGGCTTGGAGACCTCTTAGCTCCCTTTGGTATTAAGTTATAATTTTCAAACTCGCACCCAAGGTAGGACCCTATGGTCCAACCATGGCTATCGAAGAAAATTTTTATAAGAGATTTAGGGGGGTCCCAGTGGGCCCCTAAAGGTCTATTGCGTATTTCACCGAAAAAAATCTTTTGAAGGGAAGCTGCTGCTGGCCTGACGTGAAACAGTGGCCTGTTTGGTAGAGTGTTGGACTGTCAACTGGTGGCTGGGTTCTAGGGTCCCGGGTTCGAACCCCCGGACCGGGCATTTTCTCACTTTCTTTTCCTTTTTTTTAAAATTCCTTTATTTTGCATTATATAATTTTTTAAATGTGTTTTTCGGTATTCTGCAGCCTTCGGCATGACAGAATTTTTTTTTTTTTGGAAAAATAGGAAAAATTTGGAAAAATCAAGGAAAATCAGTTTTTCTGTCATTTTTCGACTCCTTTTGCAACTCTTTAGGAAGTCGATCATGAATAGGGTGTTCTGTGTATAAAATGGAGCATATTCCTTTGCTAAACAACGCGTAATGGAACAATGAGAAAAAAAAAAAAAAAAATTTGACGAAATGTCGAGAATAAGGTTCAGGCTTCAAGATCCCCTAGCTCCCCTTGGTATTAAGTTATAATTTTCAAATTCGCACCCAAGGTAGGTCCCCATGGTCCAACTATGGCTGCTGAAGGAAATTTTTATAAGTGAATTAGGGGGTCCCAGTGGGCCCCTAAAGGTCTATTGCATATTTAACCGAGAAAAAGCTTTTTGAAGGGAAGCTGCTGCAAGCCTAGTGTGAAACAAAGGCCTGTTTGGTAGAGTGTTAGTCTGTCAACTGGTGCCTGGAGCCTGGGTTCCCGGGTTTGAACCCCAGGACCCGGAAGGTTTTTACTTTTTTTCCATTTTTTTTTTCTTTTTATCCCTTTATTTTGCATTATATTATTCTTTTAATTTGTTTTTAGGTATTCTGCAGGCTCCTGCATGGCAGAAAAATTTGTAATTTTTTTGGAAAAATGGGAAAAAACTGGAAAAATCCAGGAAAATCAGTTTTTTTGTCATTTTTCCACTCCTTTCACAACATTTTAGGGTGTCTATCATGCTTAGGGTGTTCTGTGTATAAAATGGAGCATATTTCTTTGCTAAAGAACACGCAATGGAACAATAAGCAAAAAAAAGAAGAAAAAAGACAAAATGTCGAATGAAGTTACAGGCTTTGAGACCCCCTAGTTTTCTTTGGTATTAAGTAATAATTTTAAAACTCGCACCCAAGGTAGGACCCCATGGTCAAACCATGGCTACCGAAGGAAATTTTCATAAGTTAATTAGGGGAAACCCAATAGGCCCCTAAAGGTCTATTGCATATTTCACCGAGAAAAGGCTTTTGAAGGGAAGCTGCTGTACACCTGTTGTGAAACAGTGGCCTGTTTGGTAGAGTGTTGGACTGACAACTGGTGGCTGGAGCCTTGGGTCCCGGGTTCGAACCCCAGAACCGTGCAGTTTTTCACTTTTTATTCCTTTTTTTTAATTCCTTTATTTTGCATTATATTATTTTTTTAATGTGTTTTTCGGTATTCTGCAGCCTTCTGCATGGCAGAAAAATAATATTTTTTTGGAAAAATGGGAAAAAACTGGAAAAATCAAGGAAAATCAGTTTTTTTTGTGTCATTTTTCAATGTCTTTTGCAACATTTTAGGGAGTCCATCATGCTGTGTATAAAATGGAGTATATTTCTTTGCTAAAGAACACGTAATGGAACAATGAGCAAATAAAATATGAAAAAAGACGAAATGTCGAGAATGAGGTTCAGGCTTCGAGACCCCCTAGCTCTCTTTGGTATTAAGTTATAATTTTCAAACTCGCACCATAGGTAGGACCCCATGGTCCAATCATGGCTACAGAAGGAAATTTTTATAAGTTAATTAGGGGAGACCCAGTGGGCCCGAAATGTCTATTGCATATTTCACCGAGAAAAGGCTTTTGAAGGGAAGCTGCTGAACGCCTCACCTGAAACAGTCGCCTGTTTGGTAGAGTGTTGGACTGTCAACTCGTGGCTGGAACCAGAGGTCCCTGGTGCGAACCCCCGGAGCGGGCGTTTTCTCACTTTTTTTTCCTTTTTTTCAAAATTCCTTTATTTTGCATTATATTATTTTTTATATGTGTTTTTCGGTATTCTGCAGGCTCCTGCATGGCGGAAATTTTTTTTGTTGCAAAAATGGGAAAAACTGGAAAAATCAAGGAAAATCAGTTTTTTGTCATTTTTTGACTCCTTTTGAAACCTTTTAGGGAGAATATCATGCATAGGGTGTTCTGTGTATAAATGGCGTATATTTCTTTTCTTAAGAACACGTAATGGAACAATGAGCAAAAAAAAAGAAGAAAAAAGACGAAATGTTGAGAATAAGGTTCAGGCTTTGAGACCCCCTAGCTCCCTTTGGTATTAAGTTATAATTTTCAAACTCGCACTCAAGGTAGGACCCTATGGTCCAACCATGGCTACCGAAGAAAATTTTTATAAGAGATTTAGGGGGGTGCCAGTGGGCCCCTAAAGGTCTATTGCGTATTTCACTGAAAAAAGTCTTTTGAAGGGAAGCTGCTGAAGCCCTCACCTGAAACAGTGGCCTGTTTGGTAGAGTGTTGGTCTGTCAACTGGTGGCTGGAGTCTGGGGTCCCGGGTTCGAACCCCAGAACCGTGCAGTTTTTCACTTTTTTTTCCTTTTTTTTAAATTCCTTTATTTTACATTATATTATTTTTTTTAATGTGTTTTTTGGTATTCTGCAGCCTTCTGCAAGGCACTTTTTTTTTTTTTTTGGAAAAATGGGAAAGAACTAGAAAAATCAAGGAAAATCTGTTTTTTTTTTGTCATTTTTCGAATCCTTTTGCTTTATTTTAGGGAGTCTATCATGCATAGGGTGTTCTGTATATAAAATGGAGTATATTTCTTTGCAAAAGAACTCGTAATGGAACAATGAGCAAAAAAAAGAAGAAGAAAGACGAAATGTCGAGAATGAGGTTCAGGCTTGGAGACCCCTTAGCTCCCTTTGGTATTAAGTTATAATTTTCAAACTCGCACCCAAGGTAGGACCCTATGGTCCAACCATGGCTATCGAAGAAAATTTTTATAAGAGATTTAGGGGGGTCCCAGTGGGCCCCTAAAGGTCTATTGCGTATTTCACCGAAAAAAGTCTTTTGAAGGGAAGCTGCTGCTGGCCTGACGTGAAACAGTGGCCTGTTTGGTAGAGTGTTGGACTGTCAACTGGTGGCTGGGGTCTAGGGTCCCGGGTTCGAACCCCCGGACCGGGCACTTTCTCACTTTCTTTTCCTTTTTTTTTAAATTCCTTTATTTTGCATTATATAATTTTTTAAATGTGTTTTTCGGTATTCTGCAGCCTTCGGCATGACAGAAATTTTTTTTTTTTGGAAAAATAGGAAAAATTTGGAAAAATCAAGGAAAATCAGTTTTTCTGTCATTTTTCGACTCCTTTTGCAACATTTTAGGAAGTCGATCATGAATAGGGTGTTCTGTGTATAAAATGGAGCATATTCCTTTGCTAAACAACGCGTAATGGAACAATGAGAAAAAAAAAAAAGAAAAATTTGACGAAATGTCGAGAATAAGGTTCAGGCTTCGAGATCCCCTAGCTCCCCTTGGTATTAAGTTATAATTTTCAAATTCGCACCCAAGGTAGGTCCCCATGGTCCAACTATGGCTGCTGAAGGAAATTTTTATAAGTGAATTAGGGGGTCCCAGTGGGCCCCTAAAGGTCTATTGCATATTTAACCGAGAAAAAGCTTTTTGAAGGGAAGCTGCTGCAAGCCTAGTGTGAAACAAAGGCCTGTTTGGTAGAGTGTTAATCTGTCAACTGGTGCCTGGAGCCTGGGTTCCTGGGTTTGAACCCCAGGACCCGGAAGGTTTTTACTTTTTTTCCATTTTTTTTTCTTTTTATCCCTTTATTTTGCATTATATTATTCTTTTAATTTGTTTTTAGGTATTCTGCAGGCTCCTGCATGGCAGAAAAATTTGTAATTTTTTTGGAAAAATGGGAAAAAACTGGAAAAATCCAGGAAAATCAGTTTTTTTGTCATTTTTCCACTCCTTTCACAACATTTTAGGGTGTCTATCATGCTTAGGGTGTTCTGTGTATAAAATGGAGCATATTTCTTTGCTAAAGAACACGCAATGGAACAATAAGCAAAAAAAAGAAGAAAAAAGACAAAATGTCGAATGAAGTTACAGGCTTTGAGACCCCCTAGTTTCCTTTGGTATTAAGTAATAATTTTAAAACTCGCACCCAAGGTAGGACCCCATGGTCCAACCATGGCTACCGAAGGAAATTTTTATAAGTTAATTAGGGGAAACCCAATAGGCCCCTAAAGGTCTATTGCATATTTCACCGAGAAAAGGCTTTTGAAGGGAAGCTGCTGCAGGCCTGACGTGAAACAGTGGCCTGTTTGGTAGAGTGTTGGACTGACAACTGGTGACTGGAGCCTTGTGTCAGGGGTTCGAACCCCAGAACCGGGCAGTTTTTAACTTTTTTTTCCTTTTTTTTAAATTCCTTTATTTTTTATTATATTATTTTTTTAATCTGTTTTTCGGTATTCTGCAGGCTCCTGCATGGCGGAATTTTTTTTTTGTTGGAAAAATGGGAAAAACTGGAAAAATCAAGGAAAATCAGTTTTTTTGTGATTTTTCGACTCCTTTTGCAACATTTTAGGGAGCCTATCATGCATGGGGTATTCGGTATTTAAAATGGAGTATATTTCTTTGCTAAAGAACACGTAATGGAACAATGAGAAAAAAAAGAAAAAAAAAGACGAAATGTCGAGAATAAGGATCAAGCTTCGAGACCCCTTAGCTCCCCTTGGTATTAAGTTATAATTTTCAAACTCGCACCCAAGGTAGGACCCATGGTCCAACCATGGCTATCGAATGAAATTTTTATAAGTGAATTAGGGGGGTCCAGTGGGCCCCTTAAGTTCTATTGCATATTTCACCGAGAAAAGGCTTTTGAAGGGAAGCTGCTTCAGGCCTGACGTGAAACAGTGGCCTGTTTGGTAGAGTGTTGGACTGTCAAATATAGGCTGGAGCCTGGGGTCCCGGGTTAGAACCCCAGGACCGGGAAGTTTTTAAGTTGTTTTTCCTTTTTTTTAAATTCCTTCATTTTGCATTATATTATTTTTTTAATGTGTTTTTGGGTATTCTGCAGGCTTCTGCATGGCATAAAAAATTTTTTTTTTGTAAAATGGGTAGAAACTGCAAAAATCAAGGAAAATCAGTTTTTTTGTCACTTTTCGACTCCTTTTGCAACATTTTAGGGAGTCTATCATGCACAGGGTGTTCTGTGTTTAAAATGGAGTATATATCTTTTCTAAAGAACACGTAATGGAACAATGAGAAAAAAAAGACGAAATGTCGAGAATAAGGTTCAGGCTTCGAGCTGCCCTAGCTCCCCTTGGTATTAAGTTATAATTTTAGAACTCGCAACCCAGGTAGGTCCCTATGGTCTAACCATGGCCATTGAAGGAAATTTTTATAAGTGAATTAGGGGGGTCTCAGCTAGCCCCTAAAGTTCTATTGCATATTTCACCGAGAAAAGGCTTTGAAGGGAAATTGCTGCACACCTGACGTGAAACAGAGGCCTGTTTGGTAGAGTGTTGGACTGTCAATTGGTGGCTGGAGCCTGGGGTCAAGGGTTCAAACCCCAGGATCGGGCACTTTTTAACTTTTTTTTCCTTTTTTTTAAATCCCTTTATTTTGCATTATATTATTCTTTTAATTTGTTTTTAGGTATTCTGCAGGCTTCTGCATGTCAGAAAATTTTTTTTTTGGAAAAATGGGAAAAAACTGGAAAAATCCAGGAAAATCAGTATTTTTGTCACTTTTCGTTTCCTTTTGCAACATTTTAGGGAGTCTATCATGCATAGGGTGTTCTGTGTTTAAAATGGAGTATATTTCTTTGCAAAAGAACACGTAATGGAACAAAGAGAAAAATAAAGGAAAAAAAAGACGAAATGTCTAGAATTAGGTTTAGGCTTCGAGACCCCCTAGCTCCCCTTGGTATTAAGTTATAATTTTCAAACTCGCAACCAAGGTAGGTCCCTATGGTCCAACCATGGCCATCGAAGGAAATTTTTATAAGTGAATTAGGGGGTCTCAGTTAGCCCCTAAATTTCTATTGCATATTTCAGGCTTTTGAAGGGAAGCTGCTGCATACCTGACGTGAAACAGTGGCCTGTTTGGTAGAGTGTTGGACTGTCAATTTGTGGCTGGAGCCTGGGGTCATGGATTCAAACTCCAGGATCGGGCACTTTTTAGCTTTTTTTTCCTTTTTTTATACATCCCTTTATTTTGCATTATATTATTCTTTTAATTTGTTTTTAGGTATTCTGCAGGCTCCTGCATGGCAGAAAAATTTGTATTTTTTTTTGGAAAAATGGGAAAAAACAGGAAAAATCCAGGAAAATCAGTTTTTTTGTCATTTTTCGATTCCTTTTGCAACATTTTAGGGAGTCTATCATGCATAGGGTGCTCTGTGTTTAAAATGGAGTATATTTCTTTGCAAAAGAACACGTAATGGAACAATGAGAAAATTAAAGGAAAAAAAAAGACGAAATGTCTAGAATAAGGTATAGGCTTCGAGACCCCCTAGCTCCCCTTAGTATTAAGTTATAATTTTCACACTCGCACCCAAGGTAGGTCCCCATGGTCCAACCATGGCTTCTGAAGGAAATTTTTATAAGTGAATTAGGGGGGTCCCAGTGATCCCCTAAATGTCTATTGCATATTTCACCGAGAAATGCTTTAGAAAAGAAGCTGCTGCAGGCCTGACGTGAAACAGTGGCCTGTTTGGTAGAGTGTTGGACTGTCAATTGGTGGCTGGAGCCTGGGGTCCTGGGTTCAAACCCCAAGACCGGGCAGTTTTTGAACTTTTTTTTCCTTCTTTTATAAGTTCCTTTATTTTGCATTATATTATTCTTTTAATTTGTTTTTCGGTATTCTGCAGGCTCCTGCATGGCAGAAAAATTTGTTTTTTTTTTTGGAAAAATGTGAAAAAACTGGATAAATCCAGGAAAATCAGTTTTTTGTCATTTTTCGACTACTTTTGCAACATTTTAGGGAGTCTAT